>JAYGXS010000007.1:24193579-24209884 GCA_036362985.1 Ligula intestinalis
TTGAATAGCGATGGCGAAATGACAGAACCTTGAGGAACTCCTGTCCTAGAGTTGCGGGCTTTAGACAGCGTGCCTGAGAATTCGACTCGCGTTTGTCTGCCACGGAGATAGCAGTTCAGCCATCTGCAGAGCTCGTTCGGTAGCGACGAATCCATGAGGGATGTCATCAAGGTGTCAATGTTAACCGAGTCAAAAGCTTTATTAAGGTCGAGGGCGACCATTACTGTTCTGTCCGCAGGTTTCGTTTTGTTGAAACCGCATGCAATGCGGTCCGTGACACGTTGTAGGGCTGACGTCGTAGAGTGGAAGGCTCTGAAACCGTGTTGGTGTTCTTGGAGGTTGGCATGTCTATTGAGCGAAGGGAGAATAAGACGCTCAAGTATTTTCACGGCCGGGCTGAGAAGCGAGATCGGGCGGTAACTGTCAGAGACAGCGGAGTCTTTACCTGCTTTGTGGCTGGGGAGGATATGAGCCATTTTCCAGATAGCTGGTATATGGCACGTGGCTAGAGACAGATTAAACAACCTGGTTAAGTATGCGACACTTCTGGGGCCTATGTGTTTTAGGTGTACCATCGTAATGTCGTCCGGTCCAAACGCCTTAGAGTTCTTAGCACGCTTAATCGCGGTTGTGGTATCATGAGCTGAGAACTAGAGCGGCATTAATAAAGGTTTGCACGACCTGTGTTTGACGATCCTCGAATTTTTCGAGAATTTATGGACCGCAACCGTGGTGAATTGCACATTGAATTGGTTGGCAATGTCTGTCGGTCTTCTTCGGTATACCATTGAATTTGATAACCTGGTTGGGAGGAGCAGGTGCCCCTCTACCGATGGATTTGATTGTTTGCCACAACTTGCTGGTGTTGGTGCGGCTGGAGAAAGTGGCTAGCTTTTCTTGCCATATGGTCCTCTTGTGTTCATTGACCAGTCGGGAGATCTCTAAGGTCATGGCCGGTAACGACGGGTGCTGAGGGTTTTGAGCTCGGGTGACGTCACGCTCTCTTGATAAGGTGGCCGCATCGGTAGGGTATCCTGGGATGGGATCAAAGACCTTGCCCGCGGGAATGTTGTGCTTAGAGGCAGTATGCATGATGTGGTTGAAAACCGACACACCTTGGCGAACATCTGGAGGGAAAGGAGCCTGGTCAAAGAGATTCTCAGTTTCACTAAGGAAACCGCGCCAGTTGGCTTTACGTAGATTCATAAAGCACTTGCGAGCGTTACGAATCGGGGAAGCATGTGTGCTGATTGTGATAACTATCGGGAGGTGGTCAGAGCTCAGTTTGCATAAACAGTCCCATGAGGAAGATAGTAATAGGTCGCAACTGACGATGGAAATGTCCGGGCTAGCGCAAGTACCTGAATGAGGGAGTCTCGTGAACGTTCCATCCGTGTTGAGGACCCCAAAGTTGGTGTTGTTGATCTCCTCGGCTAGTGAGGCACCTCTAGTACAGGAAAGGTTAGAGAACCATAAGTCATCGTGGGCATTGAAGTCGCCTAAGATGAGTTTCGAATCACCCGTTAGTATGTGGACTATTGATGGTCTGAAGTTGGCATCACAACTGCTTTGTGGAGGAATGTATACGTTATGGACAGTCAGACTGGACGGTCCAATAGTAACTTGAACCTTGAGTTCTTCCAGCGGCGAGTCCGCGGATGTTGCTGCAGAGGTCAGCTCCTGGTATTTGGTACTTTGGTGAACCAAAGTGACCAGTCCACCCCCGGCATTACGAGCTCTGTCTCTTCGAATGACGGCGAAGCCCGGGAAACGTGGGACCTTCGACTTTGCTGACAACTTTGACTCCTGGAGAGCAGCTATTTTGATGTCATGATCATGGAGGAGTTTAATGATCTCATCTGTTTTACCAGAAAGGCCATTACAGTTCAGCTGCAGTATTTTGAGGTCAGAAAGTGGTGAGGCGTCTGGGACGGTCAGCGACATAAGCGGCGGCGGTACTGAGGGTTGTTGTGAGGCAGCCTGAGTCGTGGCGGACCGCGGCATAGGTGGTGGTGGCAGTGAGGGTGCAGGAGTGTTAGCAGGCCCATTTCGTGGATGACGACAGGTTATGCACCTGTACGATGAGCCGCTGTATTGGTGGATGGAAGTGAGACCCGAGCAATTAGTGCCTCTTGGGCGGAAGTGTTGCCAGTTATTGCAAGGCAGACACAGGACACAGGCTTGGTTTGGGAAGATCTGCTTGGCGCAGGTGGAACAGAACCATCTGATAGTTCCTTGAGCAGGTCCCGGATTGGGCTCGACGCCGGCAATAAGAAGAAGGATTCGGATCAACCTCGCCGGATGAGGAAGATCCATTCTCGAAAAAACGATAGAGACAGAAACATATATACTGGCAAATTTTGGTATGGGGGGGGGGTAAGGGAAGTGCAGCTCTTTGCTGTAGTCCATCCGGAGATAGGTCCATATGGAGATAGGTCCGTCCGGAGGTGAGTCCATCTGAAGATGGGTCCGTCCGGAGATGGGTACAGTCGGTTCCACCAACGTGAAGGCATGCTGCTTGGGAACCAGGTCCGTAGGGTTGGCCGGGCAGTCGAAGAGGTGGCATGTTGTGTGGGAAGGCAGTCAGGACAATTGTCTGTGACGTTGTCGAAGCATGAGGTGAGACGGCATTTGAATGCATTCAGCAGCGTGGAGAAGGCGGAACGCAGCTGGGATAGTCTGGTCCCAGGCCCTTGTCTGGTTGGCCCTACTTTCTCTGGCCATGACGTCGGAGACCGGTGGAGGAGCTTTGAGGACCCTGTTGGGATTATAGCTGCTAATGGTTTGCTCGACAGTTTCGTTGTGGATACGCTTAACGAGGTCTGGTATCGGTAGATTAATGGGATACACTGAAGCATGTGAGCGGTACGTGTCTATGGTAGATTGCTTAGTGCGTCTAGCAGGTGAAGGGCGTGTTAAGAGACGTTTATCCAGATGTTCTGGGTTATGGGACTGCGCAATGTAGATTTTTGCCTGCATGATAGAGTAAACTTTCAGAGGCAGGACTTGAGTTTCCTGATAGAGGTGATCTACATTGGTCATGTTAACACGGCCCGTGGCGATGCGGAAAGCAGCGTTTTCAACGCGTTGGACTTTCGCCCAGCTGATGTCGCTAAACAGTGGGGCAAAGATTGCTGATGCATGCTCAGTCGTTGCCTTGCCTGTTGCCCGGTATGCCGTGACTAGCGCCTCAGTGTCCTGACCCCAAGAAGAACCTGCTAGAAATCAGGTCGGTTCATGGGTAGAAATGCTCGTCACTCGTAGAGCTGCTCAGCATTTGGGCGCTACCGGTGGTTGCTACCGGTCAGCCCTCCTCCTCAGCAGCTCAAGGATGCGCTCCTAAACGCTTTGCTGACATTGTGTGCGTGTGCCGCCAGGCCGCTTCGAGACCAGGCTTCTTCCACGCGTGCAAAAAATCGATTCCAGCTGCGTGCAGTTTTGCTGACCACAACGTGCCGTCGCCCCTTACAGGCCACACCCTGACGCTTCACGCCTATTTGGCTTGCGTCAGGCGAGCTTAGTCGATGGCGCCTACCGCGTGTTCTGGCACCAAAACTGGGTGTTGTGCCGGCGGCGAAGGTACGCTTCCCTTCTCTAAGTTTCTGAATGCCGGGCTGTGTGCTCATGGGAAAGTAGAACAGAAAGTGGTGTTTAACCAGTGCTGCCTGAGAACTGTACGTCGGTCGAAGTGCAACAAATTTGTTTCGAAAGATGCAGTCCGGACTTGTTGCAACTCTATGCTGTCCATATCTCAGGCCATCCAATAACGATGACAGAGGTGATTTGGGCACGTTATTCGTGGTTTACCTCATGCACTTAGTACTAATACTGCTGCTTGACTAAAAATTGCTGTCCAACTGAAGACGTTGTAGACACAACATCATAGAGAGGCACACAGGGATCGTTGTTTGGCCTTCTAAATTCGGTTTAAATCACTGGAAAAGACAGTAGATTGAGCTGTCTCAATCTCCTTGGTGCAGCTCGTCACGACGCTTGCAAAGAGTGAGGTAGAATTCGCGATATCCTCTGAAGCCGGCTAAATCAGGCGCATGATCGCAGCCGTAGCAAGTGCTAGTACTGACCGTTGTCTCGTAAAGTCACAAAAGAAAGCTATTAATCAAGTCAGTTTAGGGGTAGGAATGTTCGTCACTCGTAGAGCTGCTCAGCATTTGGGTGCCACTGGTTGTCAGACGAGGTGGTTGCGCCCCTCTCCCTGTTAATTTCCTAAGTATCTTCTTCCAGTCCTCAGTCGAGCATCAGTGAAGTTTAAAAGGCTACCAATCAACCACCTTGGGAGCTCCGCCTCAGCAGTCCAAGCATTCGTGGGATGCATGCTGAAGCCTACTGCTGGCCTGTGTGGTATCTGCATTGTGTGTGTGTGTGTGCGTGTCGCAGGGCCGCTGCGAGGCCCAGCCCCCTCCACGCCTAGAGAAAATCGATTCCAGCAGCGTGAGTTTTGCTATCGGCAGCGCTCCGTCGCCCCCTGCAGGCAGGCCACACCTCGGCGCTTCACGCCTGTTTGGCTTGCGTCAGGCGATCTTAATCGGCAGCGTCTGCCGCGTGTTCTGGCATCACAACTGGGCGTTGTGCCGGCGGCGGCGGCGGCTGCACGCCGAATCCTTTTCGCATCGCGTCTCGCCATGGGTGTGTCGTGCGTGCGTGCGTGCTGCAATATTTGCCGCGTGTGGGCACGGCACAGTCGCCAATTTATATTACCGGCTTCGCTTTTTCATATCCCTCGTCATTTGACCAAGAGAGCAGTTAGTGGTCTACTTGGAGTTCGCCGAGATTTTGCTTTTTCATTGTACTGACCTCTAATTCTCTCTTTCTGTGTTTCTTCTATAGATTCGTGCGAAGAAGGCTCGTGACGCTGAAAAGACGCCGACTGGCCGAGGAGGAGCCTGGCAGAGGGGCCGCGGCGGTTCGGACAGACGAGGCTTCCGGGGCGGACCTCGTGGCGGACGCGGTGGCCGCGGCGACTACTCACGCAAGAGCCAATCCGACCCGGTGGCGGACACTGCGGGCCTGCACCCCTCGTGGGTGGCCAAGCGTGAACTGCAGAAGCAGGCGACCAGGATCCTTACCACCCCAGCGCCTGGCAAGCGGATCGTGTTCGAGGACTGAGAACGGCATTGTTCCCAGTCTCTCTCTCTCTCTCTCCCTCTCTCTCGCCCCCAGTCCCCTGTGTACATAGTTTTGCACATAAAATTTGCTCCCCCCTCACACCGTCTTCTCTCTTAATCCGAGGGGTATCTGGGGTAGGTACACTTGTTTGCCCTCCCGTCGCCGACCCCACAAATCGTCCGGATTTTTTGTTGGTTTAAGATTGGGCGGTGGGGGACTTTGCTTGTCCTTAAGATTGGGTGCATGAGGGAAAGATTTGTAGGAACGGGATGAGGGGGTTGGTTTGGCTTATGCAAAGTGCACCTAACCGATTATCTTTTGCAGAAGAAGATGCGATCACTGGAACAAGGACTTTACTTTCCTGACGTTTCGGATTCCGTTAGGAATCCTTAGTCTAGACTAGACTAAGGACAGTTGAGTTCCGTTTTCGCCCTAGAGCTGACACTACAGCCCACACAGTCACATAGTGACTATGATGATGGGATAAAAGGGATCCGACAAAGCAAAGAGAGACTGTAATGGCCATTTCTGGCTTTTTAGCCGTCATCAACCAGTCATACTCAATCTCAAGGGTCGGCACCCCCCGAGATTCGAACCTGAGACCTTTGGTCGTTGAGTTTACCACTGCACCACGGGCTCGTTGCTTTGTCGGTACGTCGATCACTGCACTTAATATAACCGCCCCGAGTTGGCTGACAGTAGACTGATGCACTGAAGAATCTATCTGCCCAGTGAACCAGCATCTCCTCCTTTATAACGGGTCGTGGCGTAGAGGGTCAGACTGCACTGGTTCCTTAATGCGGTCCTTTTGTCATTCCAACCATGTAAGCTCCGAGCAGCCCCTCTAAGACAGGACCAGTACTTGTGTGTATGCGTGGCACGCGTAGAGTAGCTGTCTGTGAACTACTGCACTGACGTCATTACGACAAGGTGAGTGTGGGAAGGACGGGAGGGATGGTCGCGGGCATGGCTCGGGCACGCGTCATTAATGCGCAAGTTTTCGGTGCCGCACCGCGTGAACGTTGTCGCAGGCGAGGCTTGAACCGTCACGTGCGCGGGATTGACGTCACCCAATCGATCAGAGGCGTGGGTAGCGTCCGCGTCGTGTGAATTCACGAGACGCGGAAGTGAGACGTGTCAGTCATCGCTTATGATTGAAGCTCATCACTTGGTCTTCCTGGAGAGAGAGGAGACCGGTCCAGCGCAATTTATTTCTCCTCTCCAACTGTGAGTCAGCGGGCTAGAGCACTGCCAACTGACTACCTCATCGTGTCTGCGGCTGTGAGAGTCAGATCGAAATGCTTCGGTAGGAGCGGTAGTAAACAGATAGTATTGTCGGCAAAGACAAGGGAGACTGGAATGTCCATTTCTGACTTATTAGCCATCGTCAGTCAGTTATACCCAGACCCAGGTAGTGTCCCAATCGAGCCACCAACTCGCAACCTTTTTTACCAGAGTCAAATGCCCTAACCATTGAGCCAGGAGTCTCGCTTTTCTTTGACGGCAATATTATCTGCCTATACTACCAGCTGCAACGGCTGTCTGGGCCTCTGTCGAGATCCAAGGCAGAGCTGGACAGACGAGTTTCATTAGTGGTCAGATGAACGTTCATCAACGAAAAGCGGTAGTGTCTGTGCTACGAGGAGCTCCTGTATGTCGAGCGTTTATACAGGAGCGGATGTCCAAGAGGCCTCTGGTGTTAGCCAGTCGTCTAAGTAGCGCACTGGCATCAACAGCAAATTATACATCGCCGATGTTAAAGCCCAGTTCGTTTCGGGTAGACAGAGAGAGAGAGAAAAAGAGAGAAATGCGCTTTATTTTGAAAGTAGATGTTCAAATTTTAGCAAAAATGGCTCCACCCACTGAGACCAGCTGAAACGTTTGTTGAATACTCAAAATGTAAGGTTTACATGAAATCCACATCTGTTATGGAGACAGGTCTAATTTCTACTGCTGAATTTTCGTTTCTTCACGCGTGATTTAGCGGCTAGAAAATTCGGTGCATAGTACGGGAAGACTTCACAGCCATTAGTTCAGTGTAGACAGGGTGAGCGGCCTCACCAAGGATGCAATCAGCAAATTGCTTGCACGTTTTAAAATGTCGCTTGTTTTATAATATCAGCTGAAAAGCATAGGAAGCACCGCAGCTGAAGAGAGCATTCAGAGGATACGTTTAAAAATGAACAGGTCTTTTTTTAAGGCTGGAAAAATGACTAAGGAAAAGTCAAGAATGAGGGGCAGAATGCTGGCATCGATAAATCGCTAGATTAAAGCTTGCGGTGTGTTAAATGAATTTAAACGGTGGGGTATGAATTGGGCGGAGCAGACTGGGCGGTCAATTTCAATGTTGGGTAGGGAAACGCGAACCACTGTTAAGCAACAACAGCAGCTACAACCCGTAGCGGGGATGGGGTTTCGCGAGAAGCTCGCGTCGAAGCGAACTTTTCCAAAGCTCACTACCACTGTTCTTGATTTCTTGGAACAGCCAATCACAGATGCTGCAAACCTGTCCCCTGGCCCGGCAACGAAGAATACGCCTGCACGCCCAGACCCACACAGTCTGTCTGGCCAAAAAGCCGTCAAGGTCGACCCAGACAATGACTGGTCACGCTGGCCGCTGGGGTGCCTGCGGCCCTGCCGGTACTTAGGACCTGGCTAGCCTCCTGGCTGGTCGTGCGCTCCGAAGTCAAGCTTCTTCCTGTTTATTCTAAATCCCTTTGTATACGTAATAAATTTTTCCTACTATTCTGGCCTCCACTGACTTCTTCTCCCCTAAGTAACCATGATCTGAAGATCGCAGTTGCTAGGGTTTAACTTACTTAACCCCTGCGATAGGGGGACCGAGGTTAACATCACTGGATTTTCGTCTTTGATCAAGGGACTAAGAATAGGTGGCGAGGTGAGGTTTTGTATCACTGTGGGTGGTCTAATTGTATTCCACTGTGCGCTCGTTGATACGCAGTCACCGTTATCAGCTGATCAGCGTACTGTGGTAGCTGCTCTGCGCGAAATATTGTCTTTTCCTCACTGTAAACTACCTGAGGCGTCTGAGGCTACCTTCCGTGGCTTGGAAGGTTGCCGACTGACGGGGTAACTCGCACTGCGCGGTCAGTCCAGTGTAGGTTTGTGTGCAGTGGTAGTTTTACTGCCGTCTGAGCAAGTTTGAAATGCTCTACGTACATCTCCAGTAAAATCCTGTCTGAGCTACATACGATTTTTCTCCTCTTCCGAAAGCTGTCCCATTCCTCCACTCGAACTGGAAACTGCCGCTTGAATACGTCATCTTCCGCTCTCGGACCTTTAAAGGAAAGCGGACTGAAGCTAGCAGCTGTTGAGCTTGGTTGACCTTTACACTCTTAACCCACTTTCATTTACGCTAAGGCGCGGCCGACAATCCTCCGCGTGCAAGCATGTGCAGAAGATAGACGCGGCCAGTTGAACACGTGACACCGTCTCCAGCCGACACATTCGAAGAGCCTTCTCCCGGCTGACCTATTTTTGGGCTTTTGTACACGCCACCTCCCCTTCCCAGCCAAATTTTCACACCGACTGGATGCCGCCAAAATTGGCCTCTAGAGCTAAATATAAGCAGCAGTCGCCCCCTCACTCACTCGTAGCGCGTTTTTGAACGTGCGTCCTTCCCTTGTCTAGAGCCACGCGGTATTTGGCTGTACCTAGCTGTCAGTTCAGAGCGGGATCGAGTTATGGTCTCCTCCATTCTGGCCTCAACCCACAGTGGCGTGATCTCAATCCATCTGGACAAACCTCAAGGCCGTGGCTATTGCCAGACGCACTGACGCGTTACCTACTAATGCACCCACGCTGGTTCGCCCACGCGTGGTCGAATCAATGACCTTCAAGGCTGCAGCCAACGGTGGCCGCTCGAATATCTGCTCCCTGACAACACTCTGGACCTGGCTCGCCTCGGGACTAGACGTGCGGTCTGGTAGTCAAATCTTTCAAAGCCTATCCTTCTGCAGAATAAACTATTCCTAACAATCTCGCTCTGACGCCGTCTTCTCTTCTCTCCTAAGGAACCGGACCTGGAATATAGCAGCCGTAATGGTCAAATCCGAATAGCTTTAATCCGTTGCGATACCCTTGCTATCGGACCCCAGACTCGGCCTTTGAGGCAACCAATCACGCGCCCCAGAGCCAGACAATCGATCACACCCGAACAGACCCAGACGCGTAAACATCCCCGACGGTCGCATCGGTCACACATCAGCAAACAGGCAACCCAATAAATCGCTCTCACCATATGATTGTTTTCTTCCGACAGACGGAACATTCTTTTTGTTTGTGGTTATCGTAAATAACACATTATTGACCACAACAATCTAAGGCTATACGCATGTGGCGTGTTCGCACGACAAAAATACGTTACTGCCGACACTTCTTCCCTCTTTACGTGGCTAGAAGAAATCTTCACCCAGCCTGCGCGACATGAGAATCATGTCATAAAAGTAACCTACCAAAGCAGGAAGCATACAACGTCGTGGGCGAAGGTACGTCACAATGCCAACATACTGACATAAGTTTGCTGCTTCAACAAGAGAAGGTTTCCTAAATCACAAGTCAGGTAAGACGGCGGATAAAAGGAAGAGCTTTACTGCACCGGAGAAGGAGGTTTACAATAGGCGCTGCCAAAATATCGTAACCGTTGCGTCCTCAGCCCTGTTGAATTCGTGAAAGTGTGTCCGCTACTGCCAAGCCTTGAGCGCGGAATGTGCCCGTTACCAATTAGGTGGCTCGGCGCACAGCGATTGGTTCGCAGTAACATGCGCCTCATGAAGCAAATCGCCGGAAAGAGCGTAGGACGGGCAGGGCATCTATTAGCGATAAACAGTGTGCAGGGAAGTTGTCTGATCACGCGCGGGTACCAAAGGCTTGACAAGCGAATATAGAATGCGTCAGCGCATCAGTACTGAGTGCAGGCTACCACAGTCTTGCCACGGATAGAGGGCTAAATTAGGTGACAGTATCTGTGTTGCCTAGGGTAAGCACAATCATGGTTGTAGTAAGTACTTGTAACTGTGAATACTCTGTTCCACTCCGTCCGCACCTCATTCGTGACTCTCCAAGTGGTCCTTGGGGAACCGCGACTAGTTAGGCACGCGTATGTTTGCATGCGTATATGCGTGTGAAGATGTCAATCATGGTCAGCGAGTCAGAAACAGCTGCTTGTGAAGACGCGTGACGTAGACGCAGCGGCATTAGGAAAGGGAATGAGCAGCACTTTGGCCATCCTCAACAAGATGGTTACAGTCTTCATAGAGTGAATGGAGAATATGTTGAAGCGTGTTAGCACCCGGAAGAGCGTAAGTCATTGAAGGTGACTGGCCGGTTTAGACAGCTGTGAGTTGTGGGATCACTGAAACCCTCAGGACCGACGCGTCAGTGTAATATCCGAGCTCACTGGTGGTGTGGCTTTCCTTGGATAAGCCTCTGCATTGATACCATTTTCCGCCGCTGCGCGCGCCCATGGCCGACTCGTTGCAGGGCCACGCATAACTCATCTCGCCTTCGCCTGCGAAGCCTTGTGCAGCCTGTCCGTCCCACGATCTTGCCGACGCTCAGCGGGAACCGCTCGTATTGCCCTCTGGCCTCTCTTTCAATCGAATCGCTGTACATGTCTCAACCATAAGCCTCGTGACCTTGACGCCAATCACTGTCGACCCTTTCCTGATTAGTATTTGGCGAGCATACGTATACTTTCAATAAATTCTCATCAGGCCATTACATTTATATGGGAGGGGGGTAAAGCGTAAAAGGTGAAATTGTAGGCAATTACGTTCAACGTTACAGGCAAATTAGTCCGGGGGGTAGAGTAGGGGGTGGGGTAGTAACAGGCGGCTAATTAAGCGGTTAGGTTAGGGAGGAGGGGGGGGTGGTGGAAGAGGAGAGGAGGCTTGGGGAAATGCCGGTAGCTAGGTGGCCGTTGGCCATGCTAAGCTTGGGGCTTGCAGTAGGTTCTTCTGCGCGCACAAAAGTGGCTTCCTCAACCGGATAGCCGTTGCTTCTGCTTCGCAACCTTTCCTGATTGGCTGGAGGACGTCCCCTGTCCCCTAACCCTGCGCAGGACTACAGAGAACAGACACGAAAAGTGGCCTTTGTACTGTGAGCTACTTTTTTCTGCAGAGCTTTTTTGTTAGCTTCTTTCTCACGGTACACTGTCCAACCTAACTGTTCTTACTTGACTTCTGATAGGGGAACGTTCTGTTGTCGACTATCACTCTTTCGACCGGGGTGCTTGATAGCGTAGCTTCCTTCTAGTTGGAGTCTGTGCTCATATGATCGTCTGCGTCCACTAGCTTCTGATTGTGTCCACAAGCTCTTAATTAGCTCTAGCAATAATCCAACAAAATGCAAAACCGATACCTTTGTTAAGACGTGATGGTTCAATAAGGACAGAGAGAACAGTCATTAGGAATTGGTAAATAGTCGTGCACAAGCTTCAGAGTTACAATCCTGGGAAAAGGGAGCTGGTTGGTTGATAAGTAGCACTTGTTAGATCAAGGGTTCCCGCCGGAGTCCAAACTGGGTGCAGTTGGGAGACGGAGAAAAGCCACGACCTCGGCCGGCTTGAGCCAAAGGTCCTCGGGGGGTGAGTTGGGTGCCTGGCCGGGAACTGCAGGCGAAGAGATGACGGCAGTCATGCGGCGAGACGCCGCAGTCGGGACAGCAGTTGGGTATAGACGGGTCCAGCCGGTGTTGATACTGGCGAAGGAGCATGCAAGAGGGAGCTGGTGGCTACCCCCGGAGGAGGGGGACACTGAGGCAGACTCGCAGGAAGGGCAACTGTTACGCACAACTTTCTATACGGGAAGATGGAGCTGGAGAGCACCATCCGACAGGGGGCAACCAATATACACCTTACCTACGAAGGCACACTACCTACAACATCCTTGACCAGAGTCGAAGTCACCGCATCCACCAAATCAAAAAACGGCCAGTCTCCTTTTTCCTCTGTGTCCTACATCAGATCCCAAAGTGCTGGGTCGCGCACTTCCAGGGCATCCCCAAACCTCCGTCAAAGATCTGCGAGGAAATAATTAACCGAGTTATCCATGTAAACACCAACGACAAGCTTGATCATCGACCTGCCCTCCTGGAGACTGTTATGTATTGAGAACGGAAGGCAGTTTGTAGGCAGGACAAATGTAATGTAGGTAAAATAGAAGGCTGCTTGTAGGCAGAATGTCATGTAGGCAAAACAGAGGACTGTCTGAGGCAGGACGTGTACTGAGGACGAAGGCACAGTTCAAGTGATGAGTCGTGCTGACACCGCTGTGTATATGGTGCGGGGTGAATGAATAGGCGAAATGCTGGCCAATCAGAATAAAGACGGGTCGAGCCGCTGGCCAGAATCGAAGGCTGTTCAGTCAGAACAAAGAAAGGGCTGACCAAGTGCCCGCGACCTTGAGCACGCTTGACGCGCGCCTCGCGTCATGATGTCCCGACACAACGGACGGGCATTCATAACAGAGAAACCCGGAGAATTCCAGCTGCTGCTCAGTGGAAAAGCACCGAGAGCAGACTCAATCCCACTGCGGTGACCCTCAACTCATAGAAGATGGGGCCACAGGTATACTACCTCCGGGAATTCAGGGATGCACACACATGGAGGACCGGTAACTCTGTGATAACCACAGAGGCAACAACCTTCTCAGCATCACTGAAAAAATGTTTGCCTCAGCATACGAATGTGGTATATGGACTTCTTCCAGAAACGCAGTGTGGATTTCGAATAAAAACATCGCGACACTGCTAGTCTGATATTTGCTGAGCCGCTACATCAATTGCGTGATTCCGAGGAGGGTCTGAACTTTAATGGGCTGTGGAGAGTTATGTTAAAATTAGGCTTTCTGGAGTGAGTTAGACAAGTGTATTAGGAATGAATCATCAGCAAACCTCGGAAGCATCATGTCACCCCTGCAGCTGCATATGCCTGCAAAAAGCTCTTTGGTTGTTGGCGACGATCATCAGCCTGCACTAAGCATAGACGGTCACGATCTTCATGTGCCAGGAGCTATTAATGATCTGGGCATAGCTTAATCTAATTGTCTAAATCTGTCAGAGCACTGTGCCCTGACTGCCTCGAAAGCACGCTGAACTACCAGATTTATTCTCAGAAATTTTAGGACCGTCAAGGTTAGAACTTACCCTTATACTATGTACGTGAGACCTAGTCTCGAATACGACTTGCCCCTATTTAGCCCTCTGCGCGCGAGGGAACGGAAGAAAATAGAATCGGTCCAGCACTTCTTCATTCAAAGAGTATTCTCTTCAGACCACCGCAAACTGTCCTAGCAACCACACTGTGAACTTGTTAACACCGATTCCTTGTGGCTTTGCAGATTACAGAGGGGACTACTTTTACTACTTAAACTTTTAAACGGCCGTACCTTTAATCCCCTCAGTACCATAAGGCAGCTCGACCGCTCTCGGCGTGCTAGTCATCGAGGTGTCTTTTTTATTTCTACCCATGCCGCGCACAGTTAGATACCGTAAATTTTTTTCAGTAAACGCTGTAGCAATCTGGAATAAGGTGCCCATAAGTATTAAAAGTCATCAAAACTATCCATTTTTAAAGAGAGCTGTCACTAATTTTCTACATTCATGACAACTTTCAAGAATGTTGGATGCTGACTCGGTGGAATCTCTCTTTCATTCTGATGGCGTTCGTGGACTTTGAACCCAGCCAGGCCTCATGCGGAGGATAATGGTGCTGAATCTGCGGCCCGCAATTGGCTAATTCTTCAGCCGACTGAGAGCCACTGTTCGCCGATAAACATTCCGCTGGTGCAAAATCTCGAAGCCATTACACCCAAGGAAGACTGAGAACACTGTGTTCCTGAATTTTTTTCGGCTACACTGTCAACTCGATATATAACTGTACACATCGTACCTTTGAATTCAGTTTTTTTTTCACTTGAAACAAACTCCCTTTTTCGCCCACTATTGACCAAGCACCAAACTACGACAAAACCAATAATGACTGCAAAAGAGGGAGTTTGTTTTAGGCTTTTCCTGTCTTCGAGGTTTTGAAGGGCACCCAAGAGGTGCTTTACCAATAAAACCAATTTTTAAAACTACCCGCTTTTAGGTCTTCGTTAACCCCCCCCCCCCGACCAACGTCGAACGCGTGTATGTAGGGGGAGTGTGCGTAAGCCTCGGTCGAGATAACTGAGAGATATTTTCTAGTCGTATCACTAACACCAACTAGGAAAAAAGTTAAACGAAGAACAAAAGTAGGGAGATTATGTAAACCACCCTACTTAAAATTTGTAAGCAAGCGATAATTCCCGTGGGTAGTTCAAAAGGCCATCTTTCCGTAGTTTGCTGATTTTAACAATTATGGAATGTGGTTGCCTTCGGAGAACCGCTCTGCAGTTCAATGCCATCAGCAAATCCCTGCTGAATCGATGGATGGCATGTAGAAAATCGGAAGATTATAGGTAAATCAACCTACTTAGAAGATTAAGTAGGGGGCTATAATGCACAAGGACCTTTCAAAGACCCCACGACATAATCTTGTCAAAAAATCTGCCATTTAACTCGCAGTAGGTGAAAATTGTCTAGCTAGTTCTTAAAGAGGCAAGCCCCCTCATCCTTATTGTGCCACTAGGAAGAACAGGAGAACGGAGACCGCCCGTACCAAACTCAAAGTTGCACTAAATGGCAGGGAAAGCAGAGTCATGAATGAGTTTCAGTTTATGGTGATGGTTCGGGCTAATGTTTCACCTATGGTTGATGTTACATTTAAGGTGTAAAACAGGGACACCGATAGTTGTAAGGCTGAGACCTGGGGCATGTTCGTCCCTCTAGGAATATATTGTAAGGCTTCTTGTACTATGTTTGGTGCTACTAATTTCAACTTGGAGGAGGAGACGACGCGGGTTGCGTATGAGCATTTTTACCAAAACGGGAAGTGAAGTTGGCGAAAAGTGATTCACTCTGGCGATCAGGATCAGGTTATGCGTGTCGACTACACGCATACCGAGAACACAAACATAGTCCAAGCATTTTGTTCCAGCGATAGCTTCTTTTGAACTGCATCCTGGAATTCACCATCGAAAACAGACTATCTATCTAATGTAAGACACCAGTGGATACAGCATAGCGTTGTATAAATGTGCACTGCCGATGACCCATCAGCAATGGAACGGGCGATACCAAAGTTTAATTCCCAAACGAAATCCCAGAGGCCACAAACGCTTGCCACAGTGAGTTAGAGTGTTGGACTTTTACCCACCGGGTCGCGGGTTCGAGCGTCGGATGTTGCAGCATTTTGGGTTCGATATGGCTGGCTGATGACGGATAATAAGCCAGAAACCATCATTCCAGTCCGTCTTGTCTTTGTCGAAGACGTCACCCGGATACATTGCTATATGGAATGATTTTACAATCCTCCACATCTGACCAGGTTCCTCCTTATAACTATGAAGTCTGGCGGTAATTTTGGTGGATTCCAGATGGTTGCTGAAAAAATTGTGCCCGGGTCAGTCCGCTTTCTGTATCCGTATTGGTGGATTCCATACGTGCAGTGACTGAGCGCGTAAATCGACCCAAGTGGGAGTAACTTCACCGCTCTCGGCGTTCCTTCGTAGCTCAATTGGTAGAGCTTTGGCTGTATAAAAGCCAACGCTATTGACGTAGGTTCAAATCCCACTGAAGCCACGCGTTTTTCACAATTGGGTCAGTTGAATTGAATAAGTTAGGAGACGCTGGTGGCCGAACGAGGGCGAACTGCTACCATCTCGACGGCCGGTGGTCCACCTGACGGTTTCGCTGGCGTCACAGCGCCTTGATCAGCCGCATGTCTCAGTCAGCCTAAAAGTTTGATTGGTCGGCTGGGATAGTTGTGCTTGATCGAGAAGCCGATTGTAAATACCATGTAAATAGGTGCAAAACGGCAGCAGGTTTGCTAGAAGTCTTTACTAAGTCAACATCGTTATAGAATTTAAGGCTAAGATGGTTTATCCTAACAGCTATAATCTTCCAGGCCCGGTTCCTTAGGAGATGTGAGGAGACGGTGAGAAAGTGGTCAATAGGTCTTGCAGGGCGTCCGACCGTGAGGCCAGTGGGACAGGGCGGCGTCGCCGACCGCGACGTGCCTAGGCGGAATCCCAAGTACCACAGGCCCCAGCCACTAACTTGAGGTCTTGTATGAGTGGG
>JAYGXS010000007.1:24218820-24264982 GCA_036362985.1 Ligula intestinalis
AAATAATAGAAACACCTGTTTGAATCACTGGATAAAGTATGCCTCTAGCCAGAAACTTTGCGGTTGTAGAAGAAAAAAATCTGCCGTTTGACTCGCAGTAGGTGAAAATTGCCTGTTTTTTTTAATGAGGCAAGCCCCCTCCCCCTTACCGCACCACCAGGAAGAACAGGACATCAGAGACCGCCCGTAATACACTCAAAGTTGCGCTAATTGCCAGGGAAGTCGGAGTCTTGGATGAGATTCAGTTTAGAGTGATGGGCTATTGTTTCACTGATGGATATTGTTACATTTAAGGTGGCACATACCTCAAGGCGTAATTCACCTGTAAAGGTCTATAGCGGACACCCACGTTCTCCCTTTGTTCTTTAAGGCTCTCTGCCGCATAGTCGTGGGAACCACAGCAAACACGTCTTTGACCGCGTTCCCACCCGCCCTCACGGCGGCCAAGGTCTGCAACACCAAACCTCCCTACGGTGGATCTATCTCCCCTCCTCTACATTTCTGTTTTTGACGCCGGTGTTAAAGCTAAGGCGGTTAACCCTAACACCTACAATCATTCAGGCCCTGGTTCTTTAGGATTTTGGAGAAGTCTTGGGAAGGCAGAGTAGACGGAACTGTGTATTGTTTACAGAAGAGGTAAAGGGAAGGTTGCCAAAAGGTCTTGCAGGGTGTACGGCCGCGAGGCCCGTAGGACAGGGCGGCGTCGCCGGCCGCGACGCACGAGGCCGGAATTCCAAGTGTCGCCGGCCACAGCCACCAACTTGAGGCCTTGTATGAGTGGGCCTGTGATTGGTTGCATTGCGCGAGATTAAGACGTGTGTGTCAGTAAATCGCCCTGGTCCTTGAGCGATAGACAGGCCAGGGGTCAGCCATCACGGTAACCGCAGCGTCGGCGTGATGAGTCAGCAGTGGCGTTAAGGTCCACTAAAACGGAGCAGCCCCTTCCGACCACGCTGTTCCGACTCCCCCTCCTCCACACCGCCGGGATTGAGACCCACCCGGCTGGGCTCCTTATCCAACGAGGGCTACTAACCAGCCGCATAGTCGTTTCGTCACAAACAACTGCTACAATACTTTCTTTCACTGGCGTCCCCACCCCCCAGGCTTGACCTCGCAGCTGCTTCTGGCTAACCGATAACAGTTGCGTCAACGCCCCCCTCCTCATCGGCGTGGCTGCGGACCCGACAGTTCATATCGCGGGGGGTTAAGGGAGTTAAACCATGCAACTGCGATCTTCAGACCATGGTTGCTTAGTACAGAATAGAAGTTCAGGAAGGCCAACATATTAGGAAGAATGTGTTGTGCACACAAAGGAGAGGAAAATAGATGGAAGAAGTCTGACTTGGGAGGACACGTCCGCTCAGGAGATCGACCGGATCCCAAGTGAGGTCTGACACTAGTCGGACCAGATGACAGAGAGAGAGCTTTCATTAGCTAGGTCGGCCTGGTGATTTTGGGCAAAGAGGCAGCTTGCGTTGGGAACGCCTGCAAGCTTGCCGTTCGTCGCCTGGCTCAAACCGTGTAGATGCGGGAACTATGATTCGCTGATCGAGACGTCGGGAAACCGCATCGGTGAGCCTTCGGGAAAGTTCACTTCGACGCAAGCTAGTCGGCCAGGCACGGCCCACTACAAGCTCACCTCATTTCGACTGCCTCAGGCCTCCCAAAACTGTCAGTATGCCAACCTCAGCCTTGAGCCTAGATATAAGCCTAACCCTAAATTCTAGCCTTACCCTCAGCCCAAGTGCTAACCCAACGCCAATCCTTATCGTAAAGGCAACTCTAGCCCGACCGTAATCCGTGTTAGCTAGGTATTGAATAAAAAAGAAGACTTGTCGAGCAGCGGATCAATCAGTTGAATGCCCGGCAAAATTAACTTATGTAGTCCCCTTCATATACCCCTAGACCCAGCATGTTGTAAGTTGTTCCGCATGTAAATTGAAGGTGTGCGCGGCGCCTCGATCCGCGGACTATACTTATCGAACCGCAGAACGGTAAGTTGGACCTCGGGTTAGTTGACGTTAACGACCCCCTAACAGCCACCATGAATTTCGAGAAACCTGCAATTTGATCATCGGGTTTTTCCGCAACAGGTTAAACGATAACACTGCGTATCCTACTTCCTCACCCATAAAACCCTATAACTAGGAGAGCATTTTGGGAGGAGGGATTAATGAGGGGGACTACATAAGCTCCGGGTTTTGGTATCGTAGTGGTCTGAGTGAATAAGGAAAATACTTGCCTATGTATTCTTCAGGTCCGGTTCCATAAGGGAAGAAAAGAAGCGAGATGCCAGGTGGTAGAAGGAAGTTTACAGTCGGACGGGTGCACGTCCGGCCGTGGAGGAGCCGGTATCCGAATTATCTGAGTGAAGCAGTAGTCGCAGTGAGGTCCTGTGTGGGTTAGCCAGTCAGGGAGGTGATTGGCTAGTCCAGATTGGGGAGGCAGGCGTAGGCGCGTGTGCACTTGCTAGCCAACTTGAGAGGGTGAGCGTTGGCGCTATTCGCTGCACCTGAGATTGGCTGTCCTAGAGACCAACCGAGAAATGCAATCACGTGACCTCATGCGTGGCCTGTGACCGAAGATGGAAGACGCCACAGGGCCACTACACTGGCATCGCTAGATTGGATGGAAACCATGGTTCAATCTCGACGGGCTGTCAGTGATGCCCGCTTTTCTTTAAGGTGCCGTTCATTAGTACAATATTTGTCCAGGCGAAATGCAGAGACTGGTATTATCGCGTTTTGTTAAGGCTTAGGAAGTTTAACCCTAACCCAGGCCCGGTTTCTTAGGAGAGAGAGAAGTCTTGGGAAGCCAGAGTGGTAGGAAGAATATATTCTTTACAAAATGAGTTCGATAATACTTAGTAGGATGGTTGAGTCAACCGTGAGGGCCCTGTGAGAGCGCAGCGGCGTCACGTCCGCCCCGTGCAGGAGCGGAACTCCCAGTGTGGTCCAGCGTTAGTCATCCCTGGCGGCTGCCGAACACTTGCTTTGTCGCAGTGGCTGGACAGCGTGAGGGTAAACACCGGCGTTGGCGGTCCGAGTTTCCGCGCCGAGTCGGAGGCATGCCGAAAAGTGCATTCGCGCAAGGTCCTGCTCTAAGTGACCTTGGCTGTGACGTCAAAAGTTAGGTGGGCGTCGGGCAGCAGCGACCACTACAGTTTTTTTCCATTTCGGACGTATTCGGCCTTTTCAATCCCATCCAGGCCCGTTTGGACAAATGTGGGAAGATGGGTGAGGGTCCAAACCTAGCTTGTCGAATAAAAGCCTTCAGTTTGGTCTTGCGGCTCCTCTGCGCAGGTGACAGGGTTGGGTGTGCGGCACGTGTAGAGGAAGCAAGTAGCAGCAGCTGTGGCCATTCTCCGCACAAGTTACTTGACCGGCTCCGACAGTGGCAAGAAGCAGGAAGTAAGGTCAAGAGCCCAGCGCACTTTCCGCACTACCAACCAACCGACGCGCTTGAAGCTATCACAGGGGGCTAAAAGCCGTGGCTTTGAAGGAATTAATGCCAGAGTGATTATCGACAACGGAAGGTTCCCCTAAGCCAGAAGTCTGGGACGACTGATGGGGCTTACGAAGGACTAGAAAAAAGGTTGTGTGCAATCCCCACTTAGCACACAATATCCACTCGCTTGATGGCATAGACTTCTAAAGCGTCATTTTCAGTGTCACTGGCTATGAATTTTAGTTAATCGACAGAAGTACGGACTACAATCGCACATGGTTGTCATGGTCACACCGGCTGAAAGGGTTGGAGTGGCAGTTGGCGAAGGGTGTGCAGGATGCGCTGGGTGTATCCACACCGCGTTGTCATGTATGCGCATGTGACATTATTATGGTCCGCCGCGCGGCCCGTGTGCCTTATTTCCAGGAAAAACAGTCAGGGCACGAAGAATTAAGAATTTACTATTTTTTTCTTTTCAGCTGGCACCAGCAAGAAAAGTATCATCAACCAATTCCCACCATTCCCTACGCGAGTCCAGCAGTAACAAAATATTTCTGAGACGGAAATACATGTGGCGGACAGCCAGCAATGTTTTTAGACTTCCTTTATTGAGGTCCAAACCGTGACTGAGCTCAGGACACTACAATTATCACGCCCAGTTCCGTTCAGGAAGAGAACGGGTAAGACAGGTTGGAGTTGTTTATTGTGTACAGGAACTCAGTAGTGGTCTGAAGCCCCGGGCCCTGCTCGTGCGCGTCTGTCTGTTGGTGTGGACGTGAATGCGTAAACGTCATGCGAGAGTGAGTCACTGGCCGCTTGATCAACTGCTTGGCCAATAGCAGTCTACGACACCTGTGATTGGATGTCCTAGAAGGAGATGGAGGAGCGAAGCCACGTGATGGTTTGTGGGCTTGGTGCTACCTTCTTCAACACCCACCGTCTCAATGGCACGTGTTTTTGCAGGAAGGACTTTCTGACTGGCTGACCTGAAGACGCTTGAACAAATTCCCCCCACGCGCACGTTCAAATAGTCGCAGCTGCCTAAGGGCAACTCGAAAATGCCACTATTACTTAAAAACAGCCGGAACTGCCCTCTCAATCACTAGCCTAGTCCTGGCTGGACGCAGTCAACACCAGCGCCGGCTTTGCCAATGGCCAATACTGCCTGAGAGTGTATCCCAGTGGGTTAGTTAAATTAAAACCCGGCAACTGCGATCTTCAGGCTCACTTCCTTGGGAGAGGAGAGAAGTCATGGGAGGCCGGAGTGGGAGGAAGAGTTTATTCTGTACAGAAGCAAGTGGAGAATAAGCAGTGGGAAATTGACCATCAGAAGACCACACAACCACGTCTAAATTCATGTCTGCTCGGCAGTCGTGACATGAGGTCCTCTGTGAGTCGGACTGTGATTGGCAGTTCCAGAGGTCGGAGTTAGCAAGTGCTCACAAAGTGCACATCAACTTAAGCTAGTCACGACAAGCGCTTACAAGTGCACTTCGTGCGGAGCTAGACACTACGAGTGCAATGTGGGGTTCTGTGCACAATTAAGCCTTCCTTCTGATGTCTTCTGCCTTCTTTAAACAACTCGGAATTCGATCTAATGTGTGTAGTGCTTTCAGCACGGCCACTACTTATATAAGCAGGAAAGCCAGCGAAGTAAAATGGTTTTGTAAACATGCGTCGCACAGAAAGCCAACGAGACACAGCAGAATGTCAGAGTGGAAGAAAGCCGTGACAAAGGCACATACTTCTGTCGACACGGCGCTTCAGTAGGCTGCTTCGTGTAACAGCGACAAAACTCGCATGCGGATGGGAAACCCTGGACATAACGTCACGCATTCCTGAGCGGATGCTGAGTGGTAAATTTGCAGTGACAGCCCTTTCTGTTTGCTGCTGTTGCCGGTCCTACCAGTGTGTGTTCACGGGTATGCGGACTGTTAGGAGGGTCCAACACTCGCGCCACTCCCGAGGCAGGATAACAAAGACGGAACACGCGAGACCGCCGCTGACCAAGTTCTGAGGTCACGCCGGACAAAGGCGCACGAACAAAGGGCACAACAGGCCAGTCCGGCGCATAGAGAACGGGCTAAGACACGCGACCTCCAACGACAGAAACCACGCGAGGAGGCCAAGGCGTTATGCGCACGCGAGACCGCTGTCATGCTGAGGTCATGCCTGGCCAGGGGTAAAGCGCGCGCATGGCCACTCATGGAGAGACAATCGGGAGCAATTAATACTGCTCCTCAAATAGCGAGGCAGCGGGCAGAACAGGATTCTGCTTCCTTAGACGAGACCGACAGCAGAATACAAGCTGCTGGACACACAGGAAACAGAGCTGATGTACTAGTACAACTGACAGTAAAGTACTGTCTGCTATCCTGTTCTGCCTTCTCTTCCTAACACGTAACTGGGGGACATAACCAGTGTTGACACAGGAACACACTAGGTTATAACAGTGGCAACGCAGGTGAGATCAATCAAGGATATAACCGGTGTTGATACAAGAATACACTAGGTTATAACACGGACATTACTATTCTGTGCGTGCTCGTGTTTGGATCCTGCTACCCAGCAACGAACTGAAAAGTTGCGAAACAATTATTCAACTCAGGGGACTAATGGAATGGCGTACAAACGATACGAACAGGGACTCCGCGCTTAGAATATGGGGGCAAGGAGAACTATTGTTTGGAAGAGGAAGTTCTTTGGGAAACAGTAGTTTATTGTGTAAATTTTCGACTCTGGCACACCAGGTCGACGTCAGACGGATGGAAATTTTACGAAACAGTTTATTCAAAATTATGGCTAACAGGAGCTCATATAGTGGGTAAGGTTATCGCAGGGGATTAAGTATGTTAAACCATGCAACTGCGATCTTCAGACCGTGGTTAGTTAGTGCAGAAGAGAAGTCGGTGAAGGCCAGGGTAGTGAGAAGAGTATATTGTGTACACAATGGAAAGGAGAATAGATGGAGGAGAACACGTCAGCTCAGGAGATTGACCGGGTCCCAAGTGACTGTTTGGGAGCAGTCAGGCCAGTAGACAGAGTAAGAGCGCGTTCATTGGCTAGGTCGGCCTGGAGATTTTGGGCAAAGAGGCAGCTTGCATCTTGAACGCGTGCAAGCTTGCCATTCGTCGCTTGCCTCAAACTGTGTAGATGCGAGAACTATTATTGGCTGATCATGACGTCGAAAAACGCATCGGTGAGCCTTTGGGAAAGTGCACTTTGACGCAAGCTAGTCAGCCAGGCACGACCCACTACAAGGTATTGTGGAGACTCACTCCCCACAGACGATCATCTCGTGAAGGCTCATTGCTGCCTGCGAGTGCACATGTACCGACCGCCTACGCCCGTCGGTATAGCCAATCACCTGCCAAGGCCGATTCCCACAAAGGCCGCTCCAGACGCTGCGGCGATTCCCACGGTCATCTCTTTTCAGTGGCCTCCCTGTGGCGTGCGGCTGCTCGCTCGTCTGACAGACTATTTTCTACAACTTATTCTCTATTTCTCCTGTACAGAATTAACTGTTCCATACACTCTGGCCTATAATAGCTTCTCTTTATCGGAGGAACCGGGCATGAAGGTCACAGTTGCTAGGGTTTAACTAACTTTACTCTCTGCGATAATATAAAGAACAGGATTTCTTGGCAGTTTTATTGCGAGTGTGGTGTAGAAAATACTATTTGTTGGAATGTGTAGTTTCTACCCCTTGGAGAGTTTGTCAATAGGTGACGAATTCGACAACAGCAGGTTCCTCCTAGTCAGAAGTCAGGGAAGGAAGCTGATAAGGTCAGACAGTTTTTACTCTGAGAAAGATCTTACAGTGGGCTCTAGAGAAAAGTGTTGCGAACAGTCTTCTTACGCAAGTTGTTGTGTGTGCTTGTCTGTGCGCACGGGACCATGTCCTGCAGCCAATCAGGAAATGGTGCACACTGATTGGCCTTCAGCTTTTTCTGGCTTGCGACCCTACCTTGGGCGAGAGGTGGACAGCGTGGGCTGGATTAAAAGCGAATATAACAAGAGCGCGCGCGTGGCAGGTTGGCCCCCGCTACTGCAAAGCTCGGTAGGCGAAGACACGATGAACCAGCGCAGTGACGCTGGTCACGAACTTCCACAACTTAGCCTATTTATCCGGTGTTCCAAAGTGTCTTTGGAATTCGGCCTAGCACAAGTACCAAGTCTGTTGTGCATATACGTGTATAAAGAAGAGAAAGCCTTCTTTGGGAAGGTTGAAACTTAAAGGCACCCAGACATACAACAACCTCAACAGGCGTTGATGCTCCACCCCACGGTACGCCCTTCGCAAGGGACTATGCCAGTAATCGAGTGGGTCGAGTAAGACGTAGGTGAATAATGGGGATGCGGTTATATGTCCACATGGGACTTGTTAAAAAATTAACCAAGCAGATAAGTCAATATTCTATGCCTATTGTAGGAAAAGAGATAGTAATATATTTAGGTACAGATGGTTTGCCCTTATATTGTAAAAATAAGTGTGACTTACGGCCAATTCTTGGCCGCGTTATGGAGCCCTTCATTAGTGTTTGTCATAGGAATTTATTCCGGCAAAGGCTAACCCGGCAAATGCATACTGTAAGCCTTTAGTAAAGGAACTGTTATGGTTATCTAGGCACAGCGCTCCTGTGGGCAGTCTGCAGAGAACGTTTGAGTTTAGAGCTGTCATTTGCGACGATCCTGCTAGGGCTTTTATTAAACAAATTAAGAACGTGAATGCGTACTTCGGCTGCGAGCGGTGTTTCGTCGAAGGTGAGCATGACGCTAAGGTTGTTTATGAGTAGAGGTACTTGAACAGAAATGACGGGCTCTCAATGTCGCGAGGATTGAGATACCGAAGGCCTTCAAACGTGCCCACAATCGGCATCAGAGACCCAGTGGGTGGTGTCGATAATCTACAAGCCGAATTGGTGAGTCAACTTATACACGCAACCTTGTCACCCTCTGTTATGTTAGGTTTCCCTGCGTTTAAATTTGCTAATTCTCTCCTTACAGACGTACGACGCAACAATGATGACGATGATGCGCCAGGGCCTTACGGGCTATCAGCTACCATAAAATCCAGTGTCGCGTTCGAGAGGCCAAGAATTCTGAAAAAGCGCCAAAAGAAACCTATTTTTTGTACCATACTACTTTTGAGCCCACTTTTTATATCAATATACATATTCCTAAACAAACAATCTTCAAAATAGAAATATTTCACTGCGTTTCGAAAAATGGGGTTTTCGTAGAAAAGGAGGTAACCCCTGTCCGGATGTAAAATGAAATCGATTTTTCGAGCTTTAAGCGTGAAAATGCGAGCTCGCTTAGAGCTCGTTTCGCTATTAGGGCAAGCAGTACTGACTACGGAGTCAGACTGGACCACTTAAGACGCAGTTATTTGTTTAAACGTGGGGCCGAGAACCCATGTTGATTTCCATTCACGTTTTTGTGTATGAATGACCAATTTTATCCTGCGGTTTGTCATCAACCGAATGATGGTGAGGAAGAGTAGCCAAAAAGCCGACAATGTTGTCAAAAGTACGGAAAGTTAGGTACACCGACGTCAGGAGGCTCTTCCATTCTCGCCCTTTCGAAATACGTTTTGGTTATTGAATTCAACGTTTACTAGTTAGCTGCTGGAAATAAACCATACATAAGCAAAACAGACTGACCGAACAGCTTTCCCAGGGTTTCTGTAAATCCCGAACGATCTCTTTAGACAAACACCAGTCTCTGCACGCCAGATATGTATAAAGGCACAAGTTAAAGCATATGACAGTTATATTAAGAATAAAAACTGAAGGGAGAAAACTACACATTCGACCGCAAAACTATGGGAAGAATGAAACTTTGGAGTTTAAGTACACGGCCCAGGCGAATGACAAGGTAGTGTACAGAGCAGGCGCAGTTGCTGTGACTGAACGTCCATAACCAACCTTGGTTTAGTTAACCATCTTATTCATTGGTTTCTTGTCCTTATAACTGTTGTAGTAGATAAGCATCTTCTTTATTTCGCCAATTGCTTTTCCCGGATTCAGACCCTTCAAATTTCAAAAGGGAAAATTAGCAAGGGAATACTAACTCAAAAGAAACAAAGAAAGTTTTAAGAGTAACTTAAGTCCTATAGACTATAAACTTGCCTTGGGACACGTCTCTGTGCAGTTCATGATCGTGTGACAACGGTAAACCGACCATTTATTCTGCAACTGAGTTAGTCTTTCGAAAGTGTAGTCGTCGCGGGTGTCAATCATCCACCTGAAATAGAAACAAGGTTGAAAAGCATTGAAATGCATGCGTCAGAAGATAAAATTACTGTAAGCGTTCCGGATATAGGTATGATCAAAAAATAGGACGGATGAAAATGCTGACCGGTATGCCTGCATGAGGACGGCAGGACCGAGATATTTGTCGGAGTTCCACCAGTACGATGGGCATGACGTCGAACAGCACGCACAGAGGATGCACTCATACAGACCATCGATCTTATCACGATCCTTGATTGATTGCCAGAACGCTTTCTCGCCGACCTTTTCCTCCTTGAAATCCTTCTTCTTGAGATATGGCTCAATCCACCGATACTGGGCATAGAAGTTTGACATATCGGGGACGAGATCCTTAACCACGTACATGTGAGGCAGCGGGTATATTTTGGACGTTTTCGAAGTGTTTTTGTCGATGGCCCTGTTGCAAAAAAAAACGATTTAAATATAACAGATGATTCCAGCACTGCTATGGCAGGAAAAAAGAAAGTTTCGAGGGGGGAGAGGAAGACCCTAAAAACAATAGAACAGCTAAAAACTGGGCTCTAAAAGAGGGACTGTTATCGGTTATCTTAGCAGAGGAATAGCATAAATTGGGCGTACAGAATCCAGAAACAGACTACTCAAATGAAAGGATACTTACCAAATGCAGGCAAGCCTGTTCCCGCCATCTACGTTCATGGCACATGAGCCGCAGATACCCTCCCGGCAGGAACGACGAAAAGTAAGCGTGGGATCAATCTCGTTCTTAATCTTGATAAGGGCGTCCAGCACCATAGGGCCACACTCGTTGAGGTCGATTTCGTAAGTTTGCATGTATGGCTTCTGGTTGGGCTTGTCTGGGTTCTAAATGAAGCGCATTTTGCACTTTTAAAAGACGATCAAAGTTAACATAATGGCGCTTACTGCAGAATACAGCGACAATGGCAGGAAACGAGAATACTAACTACCCTGTGCGTGTCGCTATCCCGGTCATGCCGCAGCGGACAAACAGTATTACGCTAATCGAACACATATCTCACCCTTAGAAAGCCTACATTTTTGATAAGTACATCCGATATAATACTTAAAGCCTCTAAAAACAAGTTACTATGGCGGATTAATGTGCCCAGAATAACCAGGCTATGCATTCCGGCTTAGCACGAAGCATCGAATATTAGAACTTCACGAGTTACTTACGTAACGATAAATAGCAAATTTCTTCATTTGTGGTGCCGTGCTTGCATAGCGAGCACTCTGGAAGAGGAAACATCCCAGACGGGGCGAAAGCACAGAGAGCGAGTTCATTCCAAGAATTGAAACCAATACGATGGCCGCGAAACACTCAATTGATTAAAACAAAAAGCAGAACGATCACAAATTGCACTTAGTCCAAGGGTTAATATGGTTTGCAGGTAACGCTGCCGCGTCGTGATTCAGTGAACATCAATACACCTAGACAAATTGCAGTTAAATACCCTTTCGGACTTTACCCGAAGGTGTATATTTATTCGTGCATCAAGGAGTTAACTTTCGAGTTCGAGCATCAAAATTTATTTTATGGGCGAATCTAATCCTAATAGCGAAACAGCCACGAAGTTGTGACGAATAATCACGAATGCACGACTATTTCACATGAAAATTCCTATCTCATTTTTCATCGGGGTTAGGGGCCCCTTACTCCTTTCAAAAAGCGATTTGCGTGAAATATCGGGTAGGTCTCTTTGGAAGTCTTCTTAGTTATAAGAAGACTTTATTTTTTGAAAGATATTAAAAATAGTTCTACAATTGTTGAAGCATTGTCGTTTCCGTGCATCATGGAACTTATGGGAACCTCGATGGACCAGCTTCCGATGGCGGTTCATCAACGGCTGGGGAATCTGAAACAGAAGTAAATAAGTAGGTGGCAGTGGGAAAATTAAGGTATTATTAACGTAGCGTGATAGCGCTGACGCACTATTAGTTGCTATTTCAACACCGGTCTTAATTCGCCGTTTTAAATTACGGTCTTATGCCTTCTTGAAGGTACACTTAAAAGTCTTATCTAAGCAGGGCAAATCGATAGCATGGACACCGTTCGCAGGTTTATAAGCCTCGACAAAAGAACAGCTGAAGAAAAAGCAGTAAACCTTACAAAAAATAATGTTGCAGGCATCCGTGGAAAAAAGCCCGTTTTTCTTCGTTGGCACCCATAAAGTGTTAGGTAGTTTGTTATGCTGTGTACAAACAAGGTTTGAACCGACGCAGTTTAGTCCCCTTCCAAGTGTCTACACCTGTAATTGACCTGAAACGCTGTGAAAAATGATGAAGCAGGCTAGGGTTAATAGCTTCCAACTTATTGTCTACCACTGAAGCGGCTTTGTCTTATAGCTTAAAAGGCGTCCCTCTAGGATTTTTCAGCCACGACTTTTAAAGCCTACGCATAACGCCCAGGTAATTCGATGCAGTCGATCTAGAGGGAGTAAACTTATGTCTCCTTAATTACAAGCTAGGAGCGGTGGGGTGCCCATACGCTGGCGGAATTCTTCCTGTGATATAAATCTTCATCGCACCGCATAGCCTCGCCTAGGCTATCGTAATACCTCTTATGTTATTCTGGATAATAATAATCCTCAATACCGCATCGCTTAGCCATAAATGGCATTCACATCCTCGATTAATTTATTGAAATCCGATCTAGAACATCCCAAATGATGGCTGCCAGACGAACGGAGAACTGATTGTCGGTTGCATCGACACACATACTATGCCTATATAGCGCTGACGCCATGCCCGTAAAACGCACGTGACTTCGCGACTCTACCTCCTTCTGGGCCAGCCAAGCACAGGTGCCGTGGACTTCAATTGACCAAGTAGTTTATCGATCTTCCAATGAATCACTCGCATAACGTTCATTCACTTACGCCCACAGCACACTAACAGACGGACGCGCACGTGTGCGCACACAGGGCCCGCGGCCTTCCGCACATCTGGGATTCAGACCATCATTGAGTTCCTGTACACAATAAACAACACCAACTGCCACAACCTATCATTTTCCAAGGTTGCCCACTGACTGAATGCTCTAACATTAAGGACTTAGGTTTAAGTTACACCAATAAATTAGATCTTTTACCTCACGCTGATAGAATTACAGCAAAAACTGCTCAGATATGCGGCTTCATCTCGCATAATTTCTACCTTCTCGAAATGAAGCTAAGACTTTATCGTATGTATGTGCTTCCTATTCTCGAATACTCTTGTCCATTCTTCGGTCTAATGCACGAATCTAGCCGTTCAAAAATTGAAATTGTCCACAGAAGATTCACTTAAAGGGTCCTCTATCCGGCATTTTCAGATATTTCCTACTCAGATAGGTGTGAGATAACGAAGCTGAGATTTCTTTGGGTCAGGAGACTGGAAGCAGGGTTTTGTCTCCTGTTTTGCCTTAATAATAGTTCAAATCTCCCCAAGATTTCTGCCCTTACTCCCGTTACTCGCCCTTACAACCTAAGAAATTCAACGTTGACTATACCTCCTCCTGCTTCTTCCACTTCTAAGCGATCTCTATTTTTTGCTTCTAGGTATAGCTATCTTTGGAATAATTTGCCGATTGATATTCTGGCGTTGACTAGTCTATGTGCATTCAAGCGAAGACTGCACATTTATCTTAAAACTGAATCTATTAACCTTTTGTTTTCCTCACCTTTTCTGGGCAGCTTTCTCCACGATCCCGAGAAAGGACCATCGGGAATTTCGGATCCCTTCTTAAAACTACCTTCCTCTGACTCGTGTCCGCCGGAATCAGGACGCAGTCTTGACGACTCTCGTTTCGCTGGTCATCAACCATCATCAGACATCCCCAACGATGGTCTTGTAGATTTGACGGACTTTTGGATCTCATATGGCGGTGCCCATCACGATCATAAACTAGTGGGTTCCCTTTGTTCTAGTATGCCGCACCAGTTTGGGAACCCGAGTGTAGTGCCGGAAACCCGTCTATACCAATAATGTTTCGTTAATACCTATTGTTCTGCCCCACGCTCAGCTTCAACTGAGTTTGCTTCCAAGACCCCCACTAATAACAGAGGCAGTGGATATCAGAATAAATAGTCAGAATCTAGATAACGATGTGGATCATCTGTGTGTGGCCTTGAATTTCACCTTCCGCATGACACTGCTATATTCATTTTGTCGAATCTAACAAATTCGCTTCTAAACAGTTAAACTCGTCTTATAGGTATAGACTACGGATATTGTTTGTTAAACCAATTATTTCTAGTTCTTCGTGTTATCGAATTTTTGGTTTATTGATGAGGCCCATTGGGCCTGAAATATACAACTTATTATTATTATTACGCCTCTTCTTCCTGTAGGGGACTGGGCGTGATAATTGTAGTGTTTTGAGCGCACTAACGGCTTAGACTCCTACACCTGTACGAACTTAAAAGGCCGTTGACCAATAACCTACAAAAGGACTGCAAATCCGGAGGCTTAGCACAGCCGCAATATATTCCTACGACATATATCAATAATAAAAGGCTCCATTATGCGACCTAAGATAAGTCATAAATGACGATTAGTTTTCTTATGTATAGGTATGCAATTAACGGCTAAGTAAGTAACTATTTTAGTGCCCCTAACAAGCATGGAAGAGCGACTTACCTGCTCAGTTAACTGCGTCAAAAGCAATAAGTGGGCGTACTCACCACTGCCCATTTCCGTAATATTCGTTGCGTTTTTTGCCCCCGCCAGCAACGTTCAAGCACCTGCAGGTAGGTCCGGACACACAAACCTCTAGGTCTTCAAACGGACATCTAAGTGAACGAGAGTCCGAAACATATTCAGCGATAGAGGAGTATCAGGTTGAACACCGGGCTGATGAAGATGCATCAGATGCAAAAACCTCCTCTATTTGCTCTCTAATTTCGTCCATATCTTGCGGACGACTTTCTTAATGCACCTATAACAAGTACTTGTCGAAACCGGCTTTAAAAGACTGAAAAAGAACAACTGAAACACAAGTTACAGAGTATAGGCAAAGGGGAACGTCAGAAAAGTAGTGCGACCGCTTGGCAGCGGGACAGTGCAGGAAGTGGCATACGATAAGGCGCCCCGGACTCTTGGCACAAATTTTGATAGATTTTCCAAAAGCTGAAGTTAGTACTGCGTCCGCGAGTATCCTGGCAACCAATTAAATTCAGCCACGAAAAACGTCGAAAGTTAGTGTCTCGAATGGCTGAACTTTGCTATTAAGGTAGTAGGAAGTACACGAGTGCCCAGGATACACCTGCATCCCATTTATAAGTGCAATAAACTGTTAAAGGGGCTCACATTGGGACTTCTGAATCTCTCAAGCTGAAGAATGATGCATATTTGCTTACCTCGCTGTTCAACATTAATGGGATATATTTATTAACAAATAAGGTTGCTTGGGAACGAATAACGACTATTGCGTACGGGGAGAAGGTGCTCTTGATATAAACGTCTCCCAATACCGACAAATTGGAGTCGGCTAAGGATATTACCGTAAAAGGTTTTGCCATACTGTTTGAGGGACTATTCTACTACGGTTAAAATAGTTCAAAATAGTTAAGATAAGTCTTCCTAGTAGGTACGTTCATGCAGCTTTTCTCAGCTCAGCTCTGTTTAGTTGGAGACGTTGTACTTGAGCTCTTGAACGTCTGAACTCGCTGTTTGTTAAAATTACCTAAATCCTTGGGCCACGAAAGACCTCAATATCGTTGAAAAATTTTAAAGACGTGCAAATTTCTTGGCATTGGACGGGACTCAGGACTATATTAAACATGGTTTCAAAATGTCTTGCTTGAGTTAATTTTTTGCGTTCGAACGAGATCCCGACTTGAGGACTGGAAGAATAATAGGTGTGCTCCATAAATCAGGAAAGAATCCGTTTAAAAGTTGGAAAAGTAATAAAGGACTAAGCAACGGGAAGCTTGTTACTCCCTTAATAACTGAGTTTGAAATATCGTCAGATTCTAAAGGTTTTTTAAAATTTATATTTTTAGCGACAGGAAGGCACTGTCTAAACAAACGGTCTATGAGCGTAAAATTATGACAATATGCGCAGCTAAAAAGTACAAAGCTGCATTAATGCAAGCAGAAACTTTCCTTTTGCGGACCTAATTTCAAATTTTTTGAAATCATTTGTAAATTAAGAAATAAGCAATGAAAACTCACCTACGCTGAAGATGCAGGCAGCGTTCAACGTGCCTCCTTTTTCAAAAATTGTGTAGGAGAGAAAAAAATTGCTTAGGAAAATAAGATAGTGGGTTAAAGTAGGCTAAAACTAAAAAAAACAGTTCAGAGGGAGATATAGGCACGAATATAAAGTTTGCTCCTGCTCGCTTATGCGCACAAAATGAAATCTCAGAAAAAAGCGTCAGTTGATGTGGGTCCTCAACATCTCAGGGGCGACAATGGAATTCTGCTGATGATTATTAGTTAACGAAACGGGAGCAGGTTAGACTGGGTACAACCGTATAACCTCCAACGTTTGACTGACCGGTGGCATAAATTATCACGATTATTGGGGGCACGAGGCAGAGAATAATAGCTCTAAGAAAGTCTCCTAAATTCTCAATGGTCCTTTTACAGGGCCATGACGAATGCTGCTCGGGAAAGATGGGGAACATAAAAGGTTAATATAGTCAGTGTTAAGATATATGTGTAGTCTTCACTGAAATGCAGACAGACTAGCTAAGTCACTTTTAATCAAGAGAGAAAGCTTTCACCCTTGAGCTCCCTATTTATATCCAAAATTGCCAAAAGTTCAACTTTAAAAATTGTACATAAGACAAATGTAGCGTTAGTAACAGCGATATGTGTGAGCTACTTGCAAACTGCCGCTACTGACACAATGCTTATAATATGTAACACTGTCTCTAAGCAAATGAGGTAATGACCCTATTTAAATTGGCAAGTTATTTCAAACAAAGAATAGAGAGCGTTTAGTGGTGAAGGAGGTAGGAGAAGGTATAATTAGTGCGAAATTTCTTAGGTTGGAAGGACAAATAATAAGCGTAAGAACGGAAATCTTGGGGAGATATGAATTGTCATTCAGGCGAAAAAGTAGACAAAAGCCTGCTTCCAGTCTCCTTGACGAAATAATTTTTAGTTTCTTTAGCTGACACCTATTTTAGTAGGAAGTAGTTCAAATTGTTAGATATAGGAGTTTTCTTGCGAAATTTCTTTGGATATTTTCAATTGATCAGCGGCTAGATTCATTAAGTAGACCGAAGAATGCGTAGCAGTATCCTAGAATGAGAGGCACAAGCATACAATAAAGTCTTCATTTAATTTCAGAAAGGTAGATATCATAAAAAATAGAGACGGAAATCTGCGCACCTTTGGCCGCCGTTCTATCGGCGTGATGTGCACGATCTAAGTTATTGGTGTAGCCTTAACCTAATTAATTGATGGCAGAAATTTAACTCATTGGACAACCTTGAAAAATAACGGTTGCCAGCAGCCTTTCAGACCCAAAACACATGCAGCAACAGTTAAAATGTCAGAACCTCAGCAGCAACGTGGAGCTCCACGCAGAAAGAATATCTAATTCCAAATGAAAGCCGAAGGACGCCGCTTGAAATTGCGTAAGGAGTAGAGAATGAGAACACCAGTAAAAACTTTTGCTTTTGACTAGATAAGTATGATCTAATTAAGCCAGAAAAGGGATTGTGGAATCCTATGGCCTCTAGTTTAGCGAGAAATCACCTATGAGGCACTTAATGAAATGCTTTACTCAAACCAAAATAGATAACTACCACAGACAATCGATCATTACGAAGAGAAGTTAGCACATTTAGAAAAGATATGTTAAGTGTTCCATCAGAGCGGTCTGATAAAAAGCCATGATAGGACACGTTGAGAATTTGTTTCCTTATGCACAAATCTATAATTTTTACGGCAGTCAGATTCTCAACGAGTTTAGCAGGAGAGGGCGTTTTATGAACACCACGATAATTATGAATGGCAGAGCGGGAAGCAGATTTCAAAAATATAGACTTATAATAGAAGCTCCCAATAATTGGGAAGAAACTATTCTCGAGAAATACTGGAAATAATTTGCTCAGTAACGATGGAAAGTCTCTTAATTGTTTAATAAATGAGTTTGGAATGCTATCAATTTTAACCTCATCTGCGCATGACCATGCCTATGTTATCATCTTCTATGATTAAGGATTCCCGAGGGAATCTGAATGGTCAGGCAAATAAAACTCTTGTTCCAGTGATCGCATCTTCTTCCTCCGAATATAAATTATTAAAACGAGCTATTGCTTTTTGAATACTTGTAGGTGAGAAATCAATTCTTTTAGAGATTTAAATCACACATTTCCGCTGTTACACTGGAGTTGAGCTACCAACACCAAATGACGCCCAATGAGGTAGAAAAGCGCTTTGTGGATGCGTTTTTGGTAAAATACTATTATTACTCAAAGTTAGAGAGTAAAATAACTAATCAGCCTTGAATGCATACACAACTGGGGTTCCAATTAGCTCGCAAAACAAGGCATCAACCAGGGTGGGTACACCCTGAAACAGATAGATTTACAATTATCCACTACAATTTTTTCTGTTTTCGCTTGTTTTGAACTTACCTTTACTGTCAAGAGTTCAAAGCTCACAATTGCCACCAATCTTACACAGTCGCGTCAAATTTATTAGTCAAGATTTCCAAAACACTAATTGGTTTTTCGCTTATACATTATTCACGGAGGAGGGGTGTATGAACGTCAAGTTATAGAGCTCATCACGCAGTTAGCAGCAGGTGGCACCAGTTGTCTCCTGAAGGTGGTGATTGTTCCTTCAGAGCCCATAAATGATATCACATTCTAGTATGTGGTGCCCAAACTTTAAACTCTGCCTAGCGACCACATCCCAATAACGGCCTCAGCCGACAGACTAAATTAGCAGTGGACTCGCGTACGGGATGAAGATTGTAAGGTTGACGTCATCTATACGGACTTAAAGAAGGCATTCGACAGCGTCCCACATAAACATTTAATGTATAAATTGTCGAAAATTGGCATAAGAGGAAACCTGCTGGCATGGGTCACAGATTTTTTTCACAGGGCGATCGCAAACTGTGTGCATCGGTGACTCGAAGTCAACCTCTACATCTGTTTTGAGTGGCGTCCTCCAAGGCTCTGTCCTAGGGCCACTGCTCTTCCTTATCTATATCAATGACTGTGTCAACGACCTGGGTTGCAGCGCCATCATGTTCGTCGACGATGTCAAACTCTGGAGAGCCATCAGGTCTGACGCCGATAGGAAAGCACTTCAAGAGAGTCTCAATCGACTTAGCAGCTGGCCTGCTCATAGGCGTTGAAACTTCAACGTTAGTAAGCGTGTGGTCTTAAGACTCCGTACTGAAAAAACAAAAAACACATCTCGGCGGGATGTTCAAATTCGAAGATAAGTGAGAGATTTATATAAATTGATTTATATAAGAGAATAAACGACTCAAAGTCTTTGGTTTTCTTAAATAAATTATCAGTACGTAACAGTTGACTATCTTAGCCAAAATCTACTACAAAACTCCTTCGTTGATTTGTTTAGATATTGTCCTCTGTTTCATTTGTTGTGTACTTCTAGTAGTTTATAGTTTATTTGTCAAAACCACGTTACTTGAACATATATTTAGCATTTAAACATCCTGTACTTGAAAATTTAATCCGAAGCAATGACTGACGCGAAAGTTGTTTTGGATCAAATCGATCTATCAGCCCTCTTAAATTTAACAGACTTTATTAAAAATTATGAACCTGTATTTAAGATTCTTAATTCACTTCTGGACTCAAATTCATTTGAAAGCAACCCCACGAATTTACCTCAGATTGAGTCTGTGGTGCATTGAGTATCAACAGAAGTTTCAGATAGATGAAAACGTAGCTGTACTATAATCTTCCGCAACTTTGCTCAAACGAGTAATCCAATGGTAGCACTACAAAACGTTTTTCAAGAATGTGGGATAAGTATACGCATAGTGTCTATCAAAAGACTAAATTCACGAAGTAAAAACAAACCGATTTTGCTTACATGTCCTACCCACGCTGAAGCTCAAATGCTACTACAAAATTCTGAAATAAATAGGAGTTTCCGGAGTTTTAAAGCATATATAGGCCCTGAGTTGACCCCGATGCAGCGCAGACAAGTTTTTCAAAAAGACAAAGGGCGTAAACCAAGTCAGCCACACATAGTCGCAGAGGATGGAAACACTCCAAAAAATGCTACTTCAGAGGAATAATTAACGAGTTCCTCCTCCTCTGGGAAGGAAACAAAAAATTTCAAGGTAGCATCAGCTTAGATGACTTGAGAGCGACTTTTTCTAATTATAATAATGACAACCAGAAAGCAAATAATAAACCAGCCAAAGCAATTAAGGGAAAGAATAAGGTTCAAACAAAAAGACCCCGAAATAGTACAACCCCATTAGACATGAACGACACTTATCCTGGGTCTAATCAAGATACACTGATAAATAGCAACACAAGTCTACACATGTCCATAAATAGCAATACCAGTTCTAACTCGACGAACCAAAGTAGTAAACCAGTGTTAGATTATTTCCCCCGAACAACCCAGAATAGACCACCATTCCCAAACAGAATTGGATATCAAAACGAATATCCGTATTTAAATGTACACCCTCAAATGACACCTAACCCCTTCTCTCAATCCATGTATCCTAGCCCATACACACGACGACCACCGCACACCCAACCCTTTCAATATAACACACACACACTCAAATCCCACCTCGCAAAACACCATACCCTCCGATAGCTACACAATGCCATCAAATTCCATCACTCTCATCACCAATTTTCCCAATAATGCACAATTCGCCACAAATAGTCCAACACCACCATATTATCCACCAATCACACAATTTCCGCACATGAGCCCTTAACACAATCAAACATGCAATTGGAATCCATTTTTTCACAACAGATTCCAGCTTTTGTATCCGACACCATAAGTGTTGCTCTTATTAATGCTAGATCGATAGTAAACAAAGTTCCACGACTTAGGACTTTTATTGATACATACAATCCCGATATAGTATTTTTAATAGAAACGTGGGTAAACGAATCAACCTCCAATGCTTCACTTTTTATAGCAAACTACACCTTTTATAGACAGGACCGTGCTAATAAACGAGGAGGAGGTTGCACGATCTACATTAGATCTACCATAGAACAGAGTGGCTTTCAGGTTCTACAGGAGACGTTCAATGGCGAAGCGTGCTTCACTATAATAACATCCAAGACCCTTAAAAGCATTCTAATTGGATGTTTGTACACCCCTCCGGAATATAGTAATAATGACACGGGCCTAACAAATCTACTAGATATTCTATAAAATATCCAAACCGCATATAAGATAATTGCAAGAGACTCAAACCGTCCAGATATAAACTGGACAGAACTATCAGCCCCATCCAGACATGATGAATTATTATCATCATCAATTGTCTTTTATAACTGGACGCAAATAATAAACAAATCAACTAGAGGAAACAATATACTCGATGTTATTCTCACCAATGATATCTGGCCCTTATATACGCACTATGACAGCTTAACCTTTGATAGTGCTCATAAGACAATAATAGCAGTGCTCCCTCTTAACATTAAAATAAGACCTGATCCTAGTTACACTTCTATAAACCCCAAAAATATTGACATTGAATCTATGAATAACTACATGAGTTCATTGGATTGGAGCTCTTTCCTCCTAACGTCCCCTCTAGAAGCTGTTAATATATTATATGCCACCCTTAATTTAATTTGAGATACCCTAATTGACGAGAGATCCCCATGTAAGAAATCACTCATCCCAAACTTCCTTTCCGAACGGCTAAAAAACTTAAAAAACAACTCCACGACCCATGTATTAGTTATCTATCTACGTTCAGACGCATTACAGAGATTCACGAGATAGCCCAGGACATTGAAACAAATAAGACGATAGCAGCAGAACATCGGGCAATCGAGTCCCCAGAAGGGACAGCCCAAATCTTCCGGAAACAAATAAATAATCATCAAAAACAAGGCCCCCAAATCATGCTTGATGACCAAGGAATAGTAATAACAAATGACAACCAAATAGCAAATCTTTTCAACGAGTATTTCTCAACCAACTATTCAGTCGAGGAAGAACCAATCCCCCAACCAACAGAAATGACGGCACTAGTATTAAAAGAGATATCGTTTAACGAAGAAACTGTAGAGAAAGCTATCCACCAACTGTCCAATTCCACATCATATGGAACGGATAGAATCCCTCCTTGCATACTGAGGCATATGACATATGCCCCAATACTTCTGTCTAACCTTTTCTCGTTACTGCAAACTTCTACATGCCTTCTAGCCTCCCCTCATTCCTCCTACATGGCCCAGAAGCTTACTTTGTCTATCCTCTCCTCATTTTACCATGCCAGAAAGTGAGGTCCCTAGATATATCAGACCTTATCAGCCATCCATTATTGGCTACCCATACACAAATAGCTCCATACCCGTCAGTACTTATTCCCCAAATAACAATGGCCTACAGTTTGCCTAACCACCTCCAAATTCTTTTTATGAATAACGATAGCCATAGTCCTGCCACTCGAAACACACTTGATGTCATAGTGCTTAACGCCAGGTCCGTTATAAATAAAATAGCTCAACTTCGAGCTATTGCTTTCGAGATGACGCCCGATGTTATATGCACAGCAAAATCTTGGACCCTTCCAATCATTTCTGACTCCTCCCTTATCATAGAAGAGTATGATCTCTATCGTCATGATCGCATAAATAATCGCGGTGGTGGTTGTCTTCTTTATATTAGAACGTCATTTATACACTTTCCATTTTATTTCAATAGCACATCCTTCTCTGGAAATTACTGTTTTGCTTCCATTATCCTGTCGCCCCGGCAAAAGGCGATTATCGGATTTGTATATAATCCGCCTAAATCTTCATCTGAAGAAGATGCAAATCTGTGTGAGATATTCAAATTTATTTCAGAATCCACTTTTGATGTTAAAATTAGTGCTGGAGATTTTAATTTTCCTGAAATCGACTGGCTTTCAAACCTTTGTCCACTTAGATTTCAGCCTTTCCTAGATACCATTAATTTTTCTAACTGGTCTCAACTGGTTCGTTCCCCAACAAGACAGAATCATATCCTAGGTCTGATTTATACAAACGATATTGCTCCCCTCTTCGTTGACTTTAAGCAGGACATCTTTCAAAGTGATCACACATTAATTTACTGCTGTCTTCCGCTTCCTTCTACGGAAAAGGCTAGTGCTAGTTGTACCTATCATGCTTATGACCTCGCAGACCTTAGCTTACTCAACAATTTTCTTGACTCATTAGACTGGCAGAGTCTCTCCTCCATTAACGACGCTGCAAATCTTGCTGAACTCATGTCGGTCGTTTCTAATAAAATGCTGGAATTTGTGGCCACTTACATTGCGAAACCCTACGCACCAGAATCAAACGTCCCTCATTTTCTTTTGTCCAGACTAAAGAAATTAAGGAAGCAGCTGAAAGATCGATCTACTACCTCGCTATCTGTGCATCTAAGGATCGCCGAGATCTTTGAATAAGCGTCCAAGATTCATCTTCCGCGTGACCAGCACAGGGAATATTGCGCTCTGAGCGAGTCAAACTCTGCGAAATCGATAGCACAACCGTTTCGTCGTAGATCCTCCACTGTAACGGACCAATCCGAACCACTAGGTCGATGATTGTTTGAACGTTTCAAGGTCATGTTTTTTTGGTTCCATTTTTTAGAGCTTGCTGAGTCAGATCTCGGATCCGTGAGTTGACCTACCTAAATTCGCAAACCAGATCGCTCCCGTGCTCACGTTGTCTCCTTGCTGCGCCCTTATCATCCTGAGTGGATGAACATTCCCATTCCGGTTTGATCGTTCCAACCAATGTTGGTTTTGTATCATTAGAGACTACTATCTTCGGATATTTTCACACGCGTTTTGTTATACTAGTTTTCCAGACATTTCGTCGATATTGTTCTACATTATTAAACCCCATATCTACACCTAGACCTTCTTGCCTCTGACTTTCTGCGTGACACTATGCCTGTTGATAAGAAGAGGTTGTCTGAGGTTCACTCTGAGGTTAACCGACTTTTAGAGGAGATCTTCGTGTTATCTGCTTAGAGTCGTTGTCCACCTTCGTTATCAAATCACGCACCAGACCCATCAAGGCCACGAGTAGTACGGAATACTACACCACAAAACGAGGAATTGAAATACCCCATTGCTTAATGAAAATAAAACCTTTGTACTCGATGAGTCTGACAAGGCTGAATTGTTAAATCCTTTCTTTGCAAATCATTTTACAACAGAATCCGAATCGGTCCCGTGCTCAGAGAATACTCTCGGGAACATTGATTTCTCCATAGAATTAATTCGAAAGCATATACTTCGTCTAAAAAACTCGTACTCTCCGGGAATTGACGGTATTCCCAACTCAGTTATCAAAAGATTGTCGACCTTTCCCAAATTACTTAGCCATATATTTTCAGTCTTTCTCTAAAATATTTTCTTTCCTGACACTTGGAAGACACCCATTATTCTTCCAGTCTTTAAATCAGGATCCCGTTCGGACATAGATAACTACTGCGGTGTTCATAAAACCACGGCACTAGTCAAACTTCTGGAAAAGATCATTTTTGATCAAATTCTCATTTTTTGCCTAAAAAATAAGCTTTTAAGCGACTCGCAGCATGGTTTTCTACCCGGAAGATCATACGAGACGTGTCACTTAGCTTTTCTTAACCACGTCACTTCCCTCCGTAACGAGCGGCAATCCGTCGCTGTTATCAACTTTGACCTGGGCCAAGCCTTTGACAAGGTACCGCACAGATGGCTTCTGGTAAAATTGGAAGCCATTGGCATCTGTCCCCCTCTCCTCGACTTCATCGGCTCCTACTTGTCTAACCGCAGCCAGAAGGTCTTACTAGGTACTAGTTACTCCACTGCTCAGCTGATCACGAGTGGCGTTTTTCAAGGCACTGTCTTGGGTCCTTTACTCTTCATTCTATACATAAACGAAATTTCGACTGTTTTGAAAAACTCACACAATCTCATTCATGCAGATGACCTCAAATGCATGTACTCATTTTCAAAGGACACAGCCAATATATGCGCGGATAAAATAAACGCGGACCTGCTTACACTCTCACATTGGGGTGCTACTTGGCAGATGGAGTTCTCTTCATCCAAGTGTAGTTTCATGTTTCTCGGTCACGCCAAGCTTCCTCGTCCACTAGTTTTTCAAAATACTCCACTTTTAGAACGCTCCACCATAAAAGACTTAGGCCTAAGCTACACCAATAAACTAGCATTGTCACCTCATGCAGATCGAATATCTGCGAAGGCTGCACAGATATGTGGTTTATATCACATAATTTCTCCCTGCTGGAAATAGAGTTAAAACTTTATTGCGTGCATGTTCTACCCATCCTAGAATAATGCTGTCCCCTCTTTGGTGTAATGAATGCTTCTGACGGTGGTAGGGTTGAAAATGTACAGAGGATTTTTACTAGCAAAATATTCGCTCTTCCTCGATCCACTATTTCTTATACGGAGAAATGCAAGTTAGCGAACATGAAATTTCTTTGGGTCAGAAGACTCGAGGCGGGCTTCTGCTTCCTTTTTCGCATTAACTCTACCCCTAACCTCCCACGAATCATCGCTCTTATTCCCGCAGATAGACCTTATGCCACTCGTAATTCCTCCAGGATTATTGCACCCCCATTTAGGTCCACATCGAACCATTCTCGCTTCTTTGCCTCCAAATATGCCTTCCTCTAGAAAATATTCCCCTCGAAATTAGGCTGTCGTCTAACTTAGCAGTTTTTAAAGTCAAATTACGTCAACACTTAACTTCGGAAGGTATAAAGTCCTTCTTATCCGTCTCCTTCCCAAACACACAACTTTTGGACTTCAAAAAAGGTCCTCCTAGTATTTGGGGTGGTTATATTTATATTACATTGTTTTCCATATATGTCTATTCCTTCCTCTATAGAGTGATATTTGCAACGATGTTTCGTCCCAGTCTCTGTCCAGTCAGCATTGGCGTTCTCCGTTCCGCGTTTTACAACCCTGACGATGAGTTTTATGGTCTTTAGTCGTTCTCACAGCAGTTCTGCTATTTTTTCCAGCTCGCCGCTGGACTCCGCAGTTCACAAGGTCGCATCTTTGGCGTTTCGGTGATGATAACGTGACCTCTGCCGTTCCCTCATCTTGGCGACCCTGTTGTGCGCGATGGCCTCCTCTGGTCTCACCTCCTTGATGGTTAATCATGAAGCCAGTCGGGCGGTGCTACAGTTGTGAACGACAGCCTCTGCTGCTTTATGATTTCTCCAATTGACATGAAGCATTGCCAACCATCATACGTTCTCATCAGCAGTCCTGTCTCATTGCACTACAATGAATCCTATCAACAAACCTCCTTAATTTTGCAGAAGCAGTTTTTTTCTCCTACATTTTGCTTGCTTTTTAAGCGGGGGGTCGGCTGAACTCCGCCCCCGTTTTAATGGTAGGAGTTTTATTTCACTGCTTCCTCCTTAGTTTACCATGCGTTTTCAGAGAATGTTGACTACTATTTTAAAATGACGAAATGTTGGTGGGTATTAATTGTATCTGCCAACAGTACTAAACGCTCCCGCTGTCTATTTGGTTGTTCACGGAGAGCAGCATTTATCAACTTTGTATTTATTTTTCCACAGCACTAAGTTTGCAATGACGAAGCCCTTCGGGCCTAAAATATAGATTTTATTCATTTATTTAGGTTAACTTCTTTCCTGTTAGGCATTTCAATGTTTTGTTAGTGCAAGAATGTTTCGAATTTTTGGGGCCGTTTGGCAGAATTTTGTAGATTAAGTTGTGCTCTAAGCGTGACGTCATCTTCTCGATGTACTCAGCTCTTTTAAGAGTAATAATAGCACCTCCTTTATAAGAAGGTAAAATATTGAGTGCATTGAATGCCTTTCTTTCATCGTATGATAACATCAGTTGCTTATTTCGGTTGTTGAAGGCATGACAAGTGCTGTTATGGATTCCGAATTGTCCTTTTTCTGCTAGATTGGTTGACATTATCATTGTTTCAAGGCTGGCAAGATAGTCGAGGTATTTGGCATACAATAGATTGTACTTCATGCCGTTGCTCAGAACCATTTCCTCGGTTGGTGCTAAGATTCTTAAGGATGGGTTTACACCTTTGTTCAGAATTTTTGATTTATTGCAACATTTATCAAAATCCTCGTGAATTACACATTCAAGTTTTCCAAACAAGCATTTCACTTCAATTAGTTTAGGTAGACTTTCGCTGCATGTACCGCACTCTCTTCTGCGCTGTCCTCATATCAGCGATAGCAAAAGAGCATCCACACGACTATAGTTGAGCTCAATTGCAGTGGCTCCTAAAACTGGCCAGTCAACTTGCTGGTTCCGTAACATGGCCTGAGGTGCCTTCCTCATATTCATGAGAGGGCCCTAAAATGTAACAAACGACATATGTCTAGTGTAGACAAGTTGATATAACTCCCGATTTCTAGCGATTTTAAATGTTCCTATGCGGCCTTCTGTGTAATGCATGCTGATCAGTGTTGCGTCAGTCCACAGGATGTGTGACGAAACAACAGGTAGATATCTCTAATTGGATTTCAGCAGCCTATATTAGGGAACCTATTTCAAATTTCATCGGAAACACAATTCTTCATGTCATTTCTAATGTGCCTCTTGAAAACTATGTATACAGAAATGTCGATTGCATTGGACTGACTGGACTGCAGCCGTCTACGTCCAGCATCTTTGTGCAGGGCCCACTGCCTCAGTTTCCCGCGATATTGACAACAACTGTCTCCTACTTGCTTACGGAAAAACCTCTGGTGGCCCTGCACTTTTCTCCGATGCCAAACTGCAGGCCGCATGTGACTGTCCGTTGCGTGCGACATATCGTGCCTTCGCCTGCAAAAACTTGTGGACCCACACTGTCGCCTCTCAGTCGGGTCGGTGCCTCGCGTCTTGGTCCTTCGGCCCAGCGAGGTTGATTCCAATTGGTGTCAACCATTTTCTTATTGACTGGAGGACTTCCCCGAATCCCGTAACCTGTGTGCAGAGGCACAGAGCACATATGCACATCAACTGGACTGATTGCTGTGAGCTGCTCTTTTCTGCCGGGGCCTTTGTAAGCTCCTTTCATACAGAACACTGTCCAACCGAATCGGTCCTACCTGACTTCTGACTGGAAAGAACCTTCCGTAGTCGACAGTCAATCCCTTTACAGAACCTTCACTGACGTCCATACGCGCGCACACACGTGCGTCCAGATTGTCATGGCTGCCATACGGCAACTCAAACACGCCGCCTCCCCTTCCAACGCAAAATAAAACACCATGCATACTAATTGGAAGCAATTTGACCTTTTTCTAAAATCGCATAAAGGCAGCTGTCCTCACTGCTTCACTCTCCTTCCCTTTGTCTGAGACCTGACTGGACGACATTAACACCAGCCTTGGCATGGCCAGTGGTCACTACTGCCTGAGTCGACACAATATATCCCACACCCCCTGCCTTCTGTCTAGTCTAAAAACCCAGGATGCGGCCCGCTGATTTCAGCAGTCCGTAACCAGCGCCATGAGGCCCACTTCGCTGAAAATCCTTCCCTAAATGTTGCGAAACTCTTTTTGCGTACAGTAAAAGCGCAGAGGAAAACGCAACACCCCATACTTCAAGACGCCTTAGGAAATCCCATAGCTGACGCTAAGTTGACCGCCGATAGCTTCAGTGCGTTCCTATCCAAAACGTTTAATGAAAGCTCGTTCACTGCACCTCCGGCTATCCAGGCTTGGACGAGTGCCGTACTCAAAACCATAAGTTTTACCCTCTGGGACGTGACTGTAGCCATCCGTCATTATCGTCAATCTAATAGTCCAGGACCAGATGACGTCCCAGTTAGCCTTCTAAAAGCTGAATAGAATGATATCTTTCCGTCCATTCTTTGTACGGTATTTAAGCTTGCCCTTGAGAACGAAACCTTTACTTCGTTGTGGAAGGATCGCACATTATGCCTATTCGCAAACATGGCCGATCGACGTCATTCGACAACTTTAGGCCAATAAATACTCTTCCCGCAGCCTCGAAGATCTTAGAGACATTGATCAAAGAAAAGATGATGCATCACTTGACAGAAAACAACCTGCTCAATGCAGCTCAGCATGGCTTTCTCGGGAAGAAATCTTGTAACACCTGCCAGCTCTCTTTCTTTGATTATGTGCTGCAATCTAGAGACAGTGGCTTTGCCATTTATAACGTCTAGTTCGATTTTAATAAGGCCTTTGATCAGGTCGATCATAACCTCCTCCTTCTGAAACTGGCCTCCTTCGGCATAGGTAGTAAGCCTCCGAACTTCATATCTTCCTATTTGGACGCTCGCACACAACGAGTAAAAATTTCCTATGTTATCTCCAACCCCACGCATGTGAGGAGTGGAGTTATACAGGATAGTGTACTGGGTCAGCTCCTATTTTGCCTGTTTGTCAACGGCGTTTCAGAGTGTTTTCAGTATGGCAGACCCTACCGGTACGCTGATGATTTAAAAGTCACTTATCGATATAAACCGGCAGATCACAATATAGTGCTCGAGCTGATGAAAAAGGATCTTCAGGCATTCGCCCACTGGTGTTGCACATGGCACCTCACCCTTTCATGGCATAAATGTTCCGTTATGGTTGTTGGCGACGATCACCAACCGGAATTAAGCATTGCCGGCCACAAAATAAATGTCCCAGGAGTTATCAAGGATTTGGGCATATCCTACTCTAATAGTCTCAATTTGTCAGACCACTGTGCCCTGATAGTCTCGAAAGCACGCCGAACCACCGGATTTATTCTTAGAAATTTTAACAATAATAATAAGGTTTATTTGTAAAGCACATCTTTGGCGCCGTCAAAAACTCCGGAAGGCAGGAAAAAACCTAACCCAAACCCCTCCTTTCACAGTGACTATTGTATTTGTTTTGGTCTTTTGCTAGGTCAATAGTATGCGAAAAAAAGAGTTTATTTTAAGTGAAAAAAACCTGAATTCTAAGGAAAAAAGCTAAAAAAACATGAAATAAAATAGGTTTACATTGTATGTGTTACAATTTTATAGTAAGAATACTTGGGGCCTGGAAAAACTGTCATGTCCTTTAACTGAGGTATACTTTGCTGCGGTCAGTTTGAAGGCGAAAAAATCAGCTGAGGACATCGCATCTTCCGTATGCATGGGTCTGCTCGATACGGAGATTACAATCGTTGTCCATTCGCACAAGTTTGATAATTAGATGGGACGTTGCAGATGTCTGAGGTGGGTCGAGGCAGCTGCGAAGCACCATCGTCATTCAAGTGCATCGGCAGAAGACACTTGGCCTTTCGTTTGTCGACTATCTAAGTGAAATTGAGATTTACATTATTCGTATTTATACTTCTGATACATTATAAGCGGAAACAATATATATGTTAGTATAGTTGAAGAGAAAATTATTTTCTTTCATAATAATTTTTTATAACATTGAGGTGTAAGTTGAAGAATATTGGAATAGATAAATTGTTCTTAGTTTTTGTTTTTTATTTTTAAGGATTGGAAAAGGAGGCAAGGCACAATTTTGCTTAGGCTTTGATTTAATCATCGTTGGAAACCGTCGACTGGAATGCTTCCAGCATTGGCCAATTTTCTCCAAAATGTGCGGGAACTCTCCTGGACCGTTAGATCCCTTTTGGTCCGAATTGGACGTCAAAGAACTGGTTAGCAAAGTGTCCTATTTTGTTCAGAAATATATGCGTCATGTCATTTGAGAAGAACTGCTTGGTCTTTCTTCTAAATTCGGCTAAACTGTGGCTTTTGCGAATATCGTTGGGTAGGGCATTCCATATGATCACATATCTTATGGTGTAGTAATTTGATCGCTGGGCCGTCCTAGCTTTAGTGTTATGAATTGTATGCTGGTTGTTTCTAGTGGGACGGGAACCGTTTTGATTTGTTAAAATATTATTGCTAAGGATGTTCGGATTATTTGGCACGTTAACTAGGAAAGTTAAACCATTTTGGAGTCGCCTTTGCCAGAGGGATTTAAGACCATATCTATTGTACATTATTGTATAGGAGTATCGGGCGTAATCGCGTTTACACAGAACTCTGGTAAACCTTCTCTGGATTCTTTCTAGTTTCTGTCTGTCATCTGATGACATGGTACCGAAAAATATTGAGCAGTAATCTAGAATAGGTAAAACGTACATTTTGTAAAGTTTAGTTTTAAGTGTAATTAATGTGAAATTTTTACTGATGAAGCCACATAGTCGATTGACTTTTGGTGCGACTTGTTTAACATGTGGGGATAAGTCAAGAGTATTAGAATAGCTAAGACCTAAGTCTTTTAAAGATGTTAGCTCTTTTATTTCTTGACCACTAAACATTATGGGGGGAAGTTTTAGTGGTCCAAAAATCATGAGATGAAATTTTGTTGGTGAAAACGGCATCTGCCACTGAACACTCCAGTCGTTTAGTTTTGAAGTTCTTATTCAACTGTTCTATGCACACGACTTATCGAATTTTTGTTATCGACATATGCGAGTTTTAAGTCGTCTGCATATAAAAATGTTTAAGCAGAGGTTGATATCGTGGATAACTCATGCATGTAAATGAGAAATAAGAGGGGACCTAGGATAGTGCCTTGAAAAACACCACTGCTTAGATGAGCTGGTTGTGATACTATATTTCGAAGTTGTACAACTTGGAATCGGTTTTGAAGATAGGATTTGAGGAAATCAAGGAGGGGGGGGGGAATCCCGTGACTCACTAGCTTCACGATCAGTCTTTTATGAGGAACTTTGTCAAAGGCTTTTTTTAGATCAAAGAAAATTGTAGCTACCGTGTTCCCATCATCTTGATTTCTGGAGACGAATTCCAAGAAAGTGAGATGGCAGGACTGACATGACTTTTTAGGTAAAAAGGCATGTTGAGAGGGAGGTATGAGGTTTACATTCGTCAGATGGTCTAACATTTGGTTATAAATTATTTTTTCTAAGATTTTTCCTAAAACCGATGTTCGTGAACACCACGATAATTTTGGGCATTGGACCGATTTCCGTTTTTGTAAATTGGGGTGATACATGATTTTTTCCATATTTCTGGATAAGTACCATTTGACTGCAGTAACGAGAAAAGGTAAGACAGAAGTATTGGGGCATATGTCATATGTCTCAGTATGCAAGAAGCGATTATATCCGTTCCATATAATGTGGAATCGGACAGTTGGTGGATAGCTTTCTCTATAAGACTATAAATGTTAGAACTAGCCTTTAAAATACGTAAGTGAGACCTAGTCTTGAATACTGCTCGCCCTTATTCAGTTTTCTGCGCACTAGTGAACGGAAGAAAATAGAATTGGTGCAGCACTTCTTCACTAGAAAAGTTTTCACTACAAAACATCGTAACTTAGCCTACCAACAAAGTTGCGAACTTATAAAGCTGGATCTCCTGTGGCTTCGTAGATTGCAGAAGGGTCTATTTTTACTGTTTAAAGTTTTGAATGGTCAAACCTTTAGGCCTCTCAGTACAATAAGGCAGCTTGAGCACTCTCGACGTGCCAGTCATCGAGATGTATTTTTATTTCTTCCTATGGCACGTAGAGTTAAGTACCGGCAATTCTTTTCAGTAAACGCCATATCAATCTGGAATCAATTTCCCAAAAGTATCCAAACCCAGCAAAGCTGCCATATGTTTAAGAGAGGTATAACTAGTTTTCTACATTCAGGACAACTCTCACGAATTTTGGGTGCTAACTCAGTGGAATCTCTCACTCTGATGGCGTTCGTAGACGTTGAATCCCGTCAGGCTTCATGCTGAAGATAATGCTGCTAAAGCAGCAGCCCGCAGTCTGCTAACTCTTCAGCCAATAGCGCGCAACTTTTGCCGACAACCATTGAAGGAAGACTGAGAACACGGTTTTCTTGTGCCAACCCTCTCCGTGTGGAACTAATGTTTTTAAACGATATGAAACAGTTCTCCTGCTGATGAGTCAACTCAGCTTACAACTGTACATTTATTCCGTTTGTATCATACCTTTGAAGGCAGGATTTTTCACTTGAAACAAACTTCCTATCTCGCCTAGTATTGACAAAACACAAAACCTGAAACGAAACTAATACTGGCTGCAACATAGGGAGTTTATTTTAGGTTTTTTTTCCGGTCTTCGAGGTTTTGGAAGGCACCCAAGAGATGCATTACCAACTCTTTACAATTGCCTGTAAACTGGCATAATAAACATATTATATAATTAATTCAAATAAATCACATTTTATTCGCCTGCCAAGCTTTGTTTACTCGCACATGACAATCAACTGTGCAGACTCTTGTTGCTGGTTGTGCGCTCTATGCTCATGGTCAGTTTGTTGCCGCGCGAGTCTTGGCCCCAACCTCGCGAGAGATCGAAGCCAATAAATGTTCACTGCTTGGCTGCAGGTGAAAGATGACACACCACGGGGTCCTGTAATCCCGCGCGCGGACACACATTTGCAACAACAACTAGCTTGTGAGTAGAACCTATCCTTGTAAAGCTCCTACTCACAGTATGTGCTACCCAATCTTATCAGTCTTCTGCGACATTTAATTGAGGAAACTTTTGTTGTCAACTTCGACAGGGTGATCAACTCTTATTTTACTCCGGCTGCATCTATTGCGATTTTCCGTGTTATTTCTACTCTGCCTTGATATGATCACGCCCATTTCGATTCAGGCTACAACTCACCCTTAGCCGGCAAGTGAGGGCTTTTTTGAGCTCCAGGGTAAGAAGGAACTTTTTTGTTATATAATTGGTTCAGTGAGTCCCTTACTATGAGATATATGTGCGAAATGTATCTGTAAGTTGTGGGTTAGCCTTACCGGTCAGGCCTATGTCAACAAAACTTTCAAAGGTAGCTATTATTACCTACAAACTAGGTTTGATGTTATTGATGTAAAAACGCCAATTGTATACTGTTTTTTACCACCAGTGCTCATTGTTCATCTGGTTTCTTAGACCAGAGCATCTCCTCATTATAGAGCAATTAGCGATAAATTAGCACAGAAGAAGCTCAGTGGGCAATCTATATAATAATAAGTTGTAAGATAGGTTTTCCTGAAGAGCTCCTTGTCGATGTTACCGAATCCCCGCCCAATCGCAAACAGCACCTGTGTCGCACGTTTAGCTGCCTTTACACACTAAGTAGATAGTTTTAGTGAGAAATTTATTCGAACACTAAGATCCTTTAGTTCGTTCACATTTGAAATCGGGTGCCCATCGAGGAGGTATTGGAAGAAATCGTCCTCCTCATTAGTCCTTCTAGTACGGAGTCTTAAGACCACACACTTACTAACGTTGAAGTTTCAAAGCCTATGAGCAGACCAGCTGCTTAGTCGATTGAGACTCTTGAAGTGCTTTCCTATCGGCGTCAGACCTGATGGCTCTCCAGAGTTTGACATCATCGGCAAACATGATGGCGCTGCAACCCAGGTTGGTTACACAGTCATTTATATAGATGAGGAGCAGTGGCCCTAGGACAGAGCCTTGGAGGAAGCCACTAAAAACAGATGTAGAGGTTGACTTCGAGTCACCGATGCACACAGTTTGCGATCACCCTGTGAGAAAATCTGTGATCCATGCCAGCAGGTTTCCTCCTATGCCAATTTCTGACAATTTATACATTAAATGTTTATGTGGGACGCTGTCAAATGTCTTCTTGAAGTCCGTATAGATAACGTCAACCTTACGTTCTTCATCCAGTGCGCGAGTCCACTGCTCAGTGGAGAGTAGAAGGCTGGAAAGGCAAGAATGGTTCTTTCTGAAGCCATGTTGGAGCCCTGACAGTAGGTTGTTCTCCTCCAAGAGCCTCATTGTCATCTTCTTAATTTTCGTTTCCATCACCTTGCAGCAAATGCAAGTTAGGCTGACGGGCCGGTAATTGTTGACCTTCGTGCGGGCTCCGCTCTTGTAAATCGGGTAAATATTTGCCGTTTTCCATTCGGATGGCAGTTTTCCTAATTCGAATGAAGAAGGAAGGTATGTGGTAGGTGCTCTGATAGTTCGCTTGCCAATTCTTTCAAGAACTTGGCTGGTATATTGTGTGGACCGGATGGCTTTGCTTCTTTGAGGCTATGCAGCTCACTCAACTACAGATGTTGGAAATAGTAGAGAATGAAGTGCTGGACCGGCGTTTACAACAGCACTGTTGGCATTTTCAAAATGAAGCTCGGTTTCCCTAGTGAATACCGAGGCAAAGAACCGGCTACAGTACTCGGCTTTCTCGTCATTCTCAACGACTTCTACGCTATCGTCATCCTTAAGTACTGTGACTGGATCCTTGTTTTTTAATCTACTGTTAATATAGCGGAATAGAGGAGGATTCTTGATTCATAGTCTTTTCTGGCCTGGCTGATCAATTTTTTAACTGCATTTCTTTGGCGTCGAAATTCCTCGAGGTGAACTGGCGACCCAGTTTTCCTGAATAACTTCCATTTCTTAGTTTTCTTCTTTAGTTGCCTGTTAAGGTCTTTCGTCAACCTGGCCGGGCGACTAGTCGTCTTGTTTACCTTCACCGGACAAAAGCGCTCAATAAGATCTAATGCAGTACTCTTGAGTGATCTCCAATCTTCCTCCGGATCCCCCTGGAGCAGACAGTCCCAATTCACGGACGATAGTGCATTCTTCATTGAATTGAGATCTGTCTTCCATATATTGGCTGGTCCTCCGTTTTCCTCAGACGCTGAGAATGGAGTGAGTAATCCCACATTAGCGTCATATGGTCACTCTTACCGAGCGGAGCACTTGAATGCACTTAATCTATGTAGGATAAATCCTTCGTAAAAATGAGATCCAAACAAGTAGCCCGCTGGTTCCCTCGAAATCTGATTATGCCCTTAACGTTCTGAGCTAGAGATAGGTCAAGCGTGAGATCCATTAATTTGGAACTAAAGGAAGTTGACGCCGCCGTCACTGTCAGATTGTTCCAGTCGATTGCAGGGGCGTTGAAGTCACCAATAACGAGAATCTCCTGGTGGCTAGCAGCTTCCTTCACCAGACCAAGGAGCGAGACGTCGGCTCCGCTTAGAATATTTGGTGGCCGGTATACGGCCAGGAATTCAAGGTTCTGTGAATTCGCCTTCATAATCTTTAACCACACCTACTCATACTCCAGGGCTAGAGTGTGTTCTCTTTCTACAACAGAGATATCAGTTCTGACATGCACAGCAACCCAACCTTTTTGTCGGTTTTGGCGCTCTTTGCGGAAAAGCTGGTATGCTGGAATCGAAATCTCCGAATCTGCGATTTCTGTTTTTGGCCATGTTTCCGTTATGGTAACTTTATCAGGTTTCCGCTCCGAAAGTACTGCCTTGAGTTCATCAATTTTTGAGGGAAGACTTTGGGCATTAGTATAAAGAAAGCTCAATTTAGACTTAGTCACCACGTTGACTGGCAGACATGGACTGCACAGGGTCTTCAAGACAACTTTAATAACAAATTACTACAATGGACCACAGACAAACTGCTCTGCAAAACCATCGCGTTTGGAACGTGGGCTAGGGAAGGAAAACAGTCGAACTGTCTTGACCTTATCTTTACCCGAGCGGAGGAAACTGCAGGATCGACCCCCATTAGGGTCAAGCGACCATATTATGCTCTATTTTGAGTATTCGCTGTTCTCCAAACCCTTCTCCTCCGACCCATGGGAAAGTAACATTTGGAAGGGCGACTACCCACGCATGAGAAGAGAAATATCAGAGGTATCATGGGAAACAGATCTCCAAGGTGGGGCAAATGAACAGTTAATGACCTTAAGCTCGACGTTGAAAAGGACTGTTTGTCTCAACTGTCTCTTCAGAAGGAAGAAAAGTACGAATCGCCCAAATTGGATGAACTCAAACTTGCAGGCCGCTTTCAAAAAAATAAACCGCTTCTGGAGGCGCTACAGATTAACCAGCTCCGATAAACACTCAAGGGAGTAAAAGCAACACCGTAACATGTGTAAAAGAGCAGCTACTTAACTGCGCAAGAAATACGAGTTGAACATAGAAAACAAGTCGTTGGAACACCCCAAGATATTGTACGGTTACATACAAAGCATGAAGAGATCTCAGGAACTGACCCCTGCCTTAAGATTAGCTGATGGACAAATGGTGATCGAAGACCAAATGAAAGCCTCCCTCCTCTCCGATTTCGTTGACTCCGTCTACACCCGAGAACCTACAACTATTGCTGATGGTACGTCCGCTCATCGACCGATAACTGCACCCTTACCCTCCTCCCCATTGCCCAAAATAGAGGATCTTCAGTTTTCACAAAACACTGTCAGGGCCGAATTACTCCATCTTAAGGCTGCCAAATCACCAGGGCTGGACAAAAATCCTGCACTAGCACTAAGAGAATTAGCTAACGAACTATGCAAACCCCTGGCTGCCATCTTCCAGAAATCTTTGACAAAGGCGAACTCCCAGAAGAATGGAAGTGGGAAAAAGTCACATCGATCTATAAGGGAGGTTCACGACTACATTGCGCAAATTACCGTCCTGTCAGTCTAACTTGCATCGCGTGCAAAGCAATGGAGCGCATTATTAAGAAGCATTTAATGTATTTCCTCGAAAGCAACAAAATACTATGTGATGGAGAGCACGGCTTTCGCCTAGGACGCTCTTTCCTCATGAGTGCTCTTTACTCACAGGGAAGTGGACAAAGGCCGCAGATAAAGGCTATCCAATTGATGTCATATTCTTCGACTTCAAAAAGGCCTTCGATAGTGTACCAAACAGGCTTCTTCTGCAGAAGATTTGGGACGTGGGAATCCAAGGAAAAATGTATAAATGGATCACTAGTTTCTTGTCCCTCAGAGAACAGAGAGTCGTTGTCGGAAACTCAACCTCAGAATGGACAAAGGTCGAGAGTGGTGTACCACAAGGCTCAGTTTTGGGTCCGCTGCTATTCCTGATTTACGTAAACGACTCTCTCAATGAGCTTGATTGCGCAGCTGTCATGTTTGCGGATGACATAAAAATATGGGCTGAAATTAGGTGCGCCGATGACGCTAAGAGATTACGGTCGAACATTAATAAACTGGTTATTTGGTCGTCCACGTGGCTTCTTAACTTTAATGTATCCAAGTGTCTTGTTCTACACATAAGCCTGGGGCGAAAAGTGCCGCCAAGACACAGTTATTTTATCAATGGTACTGCATTAAAAGAGGTTGAGACGCACAAAGACCTAAGTATATGGACAACTGCAAACTTTATGCAAACAGAGCACTGTGAAAAGTCCATCCAGAAGGCAACTAGTACCCTGCACTGGATCAGACGAGCGTTCAAAATATTTCAACCTGAACTCTTCGGAAAAATATTTGGCGCATTTGTGAGACCACATCTTGAATACGGAATGCCAGTTTGGACACAATGGTTGAAGAAAGATATGGAGCTTCTTCAACAAGTGCAACACAGGGCGACAAAGATGGTCGATGGTCTCAGGGAGTTTCCATATCAGGAGAGATTGGTCAAACTTGAACTTTTTCCTTTGTCTTACAAAAGAGTTCAGTGCAGCCTGCTCTGGACATCCCGGATAATCCGGAGCCACATTTCCTCCCTAAAATTGGAGGATTTCTTCCAATTAGCCACCACTAATCAACTGCGTGACCATCCTTACAAGGTCACAAACGAGCGCACCCGATAAGACCTCCGAAAATATTTCTGTAGTCAACGCATGGTCCGGCCTTGGAACTTCCTACCAAGCGAGATGGTTTCCGCTGACAGAATTGCGGAATTTAAAAGAAGACTCGATGTGATTTTATTCGACAAAAGGCGACTTTTACAACACGATTTCCTACTGCCAGCACTGTGAACAACATTTCTGGCTTTAGACCGTTTTCATTCTTTTCCGTGAAAATTCACTCAACATTCTCTCATGATATCATATGTACTCCCCCGACTGCACATTAACTGTAAGAACAGCGTTGTTTGCGTTTCATTTATAGGGTCCTCAAGGGCATTTCTTGCCTTTAATCCTTAAATATACATATAATAAGTCTTTAATGAAATCGACAAGACTAGGACGATAGGTGAGATACTCCGCAAAGCACTAATTTATGCGATAACTTTCAAACGAGAATGTAACGAATAATTATGTTAAAAAGAACGACTAATAATGTTAACAAGAATGAATAATTATGTTAACAAGAACGACTCAGCCTTTGTAGAAGTTCTCGCTGTATCGTTCGCTATTGGAATAGTCAGCTCGAGGTAGGAAGCAGTAGAAACGGAGAAGAACGCAATCCCTCAAAATTTTGCAGGAAACAGCTAGGTCCTGTTGGAGATTGCTGGGGAGGGTGACGTTGATCAGACGAAGTAAATTCTTAGTAGTTGCAGTCTGTAGCTGCGATTTGTAGCCCATTAATCGCGACGAAATTAAATTCCCTTAAGGTCAAAAACGAAGGTCAAATTTGAAACGTGCGATTTGTAGCCCTAAATGCCGACGAAATTCTTAAAAAAGAACAAACGATAGAAAAGGTACAAATGAAGAAACTGCCTTTCCCTTATGCCCTGATCAAACGGCAAGGAAAAAATAGGTTTGCAGGAATCGTTTTTACCATCCCCCAAAGAAGATGAAGAAAAAGGTACGACGATATGGAATGAATTGTATTGAGGCAAACGTTTTAAACATTCACTCGGTTCCACCACCAGAGAAACTAGTTCCTGTAACTGGTTGATTATTCCTGTTTGCCACATGTCTGGTATTATATCCGCGCTCATCGCACGAATTTGACCTGCCTGTTCGCTGCTGACGGACTGTGACTGTGACAGCTGGTGGGTTCGTATGACCTTTGCCCCCTTTGGGGCTGTCATTGGTCAGCATAACGACTGGCCTGCCCCTCGTCGACCGACGGACTGATCAGTTTTTGCTGCCCACATAGGTTGATGTCAATCTCGCGGGAGCGGCCGTGACGTGGTGATCCGCGTTGGTCACAGGGTTCCCGGCAGAATCCTCCCTCATTGTCCTCTGATCCCAGTTGTAGTCCACACTTTCGTTTGCTTCGACTTCCTGCTGGACTTGTTCGAACTGAATTGAACCGTGTGCGTAACGCCTGGTAGGTGGGGTAACGGTCTACGTCTCTGTTAAATGTGCCAGTCGAAGCTCAGCTTTTGACAATCAATCTAGCTATCTTGTTATTGGCTCGGGCTATTCTCCTTGCTTTGTTTGGTTTCTTTGGTTTTTCTGATGTGCGTGGTCATCAAACGTAGACAGCTACTCCTTACGGTTGAGTTTCTGTTGATGCTGATGTAAGCTCGTGCCAAGGTGTCTGCCCGTTTCAGTTACATACCTTAAATCGCAGTCTTGGCATGGTTTGCTGCAGACCACGGTTGATGATTTTGTCAATGGTAGCGGGTCTTTGGGCCTCATAATATGCTGTTTGAACGTTTACTCCGGCCTATGAGCCCCACAGGTACCGAATGTTTTCAGTATTCTTTCATTTGACTCTAATACGTTCTTCGAATAAGGGATAACGAGCCAGAACTCGGTGTCCTCTCTTTTCGACCGCTCAAGGTGGGGCTTCTTATGACACTCGCATACCAAGGTCTTTGGATAATCGTTGGCTTGAAATAGGGCATGGAAGTACTTAAGCTCTTCCGTTTCCCATGTCGTTGCTACAATCCGCCTGAAAGCGTTGGAAGAGTGTTTTTAGTGGATTTAACCGCCACTGCTGCCAGAGGAAACTGACGTACAACTGAGGCGCACCCAAACGCACGCACAATGTCTCCCCCATTCTGGCCTCAACCCACAGTGGCTTGACCGCAATCGGTCTGGACAAAGCTCTAGGCCGATGCTACCACCAGTCGCACTGACGCACTTACTAATGCGTCCATGCCGGTTCGCCCACGCGTTGTCCAATCAATGACCTTCACAGTTGCAGCCAAATCTGATGGCTCAAATGTCTGCTCCCTAGACAGGACTTCGGACCTGGGTAGCCTCGCGGCCGGACGCGTGCTCCGATAGTCAAATCTCTCACAACCTATTCTTTTATCTTTCTGCAGAATAAACTATTCCTAATAATCTGGCCTTCCCAAGACTTCTTTCATCTCCAAATGAACCGTGCCTGGAAGATTGTAGGTAGTGGGGTTGACGGTATTAGCCCTGACGCCTATAGGTTCTAAAATAACTGCCCTTGTGACCAAAGGGGAGGTTGTTTCTGAAGTATAGGATGCGCATGGTGTTGGTTGCTTTACGGTGGACTATTTTACTTACTGTCTTGCCTTCCAGCTTCATGACTTGTACGCCGAGGAAAGGTAACTTATGGCTGATCTCTTCTTTCATAGTAGACAGAATTTCAGGAAAGATGGAATTCAGCAGAACCTTGAAAGCCTGCACTTCGCCACTTTTGCTGACGGCGAAATTTTTGTCGACGTATCTGGTCGAGCACTGCGGAGGAGACGAGTTGAAGACCAGGCGCTCGAGACTCTGCAAAACAGCTTCGGCAATAAGGCATAACTTAGCCGAGTAACGGCAAGAAGTTTTGCAGACATGGTTTCAGGGGCTCGATGATGTGCACTCGCTTGAGTTTTTGGTCGGTTTAATCATATTCCTCTTGAGAAAGACGGCCAGTAGTCTAGGTAGCCAGATTGGGCGGAATCGAGGTGAAGAATGAGATCTCGTAAACCGACATCCTCACTCCAACTGTCTCCAGTTCCAAGTATTGGATGTGGGTCAAAAATGCTTTATCAGACTTCACTGTCCACTCGGGATCCTTGGAAAGGAAGCACAGTAACCCTGCCTACCGGGCGTTACGCAAACAGGACGGTAAAGCAAACTGAATGTGGACTACAACGGGGGTCAGAGGAAAGAGCCGGCCAAAAACCACGTAAACAGCGTGGAACACTACATCACCGTCGCTCCCACAAGATTGACGTCAACATTTGTGGGCAGCAAAAGCTGATTAGTCCGTCAATCGACGAGGAGTAGGCCAGTCAGTATGCTGACCTATGACCACCGCAAAGTAGCAAAGGTCACACGAACCCACCAGCAGTCAAACTCACGATCAGTCAGCAGCGAACAGGCAGGTCATATTCGTGCATTGAGCACGGATATACTACCAAGCTTGTGGAAAGGCTGAAACAGCTACGGAAAACAGGAACAATCAACTAGTTACTCTGACGATGGAACTGGGCGAGAGTGCGAAACATCAGTTTCAATATGTTTCGGTCCATATCCCCGTACTTTATTTCCATCTTCTTTTGGGGGAGGGTGATGGACAGACAGTAGTATAAACGGATGTTTTAATTTAAAATAGTAACAGCACAGGTATTAACTAAAAGGCCAGATACGTGTTAAGCCTGTATTCTGCTGCTGCTGCCTGACACAGCTACGAAGGTTGCTGTTGATTAATTAGGAAGAGCAATGTGCCTAAGACCGAGGCTTTTAGTACATCTCTTAGATAAGCGGTAGGGGTTGACTTTGAGTCCCCGATGCACGCAGTTTTTTGATCGACCTGTGAGAAAATCTGTGATCCATGTCAGCAGGTTGTCTCTTATTTTAAGGTTCTAAGTGGCCATACGACCAAATGCGTACCATAATAAGTAGCTCTCGAGATCACCGCTGGAAATCGGAATTGATGCACATTCACAGTTATCGTAGGACCTAACTCTCAAATGGCTTAAATAAATAAATAAATTGTATATTTAAGGCCCAAGGGGCCCTTTCATTACAAACTTAGTGCTTCGTGAAAATAAGAAAATAAAAATACTTCAAATTAACAACGAACTCTTATAAATAATTAGCTGGGCAGTAAAAAACTCCTACATTGGTGGATGAGTTCAGCAAGCCACCGATTTCCAAAAAAAATGTAGGAGAAAAACTGCCTTAATAGGTAGCATGGTACAGTTAGATTGGATCCTATTGTTGAGGGTTCGGGACGCTTATTGTCATGGGAAAATTAATTTAGCGGTGAGTTAAGAAGGGATCATCCGGGACAACAGGAGAGGGCAGCGAAAGTCAAGGCAATATCACCGAGATGCGACCCACCAGACTCCAGAGTCCACCGATAAGTTGGTGGCCAAGCAATAACCATCAATAGCGACCTCGATGATCACCGTATTCTGGGAACAGCTTCAAATACCAGGAGGACCCTTTTCGAACTGTATAAATTGCGTGTTTGGCAAGGAAACAGACAGCATTGACTTTATTTCCTCCGAATTTAAATGCTAACGTAACTCGCCCTTGAAAATCGATAATGTAGCAGACAACCTAATTCGAGTGAAAGACTGTTCCAAATAAAAGCATATTTGGAGGTAAAAAAACGAGAACGGTTAACTGTGGAGCTACGGGGTGGTAAAATTATCATGGAAAGGTTATGAGTGGCGAAAGGTCAGTTTACCGGAGTGAGAGTGTTAATTTGCGGGAGATAAGACTATTGTTAACGCGAAACAGAAAGCATATACCCAAAGAAATTTAATGTTTGCTAACCGACATCTATCTGCATAAGAAATACTAGACCCAGAAAGAGAAAATATTTTACGAGTGAAAACTCGCTGAACCTTTTCAATCTTACTACGGTCACTTGTGTTCATAAGACCAGCGGCGAGCTATGATAAACCATTTATTCAGTGACAACTCGGTGTGTACTTTGCGTGTAAAAACTATCACCATATCTACGGCTTTCGGTTAGTTTCCATGGCAGTTAGCCGATAAAAATAAACTCTAGGATAATTGAAAGATCAAGATTTGGTTTTGGAAATCTGTGTTATAAAGGACAGCATACGTTTTGCCGCTGTTAGCCAAACACCCAATGACGAGGAGTCCGTTTTTAAGAAGAAGATTGGAGTCATTTCACTTCGAAATGCATAAAAATATTTTGTTCGCAGTACGTAGCCGAGTGGAAGTAGAGAGTAGAATATCCAGATTTAAGATTTGGGCTGTTACATGTAGTATAAAACGACTCGAAAAGAAATCGTTAGTTTAAAAAAAATTAAATGAGCATTTACTTTTTGTTCTCGATATAGATTTCTATGTTCGAGGTCTATATAAATAAATCGACACGTGGTGCATATATTTGGACTGCAATCCATCAGACATTTTAAGATAATCGCGTAAAAAGCACATGCTGCCAATGGGCAGGCAGTAGTATAAATTGATGTTTTAATTTAAATTATAAGCAGCACAGTTATTAGCTAAAAGCCCGAACATATGTCTTGCCTGTATATTGCTGCAGCTGTTTGACACAGCTACGAGGGCTGCAGTCTACACCTATAGACCTTGAGTATACTAATGTTTACCGAGAGCAGAAAGTATTTTTCTGAGGAAATTGGGAATATGAAATTGTGGAACCGGTTTATCGACCAGAAAGCAAGTAGAGGGCTAGCTAGGGGTCACTGATGAAGCGGACCCCTCGCAGCTGTATCAAACAGTGGCAGAATGTCGGCGACACACATGTTTTCGGTCTTTTTAGGTTGTCCCAGTGCTGTCGGCATTGTAACTTACAACTGGAATGGGTTTTCGTGTTATGGTGCGAATCCCGACTAAACTCAACAGCCACTGAGTGGAATTGGAACAAGAACTGAATTCCCCGGTCATTTCTAATTATCGGCCAAAATACTCCTCACGGAAAAGGGTGAAAGATGAACAAGATGCGAAACCTTTGTAGTTAAATCACTTTAGGTCACATTAGAAGGGGACGAAGATTTTTGCCCTTGAGCTCCTATTTCCAAAAATTGCAAAAAATCCAGAGTTTGACGTCGCCAGCAAACATGATAGCTCTGCAACTCAGGTCATCGACACAGTCATTAATATAGATTAGGAAGAGCAATGGCCCTAAGACAGAGCCTTAGTGTACACCACTTAGAATAGGGGTAGAGGTTGACTTTGAGTTCCTAATGAACACAGTTTGCGATCGCCCTGTGGGAACATCTGTGATCAATGTCGGCGAGCTTCCTCTTATTCCAAGGTTCTTAGAGGCCATGAGACCAAATTAGTTAGTAACCGTGTAGAAGGGCGGTGTCATTAACCAGAAACTGGAACGTTGCAATGGCCAATTGGGATTTGTGTGTGTTAACAGAAGGAAGGGGCGTATAAATCCGTCAGCGTTTTTATGGAATTGTTGTCAGATATATATGTCGGGTGAGGTCTGCCCTCCCACTCCTCGTATTATTGTCACCTCGAGGACATGTCCGCGTGTTTACGAATTCTAGGTATTAGACTCCCTATGGAGAGGAATGAACAGTCATGCTTAGAATAGACTTCATTTCACAGTATGCAAGTGTATTGATAGAAAAGGTTATAGTTATGTGTAAATAATGATCAGGTTTATCATTACATTAAACCAGACTATAAAGAAGCACGGAGTTGGCGGACGTTTGCACGAGAAAAGTCGTCAGTTCTTAAGGTCTGTGCACGAACATCGTTTAAGTCCATTGGTTTTTTTCAAATAAAACAAAGTAGACGGGTAAGTGAAAACCAGAAGACATGCGTGCAGTACTGAAATTCATGCAAACAACTTTCATGACGAAATTTAACGTGGTAATTTGGCATTTATTTGGACAGGTTATTTTGATCATATAAGTGGATTCAATTATTAGAAATGCTTTACTGTGAAAAGTTGTCATATTCGTGTTCAGATGTTCAAGGTTTTCCGTTCTGACGCCGACTTCGTGCTCATACGAAAAATTGGTAGCCGCATAAAACTTTATTCGCTGTGTTTGATATTAAAATAGCCGTCGCACATCACTTAACATTATACGTATTAATACAAGTGTCCTTAAGAATGAAAGTACATTGAGCGATCGCGAAGGCAACTGACAGCTTTGGCCAATTGTTTGATCTCTGTTCAAATCAAGTTTTTATAATAAATCTTAGCAGCCTCGGAGGCTGGGCATTTTTTTTTTAAATCACACGAGAGCGAGGGCAAAATACAGCTTTTAAAATAAAATGAATTTTGTTTAAATTTCTTCAAAGCCTTCTACATCTTGTCAATTTTTTCTTATTTACAAACAACAACTTTAACCTACTGTCGTGAAAATTGGAGCAAAATGTGCCTGTGAGGTCGATCGGTAGCCTAATGTGATCGCGCCCGCTCGCTTAAATGTTATAAGCCTGTTATGCTCCTCCTAACAGTTATCAATATTCTCACAGGATGGTGTTCCGACGTAAACTACATGGCCATAAAACGGTCTGCAGTGAAACAGAATGAGAAATTTCATTCGTCTGATCGTAAAATGATATTATATCATACCATTAGCGCTATTTAGAGGGAAGAGTTTTCAAGGTTTTGTTGGTACATATTGACAAAAAGAATGAACGAAAACGGTCTTCTTCAGCAGAAAGCAACGATGAAGCCATATTGAAGTAAATAACTAATAAAGTAAACGTTTTTTCTTTGCTAAGGAATAAATAAGTCGCAGGCATTTCATATTGGA
>JAYGXS010000007.1:24265082-24287371 GCA_036362985.1 Ligula intestinalis
GACTTCGAAAGATCGTCCACGCAAGAAAAAGAATTCCAGCGGTGCAGCATAAGCTACTGCCTGAATCCAGTGCGGTGTGAGGTAGTAGACAGACCACGAATAAGGTGTACAGTATAATTTTAAAGAGATTTGGCGGATAAAATAGCAAACAAGAAGCAAGGAAAAGGAGCCGCTAGTGGTAACGAAAAGCGCAGATATTCGGACGTAAGCAAAAACATTTTCTGCGAGCGTAGAACATGGTTCAAACACTGTGAGAATATTGATAACTGTTAGGAGGAACATAACAGGCTTATAACATTTAACCGAGCGGGCGCGATCACAGTAGGCTAACGATCGACCTCACGGGCACATTTTGCTCCGGTTTTTCACGACAGTAGGTTAAAGTTGTTGTTTGTAAATTAGAAAAAATTGACAAGATGCAGAAGGCTTTGAAGAAATTTAAACAAAATTCATTTTATTTTAAAAGCTGTATTTTGCTCTCGCACTCGCGTGATTTTTAAAAAAAATGCACAGCCTCCGTGCTGATAACATTTATAATAGAAATTTGATTTGAGCAGAGATCAAACAATTGGCCAAAGCTGTCAGTTGCCTTCGCGATCGCTCAACGTACTTGCATCCGAAAGGACACTTGTATTAATACGTATAATGTTAAGTGCTGTGCGACGGCTTTTTTAATATCTAATACAGTGAATAAAGTTTTATGCGGCTACCAATGTTTCGCATGCGCACGTAGTCGGCGTCAGACAGGAAATCCTTGGTCATCTGAACACAAATATGACAATTTTTCACATTAAAGCATTTCACATTATTGAATCCACTTAGTTGTTTAAAATAACCTGTCCAAATATATGCCAAATTACAACGTTAAATTTCGTCATGAAAGTTGTTCGCAGGGATTTCAGTTCTGTACGCATGTCTTCTGGTTTTCACTTACCCGTCTACTTTGTTTTATTTGAAAAAAAACAAATGAACTTTAACGATGTTCATGCACAGACCTTAAGAACTGACGACTTTTCTCGTGCAAACGTCCTCCTAATCCATGCTTCTTTATAGCCTGGTTTAGTGCTATGATTAAGCTGATCATTATTTACACATAACTATAACCTTCTCTATCCATACACTTGCATACTGTGAAATTCAGTCTATTGTAAGCATATACTTCCTTTGCCTGGATCATGCAGCAACGGGATGGATACGCAAGGTCATTGCATAATTTATTGTGGGCTTCGCTTCTTCTTATTCGTACCAGTAAGCAAATGTGACAAGAAATGTGATAATAAAACAAATTGACAGATGCATCGGCACGTTCTGCCAGCTTTTGATCGACACAACTTATGACTTCACATACAATACCACGTGCGCAGTGCCAAACGGCCTATTTGGACACTGCCCATATAGTCTCCGTAATCCTATTACGGCACTTGTCACCACAGTGACACTACCTCCCCTCAGATGACTGGACGCAGTCAACATAAATCTGGGCTCCCCTTAGGAGCTTTTCATGTTTGATGCAGAAATGCAGGGTTGCACGCACAAAAGTCCTTATTGAATAAGCCTTCTTTGTTATCCCATCCGACCACATTTCGTCAGCTGATTGTAGAACTTCCACCACAGTGTTAACACCCCTACCAGATTAATGTAGACAGCTAGTAAGGTTACCCTCTCACTTGAGGAAATATCATGAAATCAGCGACATAAATCAGATAGCTGAACACTTAATGTCACTTGGTCGTCCTCTTAAACTGAACGCCATATTAGCATCGACATTAATTACACATAAATGTTCTTTCCTCTCCGAAGGGAGGCTACTATTTAGAATTCATAAGCACGTGGACATGTCCTCGAGGCGACAGTAATAGAAGGAAGGGGAGGGCAGACCTCTACCGACATAGATATCTGACAACAATTCCATAAACAGGCAGACCGATTTCTACGCTCCTTCCTTCAGTTAACACACACGAATCCCAATCAGTCATTGCAACGCTCCAGTTTCTGGCCAAGGACACTGCCTTCCACACGGCACCAACACAGCCATGGGAGGAACACTATCCGTTGAACTTGGAGTGCAACACCTTCTTTTTATTACAATCTCATAACTGTTGATCATGCGATCCTGGGTGACTGTAAAGATCAAACAACTGCATTAATACACTGAATAACCAAGGGATCAGAATTGTCATACATTTGCCATTGAAACTCGGAGGCCCGAACGTTTGAGCAAGTAATTCATATCGTCTGCAACTACTAAGAGCACCTTAGCTGTCTAACATAGCATATCAAAGTCCATTATTCTGGGATAATCGCACGCGAGCTTGGGAGTATTACACGGCTGATTTCTATGAATAAGTTTATTCCGCGTATACCTCTACCATCAGCATCAACCTCCATCCACTGTCTCGCTCTTTACCTCAAAGGCTCTTGCTGTCCAAACAGACGTCCAATTAAGCGCAAATGTAGACTGCATGATTAATGGAATTTAGTACATATCGGAGCGCCAGTTCAATTGCGGCCCGTTAGTGCATGAGCTAGATAACGGTTAGAAGCGTACAGCAGTTTGAATTTTGCCCAACGGTCAATGCGTTACAGCAAAGGTATCTTTTAGTCTAAATAAAGATAAAGTCAGTGGCGCTGCATATGATGAGGCTTAAAGGAGAAAAAGGAGTGTAGGCAAATTCGCGAATCAAAACTGCCCTGTCTGCCTGTCCTGCACTTTTCCTCCAAATTAAAAGTAATTGTTCACGGCTGAAATTGGCAGAGTCGGCCGTTCAAAAACACACACTCAATTACATATTTAACATTTTTTGAATGATGACATTCTTAATACAATCGAGCCAAAGTGCCGTTCTTCCACAGAAAGTACACACAACGCAGGTGAAATTGTATAATCCTACTATTCACGTGTACTTGCCGATGCAACTATATTGGGCAAACGCGTAGAAAACGGACTGCCATGACACCTCATATTGTACGTTTGAATACACTTTAACTGTCGTGACCCATTTGCAGCTACCGCCATCAGCTACAACAATTTATTTTGTTCTTCTTTAGTTTACTAATGCTTTACCTACCAGCCCATAACTTCAACCAGCAACTTCTATTTGTTGGAATGGTAGCAAAGACCGAGGTGTCACCGCCCAAGTACGCCCTGAGTGAGTCTTTCAAGGAAGCATGCATCAAGAAGATATTTTACAGAAGGCTTAAACAATATTGACTTCACCAACCGTAGACAGAAACCGTAGTCTTAAATCTGGTTGAGTATCTTCTGCAGTGGTTTTGCAGGAGGTCGCCCGAAATTGAACCAGTGACGATAAAATCATCCAGATATGCAGCGACTACTTCCGTGCCCGTTAGTATGGTGTTAACCCTGGATTGCCGGCAGATCGCGGCAGCCGTCTTAACTCCGAATGGCATACTGGCGTCTTCTGGAATAGACCTATATGTTTGTTAATGCTTAGAAGCACTTGGGAGCCTTCGTCGACCTCGATTTGGAGGTGGATGTGAATCGCATAGACAACGCTGAGTGGAAAACTTAGTACAGATTCGAACTTCACCTGAGCATTTCATATAAGCCAGACTAGTGCTGTCCATGCTAAGAAGTTGACTGGCTAAAAACCGTCCTCTCCTTGAAGCTGATAATTTTTTGGTTCATCACTGTGAGGGCAGCATAAGGAACTGGTCTTTTGGGTCTGATGACAGGTTTTGTATTAGGTTGAAGATGGACAGTGACCTTCACCTTGAAGCAGCAGCATCAGTCAAGACCGTCGTGAAAAACCGGAGCAAACTTAGCATGTAAGGTTGACGATTAGCCTGCTTGCTGCATGCTATCTGCCAGTTATCCATCTACATACAGTTATTACCTTTTTATTTTTCTCAAACATTTTGAGCCTTGTCCTACGCCCGCGCGATAGTTACTGTTTGAGTCCAAATCCCTTTGCCATTTGTTTTCCTTATCTACTATTATTCTTGTTTCTTGTTTGTAATTTTATCCACAAAATGTCTTTAAAATTATTCTGTATACGTGCGCCGCGGGCTGTCATCTACGTCAGAGCTTACTGGATTCAGGCAGTCGTCAAGCCTGCGACTTCTGAAATTTCGAAATGTCCTTAGCAAAAAAAAATCGTTCATCATGGTTGACAGACATGCACATTAGCAAATGTTTCTCCTTCGTATATGATGGCTTTATGTCTATCGGTAGCAAGACCTACACACGATGAGCTTAGTAAGACGGCTTCTACTGATGGAGGCATCATCCTTTGATTGCGTTTTGACTATTTCCACTGTGTTAGAAATCACATTTTCCCTAATGGGCTTGTGTAGAATCCACGAGGCCTTAATGTTGTGAATCGAAACGTGGGTTTGCAACTCTTTGTAAAACAAGGCTATTTTATACCGATAGACAAACAAATTTCTTAGTTCGTTGCTTACTTCCGGCCACAACTTTGCGTAGACAAACACACCGATTCTTGGCAACGCGCACCTAAAGACTATTTAAAAACAACACTATCTAGGACTGACCCTTTCTGTTCTTGCATTGTATGAGACCGCTGATAAATTGATGAGAATAATTGTTTTTTTCAGCATCCTGTTTTGGCGAGTGCACGTATGCTTTCAAAATCTCTCATCAAAAGGCAAGGCCAACAGCAATAGGAATTCTCTCTAAGTAGTTTTTCGACTAACCAGTAGAAGCTGTTTATTTTGACGGCGAATTCAGCCAAGTTGTATGCTCGTCAAATCAAGTGTTGTCGTCATTTCGCAGCTAACGTTTGCTAATAGGATGTCAACGACATTTGGCTGTGATATTATTTGTATTTCATGATATCTTGAATATTGGTTAGTGGATTATATCTAAGAATGCCACCTACAATTGTATTATTATCAAAGCAATTTTTATTTCGATTTTATGACCGATCGCTAAATAACATTCAAAATCCAACAGATAACTCCAATGAATACCTGAAAACTTTGATATACTTCTCGACGAAATATTATTTCAAGTCAAAAAAATGATGAAACGTACCGATGAAAATACACTGAGACTGGAATAAAATTTGCTTCTTACATACCCTGTTTACACAAAAATACTTTTTCAGTCTGACAATCTGTCAGATTTCCAGCAACATCCTGCCTTTGGCAGTAAATGCTGGTAATTTCCGTAAGGCCCTTGTTCATGTATAACAAAGGTCGAAATGCAGTGCTCTTTCGAGCACCTCGTGAAAAAAGGCATTAGTTACCTAGCTCAATTTACGTCAACTTCGACTAGCCTAATTGACTTGCATTTACTGCTAGCACAATGAGTGCAAGGCACCTGATTGGTTGAATAGTTCTCACAAAAATATAAATACCCAGGTTGAAAGTGAGCAAAGCAAACTACAAGATGATCCAAGTCGCTACTAGGTTAATACTCTGCGTAGGACTTTGTAAGTCTTTTAACGTTATTCTGATTTGCTTATACAAATTGCAAGCTTCCTTGATAAAGTTAGCAAGCTGTTGCATTAAAGGCAGCTGATGCTTAGCGCTAAGTCATCCATCTGACATAAGAGAAACAAATTATCTCACTAATTACAACTTCCCTATCTGATTTTTCTGAGTATGCAATTTAATGCTTTACAATCTTCCAACCGTTAGGGCATATTGCTAATAAAAAACTGTTTCTTTATTCTTTCAGTGGTCACATGTGTCCTCGGAGATGGCTACGTCCTCGAGCCAACAGATATTCGTATAAACGATACAGCAAGTGGTTGTGTAGAAGTGACTACCGTCGTACCCACCAACTTTTCCGTAAGTCTACAGTGAAGCCATTGCATAACACCATGAAATACTATTTATGCAAATTTAAAAAAATACGTATGTCTCCATAGCTGGTATTTACAGCAAATGCTTTGCTAATGTAACGTGGAAGTATTCACGAGAAACATTTAAATTATTTATTGTAATTGCTACTCGGCTGAACGCGAAAGCATGATGAGAATGGCTTTTCTGGTGAACTTTACGTGAGAAACGTGCGGACTGCGTGGGATGTGAGCCTGAGCCTGAAAAGCTTTCACTCTAGGTATGCATAGGCCCAGAATGGGCATGGAAGATGTTTTTAAATTCACAGGAATTTTAAACTAGCATCAAGAAGACTAACATTTCTTTCATTTCAGCGCATACGCTTGGATCAAACGGACTACGACTGCGAATATGATCTTTGCTCAAACCTTGTCAATTATGAAAACCAGGCACAGATTCGTATTTCCAGAGGTGAGGAACAAGTGTTTTACATCACAGTACATAGGCAGCAACTTTCTAAGCAGTAACTAAAAATCATGATATAAGAGATCTAACTGTATGCTTATATCACCTATTCGCTGTTAAAACGCATAAAATACCCATGCTTTTGACCCACTTATCTAGATAGAAACCATATTATTTTAAATTTCAGAACCATTGGGCGATGCAGTGAAGGTAACTGCTCACATCTGTGATGTGGAAAGACATGCCTGGCTTGGATTTGACATTTCTTCCATGCTAACTGAGTACAGGGTGGGCTTTCACACAATCTTCTTCTCGCAGAAGGATACTTGGGCCATGATTGAAAAGACTTGTAAGTACTATTTTGCACCCTACATTTCAAACGTTTTATGCATATTCGCTTTCAATGTGTAAATACATCTAACGTTACTTTTATGTCCTTTTTTCAAATTTTTCTAAAGCCGATTATTAAACGCTTACATAGGAGTTGATTGCTCACTGACAAATTACTTCCCATATCCTTCAAGTGTGTATTCAGGTGCACAAGGGCTCCCCGATCAATATCGCTGCGGGTGGCATGGAAAGCGTTGAGCTCTCCTGTGTCATTAAAAGTTCCTGTGAACCATCCTTTGTAAGTTATTTTGCCCATGAAGCAATTTTTGCTACATATGTTTATGAAGAGGAAATTAAATTGTTTCAGATTTTACGTTGCATATCTAAGTTTGTTTTGCTTGGTGGTTGACTTAACGCCTATTGTGTCAAAGTGACTCAGTGAGGAGCTGTGCTGGTAATTGCATGAAGAAGCATGGTAAATTACTGCCGTTGAATTGTGTCAGGTCCAAAAAACCCAATTCTACAAACTTATTGAAAACCTGCCCTTATGGACACATTCACTATGAAGGAAATGCCGTCTGGTTTGTAGCTGAGAAGTGACTTGTGAAAATAACATAACGCCACATTTTGCTAACGGATGCTTCGTATGAAATTATGCCAAGATGCTTTGAGTAAATTGAGAACTCTCTGCACACAACGGGTAAGTTCAACCGGTACAACGTGAGAATGTGATAACGCAACCAAAGTCAATTTCTGACAACACATGTTGAACTATGTTACGTAATAAATTGCAAATGAGCAAGCACTTTTGAACTGATTTTACTTCGCTCTCTACAGACGACCCTTTACTCATCGGAAAAAGAGCTATGTCGTAGCTATGAGCCAGTCACCTGTCGTGAGTCAATGATAAAAATAATTTGAATTTTTTATTTAATGTAATTTTATTGTGCTTTTTCCTAAATATATCCTTTATGGACGTTATTTCTTCGATGCGACAGAAATTGTACACATATTTTGCAGTTTTGTAGTAAACTTGGCCTCTGAACATATTTTTATGCGTGGTCTGATACTCTTACTGATTCACAATGACCAATTTCATTTGCGATACACCATTTCAGATATCGATCAAAGGGATGACCAGACTGTTGCCTACAAGACAACTCTCGAGAAGCCCGCAGAAGGGCGCTACAGCTTTGCTTATTGTCAAAATGGTGGCAGCACGGTTGAATACATTGTCGACTGGGAGGTCTAACCATGTCAATGAATACCGGCTATATGTTGCAGCAATTTTCAAGGCACATAGTACTAGTATTTAACAGTTAAAATCCTGCTCCTCTTCAACACTTCGGTGACAGCTATGCCCCATTTCGGTCTTTGTGCTTCTGAAATAAATATTCTTCCACACATCAACATCAGTTTTTTGGCCGTTCCGCTTGCAGAAGACCAACAGAGGATAACGTATATATATTTTGAACTGAATTTTTCCGCGTTTTGGATAAAACGATAGTTTTTGTTCCCAGACAGTCTTCCAACGGATGTATGCGACATGCTACTTGCAGAATTTGCCGTTATTGAGCAAAAGTTAAGTTTCGCATCTTGATTTTCTGCATTAAGTTTTAAAACTGAACGAAACGAGTTCAATTTTAACGCATAGCCGGATGAAACTAGTGTTCATAAGTCTTCTGTGTGTAAGTGGGCGAGGGAAATGTCTCTGATTTTATATGAGTTCACGGGAACATTACCGTAGCATCAGGATCGGTGTGGAAATGGGCGTGATACTTGCTCGGCCATCTGGTTTCCTGGCGCTGGCCTTAGACGACACGTTTGGCATTTGCAATCTCTTAATGACGAAATTGACCCTCGACACCGAATATGAGTTGTGCAGATTGATGCACTATTTCATTACTCAAGTAATTAGCAACTCACACAATGGCCGCCAACTGCGAGAATTTATCCACATTACATTCGCCTGTGTGCTTTAGTTTCATCGAATGAGCCGCAAATTGAGAATTGGGGACATTTGTCCGCAGGTCTGCCACATTTTCGGCAGTTCGGCACTTGAAAAGTCTTTCAGTACCTCCGACGAAGATGCTTCGGCCGCAACTGCACCAGGTCCTATAGATGACAACAAATGATTCTTCCTGACGAAAGGTATATCTAATTGATCTGCTTCTTCTCGATTGCATCCTGATACAAGCACGTTTCCTTTTATTGACAAGGTGGCACTCTGTTAAGATGGACAACCATCCTGACTACGCCAGTGGTTCCATCACGAGCGCTTTTCCATAAAGAGGGAGGTTACTCTAAGGAGCAAGACATAATAGGCAGCGAAAAGTAAAAGGTGATGCATGAGCGCAGATCTCGATATAGGCAGTGCGATGGCGCAATTTTTATGTTTGGTGTACAGAATGCTAAAAAATTATAACTTTCAACAAAATTATTCTAGCAGTTACTGTCAAAGTACAATTAATGTAAATATTTACATAGTTTTCCTATTAAATTATCCAAAAGTGCTATGGTATAATTTCCGGCAATACCCATATCGAAGGTCTGCTCCAGAAGGCATCTTCCAGATAACAGCAAAAAAGATACACGAAAAGATTTCGGATGTCATAACCAAGGTAGTATTGAAAAGAAGTTGAGTCGCCAGATTATGAACACCAACGCAGGCTGCAGCTGGTGCCTCCGTTCGCGGACAATAACTTTGCCGTCCGTTAATTCGATTATTTGTTGGTGTTAAATAAGCCCATTCCGCCCTGTTGCCCGACATACGAATACTAATGGAGAGCTGCATAGATAAATAAGGGACGTTAACTCATGCCTTGATCGGCCGCAAAGGTAATGGTGACCTAAATACTAGTTTACATTCATTGATGGTTACCATGTAAGCATTCATGATGTCAAGTTAGGCGAACGAACGTGTTTGATTAATTCATCTTCTGGCTATAACTTAATATAAGATAGAGAAGAGTTACCGAAAGCTAAAGCAACCAATTAGTAATTAGTAGAAGTAAGGTGGGCAGATGTGTAAGGGTATCAAATGGGGCAGATTCTACTCTTAATTTGAGGACCAGAAGGGGAGAGAATGGGGGAAGAGAAGGACTCCGACACTTAGTTCGTGTAGTCTCGTCATCGTATTTCTTTTGGAGAAGACCGTCAATCATGTCGATGCCCAGACTGGGTGGAATAGATGTAAACAAGTAGATTACGTCAAATGACACCATCACTTCGTCTGCCTCCACTTCCAAGTGTTGGATGCGGGTAAAAAATTCCTGAGCAGACTTCACTGTCCTCTCTGGCTAGACTTCCGCTGTAAAATTTGGTCTTCGACTGGCACACATAACATAGCCATAGACCTTCATCCTGCTTACCAGGCGGTACGCAAATGGCTCGAGTCAGCTAAGACAAGGCCAACAGGACGGTGAAGAAGACACAAGCGTGGAGTAGAACCGAGACCAGAGGAAGAAAGGAGAGGGGTCGGTCAGGGACCGGGTGAGCAACGTGGAATGCTACCTCATCGCTACCGCGCACACGAGGTTGACAGGAACTTATGTGAGCAGCAACAAGTAATAAGTCCGCCGGTGGACGAGGGACAGGCCATTATGCGCACTGACTTGCCAACAATTACGACAGCCGCAGAGGGAACAAAGGTCACACGAGTCCCCCAGCGGTCAATCTCACGGACAGTCAGTAGCGAACAAGCAGGTCAAAGTTCGTGCGCTGAACACGGATTTAATAACAGGCATGCAGCAGGGCTGAATCAGTCCCGGCAAGCAGGAACAACCACCACGTTACTCTGACGATGGAAACAAGAGAGTGTCCAAAACGTCAGTCCCAATATAACTCGGTCCATGTCCTTGAACCTTCGTCTTCTTCTTCTTTGGGGGATGATGAAATCAATAAGATATCTGGACCTCAAGTCTTTGCGCAAAATACCTTATATGCATAATGCTGCTCATTAATATTTATAAGTTTTCGTAGCAGGATTTTTCTTGGTAGTAGCGTAACACATTTCCACATTTACAGGTTTTTCGACAGCGATTCCAGCTCGATCTGAGCTCGATTTGAGCACGATTAGCGTTAGGGTAAGGGGTAAGGATTAGGGTTATGGTTAGGGTAAGGGTAACGTTTAGGGTAAGGGGTTAAGGTTTGGGCAAGTGTTAGGGTAATGGTCAGGGTTAGATTTAGGGTAAGGGTGAGGATTAGGGTTCAGGGTTAGGGTAAGGGCTAGTGTTTGATTCAGTGTGAGATAGTGATATCTGATATAAAAAGACCGAAGTTTCTGCTAAATATTGCAAAAGATCTTCAAAAAATCATTATTATTGGGTTTTGGGCAAAGGAACCTTTTCAGAATAAAACTCCACATTTCCATGTTTTTCGACAGCAATTCGTGCTCAATTCGAGCTCGATTTGTTTTTTTGTTTTTTTTTTCTTATTTTCACAAAATCCTTATTGGTAAATCAGTTTTATCAACTTAAAAAACCCCTTCTTACGGTTACCGTATGAAAACAACCTACGGCTTGTTGTATCCAAGATTACTACTAACAAAACTCCTGCCGTTTTCGTAAATACTTTCTCGCTGGTATGCGAGAAATAATCAAACGTTTAAAAACTTAGGCAGATTTTTTTAATTAAATTTGACCAACTTGTGAAAAAGCTCGTGGCGTTCGGCGGGATTCGGACCTGCATAGTTGGGAAGGCATTTATGCGAAGCCAGTACCATCTGAGTTACAAACGCCAGCCTTGCGCCGTGAATTTAATCACACTTGGATCGATTTTGCAGGCCCAACTATACTGCTCGGCCGGAATCCAACAATAGGGAACAGCAAGCTGACTGCCCAAGCAGGATTTCCAAAGCACTCATCTAGAATTCACTAGAATAACTACTAGGCTGATTTGTTATTCAAGAAGTGTGGTAGATTTGCTTGATTCAGGTTGGCTCAATTGTGAAAAAACTCGCGGTGTTCGACGCCGAAGAATTGAGGGCACAAAACTCATAACAAACTGCACCGCCATGGGCTATGGCAGAATACGCAGGTCTAAGGTGGCTTACAAATACTGATCTAGGTGTATACTGTACATTACCACTAATATCTTACTGTTAAGTGCAGCATCGATTTTAGTAGAGTTCAAGTTTCTCCAGGTTGTCCGGCGGCATTTTAAAACAATTATGGCTTGGTGCCCACTGATTGTCTAGTTCGCAATATTTGCTGTCAATGAACTGTTGTATTTGCATAGAATTTCGATGGTAATTACTGAACAAGTCAGAACAGTGTTTGCACCGTGCACTGTACCAGAATAGCAAATACACTTCACCAGTGCAGTCGCTAATGGTGGATCGATAGGAAATGTGGGGATAGACGGATTCAAAGGGTTAATGAAACGTAGAGGGTAGCCGCGGTTAACTAAGGCCTCTTTTATGCAGGTAATCTCTGCCAGTACGGTCTCACTGAAGCAAATATTCCTAGCTCCCTGGAAAAGTTTAAGCACCAGATTTCATTTTCACTGTGACGGTTTAAATCAATACTTATTATTTTTAAAAAAGCTCGTAGAACACAGCCATAGACTCGAGATCCTGTTAGTTGCGTCCGGGTTAATCTAAGGGTGGATTTGTTTCATATTTCACTGTTAAAAAAACTAGCAATGACCCTACGCGACTTGATAAATGTTGCCTTGAATACCTTTCTACTTTAACATGAACGATTGCCTTTTCCGGATTCTCTTATTCAGAAAATGACATAGTTTTGAGATGGTAAGCACATCTAGCTTAGATGAGAAGACAAATGTTGAGTTTGTCGCCCACTCTAGTGCCTAGCCCTGTGATTACTTTTCGTTTTATTATTTTTATCTTACTTTTAGTTTGATTCAGTTTGTGGTTTATTATTTAGTTTATTAGCTTAATTTTACTTTTAAATTTCGTTTTATTGTTCTAACTTTTATTTTGGTTTTTGATTAGTTTATTTGGATACTGCCAAAGTTAGATAACCATACATAAATAACTAATAGATACTAAACTGAACTAAGCTGAACAACTCTAAACTACATTTAAACTAAAAGTAAGCTAATACACTTAATAACAAACTAAAAACCAAATAACACTGCGGCCCTTATAAATCAAAATATAGTTTATTCAAGACATGCAATTGTTAAGTGCTGTCCTTGAATAAGTGTATTGTAAGGTTTGACAAAACTCTTTACTTTAGATTATTGAGAGTATAAAACTTCCAGTTATGGATTGTCAAATTCTGTAATTTAGGGATTGTTTTAATTTTTTTAAAACATGATTAAAATTCAACTTTTTATTTTCTTTAAAAATTACTTTCTGTTCTCGGTGTACATAAGTCTATTTAAAGTCGGTAGACGTAGGCCAAAATTTGATATGTATAATTGGGCCGAACCCTGTAAGTCGTTGGGTAATATGGACATGCTGCCGACAGATATATCAACCGGAAAGCACACGGGAAAAGCTGGGGGGCATATTCGTGGGCCAGGACCCTCACAGCTATTTCAAGCAGTGGCGGAATACAGGTGATACATTTTTCTGCAACGACATGACGTCTTATTTATAGCTTTTAACAAATCGCATACTTCTTCCACGGCATATGTACAAATTGAGGTTAGTAAACCTTGTGTACCGGTGTAAGACTAAGTTATTTTTGACAGTGTTCTGGTTTTGAAAAGATCCTTCAAACCGAAGGATGCTGCCATTTTGAACATAAAGCGTCACAAACGACGTCATGTGTTTCAAATGAGTTCCAGTGGATATATTTTGTTTAAAATATTTTGTTTAGTGTTTTTAACTTTACGCGGGCATCAAAGTGTCGTTGTCATTTTTAGAGTGCGGATTTGCAGGTAGCCTCATAGATGTTTGCTCAAAAGAAGCATCCTGAAATTAATAACATTTCTTGGGATAGTAATGCTTGCTTTGCTTGATAGTCCAACTGCCTATGTCCAAATGAAAAATTCATTTCAGTATTTCGCAAAACATTAAATTAGAAAACCCATCCACCTGCAATGTCCACAGGGGACTGCAGAAAAGTAAACAGGGTGGTAATGCTCATGAAAAAAAGCTAGCATCAAGTATACGAGCCATAAAATCTCATGCCCATCTCCAGCTAGTCTAAGTCGGCACTTCATGTCACGTAAATGTTACTGTCGGTGTATAGTATGGTCGATTATTATTAGGAAGCATAAATATTGGCTTTTAAGGTGACTCCTTTTTGTCCCTTCGGTTTTCAGCTCAGACGAAGGAACTGGGACCCTTCTTTGAAGTAGCCTCACTAACACCTGTTATGGTATGTGTTAGGTATAGTATAGCCAGTGTTTGGAGGGTAGGTATTACAGTAAGCGTTTAATGGTTTAGTGTTTTGGCGGCTAGTTGTACGATTTTGATTTAAGGTGGTTAGCCCTGCTGTTGGGTTTCCGCTTCGACTCCGGACCTGGGATGATATCTTTTCACAAACAGGGATTAATGAGCAGGATGGTGATCGATATTATCCAGAAAAAATGTCAAATTTATTTCATGCGTCAGATAACGATAAGTCAGTACACCATATAAACATGTATTTTCTGTTTAGAGGCGGATGCTTTTTTATACACGGTGTTCCAAAAAAATATCTACACATTTTAAATAATTGTAAACTTGGTGTTTATTATGATTATATAAATGCAAAAATTTTACAATATTTACAAGCATTATTTCATTGTTTTTTTTCGACGCATGTCCTCATACTGACATATATTTTGACCCACACGCAAAACTGTACTTTTCGGTCTAGATCATCGTCATTAAGGGCATGGACTAATCTTGGGATATAACTTTTTGCATGAAAACTTTGCATAATTCGAGAACGCTCAGTGAAGAAACAATAAAATGGGAAAATTTGAAAAAATCACCTAGCATCATAAGGGAGAAACAAGAGGAACTTATCGGGAGCAACGGAGTTTAAACGAGGATGGGACCGTAGAGGTTGCGAAACCCTCCCCCCGAGATTCGATTAAGCAGACTACAGAGTCCACCGAAAAGTTGGCCACAACGTAAGAACCCGTGATGATCATCAACAGAGATCTCGAAGACCAGCTTCAGGCGTGCAAAACGGTGAAGAGCGAGTATTATTTGGAAATGGTGCTTGACTCTGCAGAGGAAAATGCAAACATATTTACAGACGACTTTACTATCTTTAGAAGAAGGTCAACTGCCAGGAAGACCCTTTTCATATATCAAAATGTGCGTGTTTGGGACGGAAACAGACAATAAGAACTCAATTTCGTATTTTACCTTTGAAGATGGGTATTGCATACGACAATCTAATTTGTAATAGCACGCATTTTTATGATTGATTTTGCCTGCCTGCATAAATTCAAATTTATTTTAAGGAAATCATGCAAGAACACATGCTTTTCTTATACTTCTTTCGTAGCAAATAAATTCTTCTTTAAATGGTCTTCTTGAAGTAAGGGTTTCTTACGGTTTTAAAAAAGAGTTTCTAAATTGCCGAATAATTTTGAAATTTTCCTACTGCTACACCTGAATAAAAGGTTTCCAGACAGCATGCTGTGTACATTTTGTTTAAGGAAAAAACTCTTTTTTGTTAACTGTTTGTCTACCGTTTTGCCTACGGTTTGAGAACGAAGTCGCGATGTTCTCATAAAATGCTGCAACAGATGTGGATCATGCTGTTTACATTATGGGTAGCACTACCAAATTGTCGGATACAATGAATTATGAATGAACACCTCAAAGTCATATAACATCTCATAATCAGATTTTTTTCTAAAACCGAAGGATACCCTTTCTTTAAGTATAAAATTGTAAGGAGGCGTAATGTACCTAACGAGTGCGAAAAAAAATATATCCATGCATATTTTCTATTAAGTATGTTAATTTATAAAGGCACGCAAAACCCATGACAAAAATTCATACTAGCTAAAGCATTTTTTCCCTGGTAAAAATTGAAACCAGGCAAAACAGCAGAATTGATTGATATCAACAAATTTCGAGACAGCTCACCAGCTGCTACTTGTCGCTGCATAAGAAAGGGGACACATAGAGCAGAAGTGAATTCCACAGAATTACTGGCAGTAGCAAGGACCGTGAGTCAGGCTTTCGGACAGAGCTGTTAATCGAAGAGACACTTGTGTCGTAACTCGCTAGTGTGTGGAAAGTGGAAAGCGAAGAAAACCTGGTTCCAACAAAAACAGGATATTATTGCATTTCGATTGATCCAATTGTGAAAATTGGCGACCTCGATAGGAGTCGAAGCGGCACAGCAGGGAAGACTTTCGCGCAACCAACGCTTGACCATTTGAGCTACGAGGCTCACCGTGCGCCGTGGATTTAACCACGTTTGGGTCGAATGGTTTGCCCAGCGTTACCACACGCATGAAATCCACCAATACAAACGCAGTACGCTGACTGCTAGGCAGGATTTCCTAATAAGTCATCAAGGATCCACCGGATGGACTACAAGGCTAACCTTGGATGTTAGGGGTTTGGTAGATTTCAAGCGAGACAGTTATCTGATGGGCATATTGGTTGGCGGCTCCGATGAACCCCTCAGCGGACGTCACACCATGACCCGCTCCCTTGACACGCTCACCAGGATAACGAAGAGCCAGGGCATAACACGGAGCGGTTGGCCGATCAGGCCCTAACACGCAACATGCATTGGGCTGATGACGTGGTCTGGCACGAGCGTCAGTTGGCAGCCTTTAAAGCCACGGTAAATCGTAGTAGTCTCAGGTTCAGCACAGAAATGTGCCAGAAGAGCTGTGAAGGCCCTTTGCAGCCACTTGGAAGCCAAGATCAGCCGCAAACGCATGCCGCCTTTAGCCTGCAAGGTCTACGCGCACACTGTCGCCTGGAGTCGGGCGCTAACTGTCCTTGACCGACCCGCGCATAAGCCTTATGGTGGCCGCGTGCCCTCGCTAGCCTTCGCCCATCTCAAGGTCGCGCCACGTCCGCTAGTCTAGACAGTAGCCGAGTCATTGGCCGCCGTAACAAGGCATGCACGCTCGTCACCCCGGAATTGACGCCCACGCAGCCAGACTGCAGTCATCCGAGAGTCAAAACTCTTTCCATCTATGATCCTATCCTTCTGTGCTGAATACACTATTCCTAACCATCTGGCCTTCCAAACGTTTTCTCTCCTAGCGAACCATGGTCTGAAGATCACATTTGGTAGGGTGTAAATCACTAAACCCCCGCGGTAGCCCTTGTTGCAGAGGGAGGTGGGGACAGGCTTATAGACGAAGCTTGCAGACAGCTTACATGACAGTTCGACCGTCGCTCTCGACGACGTCCACCACGACCTTTAGCAGGCTGAAGCAGCGCGTTGACTCCCGCGGGATTATAGTGAAAGCAGACTTGCGGCGAATCCACCCCACTTTCTCATCACTTCCGCAACAGAACCCGATGTCGAGACAATAATCAAGAAGACCGGATGTGGGGGGTGGCACAGGCTGCTGGCACGACCAACACTTAACACCAACAGCACAACTCACTGGATAGGTTACCACCTTGGAGCGCCATAATGGCCACATTAATAAGGGGCCATTGAGCCTGAATCTCAGCCCGAAGTAAGCCACTCTACACAAAAAGATACACAATATGTCCAACTACGATGTCCAGGTTATCCCGTCGGTTGGCAACCCTCCAAGCTACGGCTGTATTAGCGCACCGCGATGGCTTCATGCGTATCAACTTTTGATCAATTCCTTTAGACCCTTTCATACACCAATTTACTCCATGTCAGAAATGAATAACTGACTAAATTAAAAAGTTGACATTTTCTGCCAGAGAGCACACGGGAAATCCTGAGGGGCCCACTGATGAGCAGTCGTGCCATGCGGCGGCAGGATATCACCGAAATAAGTGTCTGGGCTTTTATCAAGTATCTGTGCTGCTTGCTTCAAATTTCTTCCTGGGAAAAGATGTTTCACATTTCTCAAAAGGCACCTTCCCCTGGATATAATAAAGTCTCTGGATAGGCTTTTACAATTAAGATGCAGAATAACAAAGGATAATACGCACATTGAATTTCTGCGAAATTGCATAATCAGCCAGGAGTATCCTGTACAATTATATAAGATCCTTCGTCGTGGAAATCTACGCCCAACGATTAAAAATCTGGATCGTCTCACGGAATCTAGAATTGAGGACTTAATGTTGGCTATCTGCACCAGCAAAATCACCTTGATCAGACAAAGCATGTTCTAGAATACATAAGCTCCAACTGTTGGCTATTGTTTATGAAACATGCATACAGCATACAGATTAAGATAAGAGAATCATACCGCAATAAATACCGGAAGTCGTTATGCAAGAAGTTCACTGACGACTTCTTTCCACTGGACGCAAAGGAAATGATTCTAAATTTATCTGATCTAAAACTAACGAAGCTACAATCGCAGGCTTTATCACTGGGATTAGACTTTTGTGTTCCAAATAGAAGAATAAACCCAGTTGAAATTGAGGCCCAATTTGAAGATCTAAACTCTCAGTTAGCAGACCTAATACCTAGGTCAACTGACGATGTGGGGTGGCTTAAAGCAAAATTTGTGGACATTGCTCACCAATGTCGCAATGCTCCTGTAACACAAACAACTCCTCTGACAAAAGAACACATGGCTGCCCTCACCACTTTGAAACACCACGAGGAAATAATAATGTCTAAACCAGACAAAGGCCATGGAGTTGTCATTCTCAACCGGAAGGATTATGTCAGGAAAATGGAAGCTATTTTGGGTGACCAGAGCGAATTTCGTCTAGAGGTGTCAAGCAAAGATCAAACCAAAGCAATAGAAGATTTAGTATGGAAGGCTATTAAAAAGTTGCGGAACAAAAACCTGATTGATACTGCAACTGCATTTTCTTTAAAGCCTAAAGGAACACACATCCCCAGACTATATGGTCTGCCCAAAACACATAAGAAGGACATACCTTTGCGGCCAATTTTGTCTATGATTAACTCTCCTCAGCACAAGCTAGCATAATGGCTTGTCAAGGAATTAAAGCCGATTAGAAGCCGGTTCTCTACTTACGTGACAAAGGATGCCTTTCAATTTGTTGAAGATATTAAGTTCGAAAATATTGCAAACAAATTTATGATTTCTTTAGACGTTGAATCCTTATTTACAAACGTACCATTGGACGAAACAATCGACGGTATATGTACTCATGCATCCTATACTCGTCTACCACCTGATATACTAAGGGAATTGCTTACACAATGTACGATAAATGTGCAACTCCTCTTTAATGGGCATCGGCATAGACAAATCGATAGAGTCGCAATGGGAAGTCCACTTGGACCTACTTTTGCTGACAAATTCATGGGTCATTTAGAAGAAAACGTGTCATCACAACTAAACAAGACAACTTTATACAGACGTTACGTCGATTATATCTTCACTATAGTTGAAACCAAGCAAGACGCTGAAAACCTTCTTCGATTCATGAATAAATTTCATCCAAAAATAAAGTTTACGATGCAAATGGAGCAAAACAACAAGTTGCCTTTTCTTGACGTCCTCCTGTTTAGAGAGGCTGATGGTTTAATAAGGCGAAGTGTTTATCACAAGGCTACCTGGAAGGGCCAGTACCTACACTTTACTAGTTTTGTGCCAATCCAGTGGAAACGAAACTTGGTACTAACTCTCTTCCAGCGAGCTGAGAAAATTTGCAGCAATGAAACATTAGCAACAGAAATTTCCAGCATCAAATACGCCCTACTTAAACGTGGATATCCTTCACGTTTCATTTAAAAATACAGTAAACCTTTACGGCTGAAAATAACGGAACAGTTTTTTCCAAAAAAGCTCGTTTTTATATCTCTACCCTTCAAAGGTGACAATGTATCAACTACAATCAAACGACGTTTGCGATGCACCATAGAGAGAACGTACAATGCAGCTGCATTGGTGTTCCTCAGCCCTATTAAAGGCCTTCCCATTAACGGGCCAAAAGATGCCTTGCCTTTGCACGCCACTCCAAACTGCGTCTATGAATTTACTTGCACTTGCGGATGCAAGTACATCGGGCGAACGCAAAGGCAATTGGCGACCAGGGCAGTTGAACATTTACCCTCTTGGCTTTTTAAACAGGAAAACAAAGTACCTCGGTCCTCTACTACAAAACATCTATTGGACAGTGGTCACTATGTCGATCCGAAAAAATCTTTCCAAGTTTTGTTCGAGCACGAACAAACCGGCCATTACGCTACATGGAAGCAGCCTATATACGGCGGGAGAAACCCGACCTATGCAAGCAATTAGAACATGTGGCTAACCTACAGCTGCCTTGGGGTCCATAGGCCTACATTTAGTCACCTTTTGTTTGTTTTTGTGTTGTTTCCCCCCCCCCCCCAAATTTCCGCTTTTTCCCGAGTTAAGTTGACACTATGAATGATCACTTACGCGTAAATTTGACCTTGCTTTTATCGATTTTGTTGATATTCAAATTATGCTTTAACCCACTTGTTATTCATTCATGCAAAGACGGGCCGCAGCTGACGAGCCCTCACGAAATTTATTTGATCGAATAAATTCTGCCATATTTGCTTGCTTCAAACTAACAATCATTTTCCCGAAGAGTTAGCGCAAAGGCAAAATGCTATCGTAAGCCAATCAGGAAAGGGTGCAGGTGTTGGCGTCAGAGCTCGCGACGAATTGATTAGGCCCGGGCGAGGACGCATCGCCAGAGGGGGGTGCATAAGTACAAGAGCGCGCAGAGGTAAGAGGATGAGTCGGCGCTGGACGCGCGGGCAGACAAAGGTTTTGGAGCAAGTGAAGGAGAGGTGAATACGCGCAGCACTACCGAATTCAGGCCGCCACAGGGTGTTCACCGATCGCGTTACCGGACATACCCCGAGCCGATTGTGCCTTAGGGTCCACCTAGTTTTAAAGGCAAAGCAAGGTCTACGAAACAAGAGGCTGATTTCGGTGCACTAACAGATTGGCTACTTCTCCACTGTTGCGTCTGACCCTAACCAAAACCACGCTTCGCACACCCAAATTAGTTTGCTTGCCAGCAGAACGGTGACCGAGCTGATATTCTTGTGCTCAGTACAGTTTTGTTGATCCCTAGATGACAACTAAGAGCCAGGCCAAAGTAGCGTAGAATAGCCCATTTCGCGCGGCTAAGCATTCGATACGGCGGTCAGTCCATAGAGCTGAGAAGTCCGGCCGGCGTATCCCAGGTATCCCACGAGCGTACTCGTTGATATTTGACTACGTGCAAAATCTTTCCCCCTACCACCCTCCTCTGACAAAGCTGGTAAAAGGCTTAATAAACTGACACTGTATAGGACTTAACTGCCCTAACCTGCTACAGTCCGTAAATAGGCTACGTCAACAATGGAAGCGAATATGCAAGTCCAGATTCTTGTTGCAACGAAGGCAAACACCCGATCACCGGGACAGCACTTGTATTAGTCTAGGCTTTCGGTCTCGTACAGCATACCATCTTCAGAGAAAATAAAAGCATAACAGGCATTAGGAGGCTTTATAGTCCACCTACAAGAAAATAGGTAGTGGCAGTAAGCATTCGTCAATGACTGACAAGTGGATGACACCCCTTTTACAATTAAACGGAGCAGACTTCCGATAGCCGCTAAACAGCATCCAACCCGACAACCAGTTCACGTGAGAAGGCTGTTAGGACGGCCCAGCACATTAGTCATAACTCTTGTCATTGTGAGTTCACGCCTGACAAGGGGCCACGAACAGACGTAAGCGTGCAGTCCCAAAGAGCCATGAACACGGATAAAAATGCCGCCGAGTTAGGCGTGTCCCTGAGAGGTCCACCAGCACCCGATGGTTGTTCGGATGGACCAATAAGAAGCGACAAAGCGGGCAGAGACCGAGTGTCCTTGAATGAAAGAGCCCACACAGGGGACGAGATTCTGCTACTCAGACGAGAACGTGCTGCCGACATAGAGGACAAGCTGCAGACGAGACGACGCTGAGAAGTTGAGGCACACGCGCAGAAGCCGATGTACACACAGAGGCTGTTACAGTAAACTGTTCTCTTCTATCCTGTCTTCTCTTCCTAACATACAACTGGGGGACACAACAAATGCCGAACAACTGTCTTCCCTTGACGTCCTCGTCAACTGCAGGCTCAGCGAAGAACTTAGCACCAAGGTGTATAGAAAGGCGACTAACGCAACCCAGACGCTCAAGTGCCATAGCAAAACGCAACGGCACATAAACGCGGCTGTATTAGCACACACGCCCAGAGGGTAAAAACACATTGAAGTGAGCCTGAGAGACGAGTGCAAGAATCACATCTTCGGGACCAACTGGCAAGAAAAGGGTACTCGAACGGCTTCGTCTGAATCTGCCTTCATGACCGCCCATGGGAAACAAACAGCAGAGAGCCACCAACACTCTTGCAGCCTCTACCGTACATAAAGAATGTGTTAGAGGCAACGGAACGTATCGCTGCAGAGCTCAGCGTGGGTGTTGCTCATTGTCCGACTGCTAGCATACGTTCGCGGATCATGCAAATAAAAGACCGATTGGAGGTAGATGAACAGTCTGGCCTCATTTACCAAGTGCCATATCGCGACTGTTCTTGCCATTATACAGGGCAGACCCGGCGAGGACTTGGCTCGTAAATCACTAAGCACAGGCAAATAGTGCGGAAAAACGACCCACTGTCCCAGATCGCTACCTACACCCTGGAGGAAGGCCACGATTTCAACTTCACGGGCACGCGGATA
>JAYGXS010000007.1:24292371-24309846 GCA_036362985.1 Ligula intestinalis
TATATATATATATATATATATATATATATATATATAGATAAAGGGCAGTGGTTGCGTGATTATATTTACCTATGGGCTTTGGCTGGCCAACTCGAACAGCAAGTTGATAAATTATTCAGGATAGCTATTTCAGTGAAAATTCGACCGTTGATTCTGACACAGTCCACCGTATGCATTACAGCAAGATGGTGCGCACGGAGGATGACTTGCGTGTGTGTAGGCGTCTAAGCCGTGAGTGTGCCCAGAGCACTACAATTATCACGTCCAGTTCCGTATAGGAAGAGAAGGGTTAAGGCTACTAGAAGTTGTTTATTGTATACAGAAGCTCAGTGGCGATAGCATGAAGCCCCGACGCGCGGCAGGCCCGGGCCCTGCACCTGCGTCTGTCTGTCTGCTAGCGTGTTGTGGGCGTGAAATGCGTAAACGTCTTGCGACAGCGAGTCACTGGCCGCCTTATCAACTGCTTAGCCATTGACAGTCTATGGCACCTATGTTTGGGGCTGTCCCAGAGGCAGATAGAGGAGTGCAATCACGTGACGGCTTGCGGGTTTGGCGCCGGTGGTGGTGGACGGCGCTACATATGAATTAGATCACAGTGGTAGTTGAATGGCACTGCACATACCGCACTCTTGCCCTCTCTCCTACCACACGCCTGGGACTGCGGGGGTGGGATACGACGCAGGTGACTGTCACAACCGGTGCCGCTCCTCGGGAGCCATTTCAGTCTGACTCTCAGTCCGCCAGTCGGCCATTGCGCAGATTAAGTTATCCCGTCAGTTGGCAAGTTCTCTCTCTCTATCACTCACTATTTCTATCCCCAGACCCCAGCCACTGTCCCAGCTATGTCAGATATGGAAAAAATAAAGGAAAAAATATTTCTTGAACTCGTTTGGCAGCAAATTACGCTTTCTGTAAATATTATACTTAAAGAAAGGTTATCTTTCAGTTTTAAGAAGTTTCTAAATTGCCGAATAATTTTGAAACCTACTGACTGCTACACGTTAATTCAAGGTTTAACAACTGCGCGCTGTGTACATCCTGTTTAAGGAAAAGCACGTTTTCGGCTACAGTTTGAGGTAGAAGTCACATAGTTCTCATAAAATATTGCAACTAATGTAGAACATGCAGTAGGCAGCATTAATAAATTGACGGATGTCATGTGTAATGAATGATCACCTCACAATCGTAAACAATCGCATAATCAGACTTTTTTCACAAACCACAGGATATCCCTTCTTTCTTTGTATAAGTAAAAATTTTGCTACCAAATGAGTACAAGGAATAATTTTTCGTTTATGTTTTCGATAAAATATATTTACATTTATAAATGCAGTCAAAATCAATGACAAAAATACATATTAGTTAAGTAGCCACGTTTTGTTAGCGGTCAGAAAGAAGCTCTTTAAAAAGTTGGCATCCAATCCTGACTGAAATGCCTTCAGAATAGACTACATGTTAATCAGTATTATAACCTTAGTCAACGGTGATTAGCGAGAGAGTATCAGTCTTTCGCATATGTCAGCATGTTACACGGATTCTAGGCCGTACTGTAAACAATGTCATTACAAATAGCAATAGAATACACCAGTTTCTTGCTCCCGCCTTACTGAGCACCCAGAGTGTACCCGACTGCCGTAAAAGAAGGACCGAATTTTCCCTTACGGCCCACTTTGCAGAGATGATCACCTTCCCCTCCCATCCCCGGGCTCCTGTATCATCAACAAGCTAGGGATCTTTGCAGTAGTAATAACTTCGTTAATCCCCAGACAGGTAAAATATATCAAAGGGTCGGAGGAGGGAGGCAACCACACCTACCTGCAAAAAGAACTGCTTCGAGGTGGGATTCCAAAAGGTCCACAACTTCTTCGGATCCTTGTCCACTTCGCGGCTGGGCACCTTGAAACCGATGGTCTCGTAGGGCTCCGCAGCGAACAGCAGGTACTGCCATCGTCTGTCCGGTGGTTCAACTCGCTGTTCATAGGCTGACATGAAACGATGTCGGGGAGTAATACCGGCCGCGTCCGCGATTTCAGGGTAGTCGATCTGGAAGAGCATGGACTGCTGTCCGGTCTCGGGATCCTTTTGTTTGGTAACCTGAACACACGAAGCAGAAGGCATCATCATTATCAAGGGGAAGATTCCGTTATTAGGAGGGGTTTGACAGATTTTAATAAAAATTCGTGTTGGCAAACGATCGTTTTCGGTCATTCATCGTCAGGCCAGTACGTGACACGGGGAATAAAATTGGTCAATTAATTACAGCGATTATATAATCGTCAAATTTAGGGAGGGGGGAGGGGGAGGAAAAGGGTGAAGGTAATTAAGTAGCTGAGTTTTCCCTCGTCTCCTGAACGCGGGCGCCTGCGCGGGTAGGACGCTGGTTGCCATGCCCAGATGAGACAGGGGGGATGTTCTCGCGGTCCGCGGATTGAGTTCTGTATGTCAGCCGCACAGCTTGCGCTTGACTATTCTCCGTAGCTTCGTCTTCTTTGGCTTCAGTAGGTGTTGGATTTCCGCGTGCAGTCGGCCAAGGGAGGCCGATGGCTTGAACCAGCGCCTTTTGACAGCATAGAATGGGTTTTTCTAGCCGGATTGCCACTGCTTCTGCTGTGGCTAACACCCGTTTGCGCAGGCCTTTGGAGAAGTGCGTTGGCGTGCGGTATATGACCCGAAAGGCGTCCACTTGGTGGTTTGTATCAATTAGGTGGGCGAGGATTGAGCTTGAGGTAGGTCTATTCTCCCCTCTGCTGAGCCAAGCTGGTATGTGCTCGCGCATTCTCTTCTCCAGACGTCGCGTTGTTCGGCCAATATAGCCCACTCCACAGGAACAGGTGAACGAATAGATGCACATAGTTGTGTCCTGAAACGGTAGTCTGTCCTAACCTCCCATTCGTAGAAGGGGAGAGTTAGTGAAGAGTGCTGTGTGGGCGGTATTAAATTTTTTGGACTAGACCATCGATATCAGCGGTCTTGTTTGTCAGGCAAAAAATTTCGGCCACATATCGACCATAGAACTTAAGGTCATTAATAGTGTCTTTGAGCTTCGTTTCCTCGATCTTGCCCATGAAGACATTTGCCAGGAATGGTCCAAGTGGTGAGCCCATGGCCACTCCGTCAAGTTGCCTGTATAGCCGGCCATTACATATAAATTGTACATTTTGTGTACAGCATGTCAGTAGATCTTTCAGCCTTTCCACTGTCATCCCTATATGGTAGTTTGTTTCCCGTATGAAGTCGCATAGATATTCTATGGTTTCAACTACCGGGACGTTGGTGAACAGTGAGGATACATCTAATGACAGCATCATCGTTTCGCCAATATTAGTATCCTTGACAGCCTCCACGAGTTCAAACGTGTCTTTCAAGCTTCTTGGGTACAAGCGGCTCTGAAGTGGTTTTAACTTTTCGGCAAGCCATTTTGCTACGGCGTGGTACGGTGAGTTTCTCATGTCGAAGACCGGACGGAGTGGCACACCTTGTTTATGGATTTTCGGGAGGCCATACATTCTTGGTATTGTAGTACCAACCGGCCTTAGTTCCTCCAGCTTCTTGTCTGATAAACGTCCTTCTTTGTGCAGCTATTTTAGTAACTTGTAATAAGCAATTGGGAAAAACTCGGCGGCCATGCCAGAACGCCAGCAAGGGGAGGCTTTGACACAGCTAACGCTTTAGTCAACTGAACTATTGAGGCTCCACCGGGAGCCATCAGTTTGATTTACCCGCCCAGCCTACTCTAACGCATGGAACCCACCAAGTCTGGAACAGTAAGCTGACTGCCTAAGCAGGATTTCCTGAGCATCAGAATGACTGCCAGGCATAATTATGAGGGGTTTGGTTTGATTTGTTAATCAACCAATACTCAGTGCAGCTGACAATTGACAGCTATCAAAGGTGTTCTCAACAAATAGACAACAACCAGATGGCCGATGCTTCTTAAATTTCCTATGAGGCATAAATTTTGCAGGCCTTACTTATACGGGCTATTTCTGGTAGTTGTCCACAAGGGCGGAAGAAACCGCGATAAAAGAATTGTCAGAAATTACCAGGACGCAAGCAGCCTGACGCGACATGGTTTGAATGAGTATAAAAAGAACACATGGAAAAGTATACAAGTGTCACAAGTAGCAGTTGTCAGTAAATCACACAAAATCGTAGGCAATGTTGTAATTTATGCCCCCTTTGAGTGGAAGCCCCGTCCAAACAGGACCGGTTGATATGGAGTGGTTTTTTTCGCCGCCTTATTTGAGGGTTGGGGCGTAATAGAGTAGGAGGAAGGGAAGTGAATCCATGGAAATATTAAGTAAAGTGGCCCCAGTACGGCTTCCGTTTGTGTAAATTAAGTGTATAAGCGTCATCGATGACGTTAGTGATAGGCATTTGAACCGCGGCAACAACCCTTTGATCAGAATTCTAACGGTCTGATCATGGAGCCAATGGTTACAGAGATAAACTTCTGAGCAAAAGGTCGCGGGTTCGAGCCCCGGTTGGTGCACCACTTGGAGCTGGTTATGACTGGTTGGCGGCGGCTAATAAGGCAGAAATGGTCATTCACGTCTCCCTTGTATTTACAAGCAATGTTATCTACCTAGACTACTAGCCGCTGTGTAGCTGTTGCTGGGGCTAAAGAGTGAGCGCCAAGGCAGGACGGGACGAATGTGCTCCATTAGCCATCAGTGAACGTTAACCAAACGCGCAGTAGACTGCATTCAAAATTAGTTCCGCTGTCCGAATGCAGAGAAATGGCAGCACTAAACCTGAAAATTCATTCTTTGCAGAAGCGACTTCTCTTCTACGTAGGATGACTGTCTCGGTCCACTTCGTAAAATAGTCAACTAAGACCAAACGGCACTGGTAGTCCTAATGTATATGCAGTAGTGGTGCAACCGTGCCAATAAGGATGCGTTTGAAAGCGATCCATATAGGTATAAGTTACAAGCGAGCGTTACAAAATATGACTGCTTATTTTCTGTGACGGGGGTCATCGAAAGCGTTGTTCTCGGTCTCGGTCTCGGGTAGAGAAGTAGGCACAGCACCGCGTACAATCCGTCGGGGTTGATTTGTTATCGACATCTGAAGATGAGCTTATCCTCGATGGGTCCACTGATTCCGACGAGAAATGCTGAAACGGTCCTGCAAAATAAGCAGACTTTCTCGGGTCTGTGGAATAAGCAATCGCAAACCAGCAGCGAAACTGCCACCAGGGCGCGGCCGGCTGCGAGGCATCAAGTACATTTTGATTGCCACCGCGGTTATGTTCATGGGCAAAAGCGCTAGAGGAAAGAATCTCGAACATGCCATCTGAGCGACTATCGGGGACCTGCCTGCCCTCCAAATTCCTAAGAATGCACATGAAAATGTCCGAATACACTATTACAATCCTTGCTACGGAGTTCACGGAAACCGACGCGCTCCACAACTCTGGTAGAGTGCCGCGGGAAAATAGTATATGATCTGAACTACACAATCCGCAACGAACTCTGGGGCTCAGGTATCCTTGTACCTATCCACAAGAAGGGAGATAAGACAAGATGCGAGAACCACCGTGGCATAAGTCTTATCGATGTTGCTGCAAAGATCTTCGCTGTTGTTCTTCTCAGGCGCTTCCAGTCTGTACGTGACTCCAGGACACGACCCAACCAAGCCGGATTCCGCGCTGGGCGTGGATGTGCTGATCAGATAGTCACACTGGGGCGCATTCTAGAATTCCGCCATAGCTACCAGCAACCGACGGCCGTTTGCTTTGTCGACTTCGCCGCCGACACATTCGATTCCATCCATCGTGAGTCCCTGTGGCGAATGATGGAACTGACTGGAGTGCCGACCAAACTCCTTGCCATGATTAAGGCCTACTATTGGTCTACCACCGTACGAGTCCTGGTCCACAACAATCTCTCTCAATCGTTCGATATCCAGTCTGGTGTGTGACAGAGCTGCGTCCTTTCGCCCATTCTGTTTAACTACGTCATTGACTGGATTCTCGGCAAAGCCCTACATGAAGAGGATGGTGTTGAACTTGCGCCCGGACGCCGACTAACTGATCTTGACTACGCCGATGATATTGCGCTGTTAGCCTCAAGCTTTGATGGTCTATAGTCAGTAGTGTCGCGGTTAAATGAGATCGCTATGTCGGTAGGCATGTCCATAAATTCCGGGAAGACGAAGTTGTTCTCGAGCTGCATCCCTGACCAGGAAAAGGCACCCCTGGGGATTAATGGCCATCAACTTGAAGAAGTAGACAGCTTTAAATACCTCGGAGCGAGGCTGCTACCGAATGGGCAGAGCAAGGACGACATTGTCTCCCGTATCGATGCTGCTCGCTGGGTTTTCTCAATCATTCGAAAGCACCTATGTATCCGACGTGACATCTCCATCGCCACGAAGATTCGTGTATACCGTGCATCCATCCGGTCAGTCCTCCTCTATGGATGTGAATGCTGGGCTGTGCACGCTAAAGATGAGCGAAGACTGGAGGTCTTTGACCACGAGTGCCTGAGGACGATCCTGCGAGTTAAGTATAGTGACTTCATCTCAAATGAGACAGTCCGCATCCGCTGCGATCCTATCACGAGTATAACTCAGGCTATTCAAGAAACGCGACTGAGGCGGTTTGGACACGTTCTCCGTCGTCCGCCCCACGAGCTTATCTATGCTGCCCTCGACCCAGCACCGCAGCCCACCTGGAAGCGTTGAAGAGGAGGGCAACTGAAGACTTGGCTAGACACCGTCCGTCAAGACATGGAAGCAGTTCTTGTACCTTTTATCTTCGGCCTCCGTCGCTGGAGAAGGGACTGGGTGGAGCTTTCGAGATCCGCTGCCGCCAATCGCCACGCATGGAGAGGTACCGTTCGGGACATCATTGAGGCCGGCTAGATCAGGCATGATCACAGCCATAACAAGAAGAAGAACAACACTTGGTAATAGATGCTGGAATTTGCGAACGCTTCCGGGCCGTGATGCACAAAGTCTGACGGCACGCAATCTTAGTCAGTACAAGGTGGATGTCTCCTGTCTGCCTTAAGTTTGAATCTTCGACTCAAGCGCTCTAGAAAATAAAGATCCTGAAAGTCTACTCCCATTTCACTCTAAACGATGCACGTGACTTCTTCGGTAGACAAGGTGTGACGAAAGCCCTCTAGTGGTAAGATAACCATGCACTAATGACACGGTAACCAGTCAAAAATCGGACACCTTATATGCAAGAGAAGGGCCACTTTGCGAACACCCCTCTCGTATCTGCGTAGGCAGCAACATAATCTGTAAAATAGAGTGATAAAGGAACCTTCACCTTGCAGAGGACGAGGCCTAACCAAGCCGGATTCAGAATTGGACGTGGATGCGCAAACCAAATATTCATACCGAGGAACCTTTTGAAACTCAGCCATGGTTACCAACAACCAAAGGCTGTCTGCTTTCTTGAAGTCAACGCTGTGTTCGAGTCTGTGGCAGATGATGGAACTAAATAGCGTGTTAGCCAAAACCATCGCCATGACCAAGTCCTATCATTGTTCTACCACTGTGCGAGTTCTCTTTCATAAATATTTGCTCCGCCCATTCGACATCCGATCTGAGATGCGACAAGGTTGCTCTCTATTCAACTACGCTATTGATTAGATTTTCTGATGGGCCCTATGCGGTTTCTACGGTGTTCAGCTTGCATTCGGACGCCAGCTGATTGATCTCAATTATGCTGATGATATCGCCTGGTTAAACTCAAGCTTGAAATAGCTTGAATCTGTGATGCCCGCGTAAATAAAATAGCTATTTCGACTAGTTTATCCATAAACACTGGATATATATAACTGCTTCCTAGCTGCACCTCATATCAGGGGAAGGTCCCCATCGAAATTAGTGACTGGCAATTGGAAGTAGTAGACGCTATAGAGTACAGTAGGGCGAGGCTGTTGTCGAATGGGCAGAGTAAGGACGAAATAGTTTCCCGAACGGATGCTACTCGCGGTCTTTTTTCAAGACGTGGGAAACCTATGGATCCGACGCGATATCTCCCTCAGCACGAAGATCCACCTGTACATCGCATCCGCTCAGTCTATCCTTTACGTTTGTGAAGTTTGGGGTGTGTGCGTGGGAGATGAGCGAAAACTGGAAGTATTTGACCATTGCTTGAGAACCATCCTTCGAGTGAAGTGCACCAACTTTATCCAAAATGAAACTACCCGCACTCTCTGCGGCAATATCGTAAGGGTATTTCGGACCATCCAGAGAAGACGAAAAATGTGATTTAGGCGTGTGCTTTGTCGTCCATCTCCCAAGATACATTGCTACCCCTGATTAAGCGCTATTGCTTGTCTGGAAGCGTTAAAGAGGAGGACAAACAGAGACCTGGCTCGCCACAGCTCTTCAACACATGACAATTGTTCTTGGACATTCGGTATTTGGTCTCCATTGCTGGAAAAGATAGTGGTCGAGCTGTCAAACCCGCTGCCACCAATCGTCACGCGTGGAGAGGCGTAATACGAGATATCACCGCAGCCAGGTAAATCAAGCATGACCTTAGCTGTGCAAAGCACAAATAGGTAAGTAGAACACCAGCGGTCTCCGAGGAAGCACTGAATTCGTCGTCAAAAGCTGGTGTTTGCATATGATTGCCGCATATGGGTCCGTCAAGCTCAATGGTCAAGCCTAGCCAGGTTGGGTCGTGTCTGGCTGACGACAGAAGGCATGCCCGAAATGGTCAATCTCATTTACTCTGCTTTATGTCGGTAACACTTCTCGTCTACTGGCCGGCCATCATTATCTGACAACCAATGAAGGCCATATTCACAAGGCCAAATAGAACGCTCATATTGCATTCCTCGATTCAGTTAGAATGAAGGCCAATTTTGCGAGAAATTCATGTGTTTGTATGAAAAGACGTGAAGGAGATTTAAAAAAACAGGAAATGCACGTACTTTGTAACCGGGTCGGCCTATTTTTATAAACTTCTTGGGTTCTACGCGAGCCTTTTCGGGTTGAAGAGTGGCTGGACTGTCACGCGCTTGTTCGGCAGCACGGCGCTGTAGGTTGTACTGATGCTTTTTGCCTGAAATGAAGTTAGAGGAAATTAAGACGAATAATGCAGAAAGTATAAAAGATGTAATATAAACCAGTTGGCTAGACGTTTTTACATGGAACTACCACCACTATGAAGAAGTGAAAAGATAAATGGAAGTGGTGATGCACAGTAAGCCGAGATGTTGTACCCAGCGATGTCCTAATTTAATGGAACTAAGAAACCCTGTTTTCCAACTGAAGCAGAAGAACAAGAGGGTTGAAAAATAAGGTAAATCAGCAGATCGGGTCGATCAGTAGTTAAAAAATGCAAGTAACTGCAAGCTGGAATACAGGGAGCTCAGGTAGTTTGGGATATTTCAAGTGAAAGTGAAGCTTGCTTCTGATGATTACACGAGATTTCTGGTGAAAGCAGATCTCTCTGGTAGTGGAGATATCACAATGGGCAGACAGATACCTGTGAAAGTTGATAAAAAGGAACTCCGAGCCGTATCAGATTTGGGGATAGTGACGCATAGTTTTATCTGCATTCGCCTGGCAACAAGGGAACCGTGAACTGTTTTTAAAACTTACTTCTTCCACGCTAGTACGTTTCAGTAGTCAGATGCGCGTCATTTTGATAAACTATAGTCACAGAAAAAACTAGTGCTTGCAGTGCGGGGAAATAAAACAACTTTTTGAGTAAAGAAACTCCAGCAAGACTTCGTTTCGAGGTGTTCAGTTTTTGTTCGTTTAATAGTTAATTCGGCGCCAAAAGCACGCAAAAATTTTCCAGAAACTCAAAATTTAAGCCTGATTGGCCGGAGATATAATGTGCTTTTGTCGAACTTTGATCCAGAGCCGAACGCTTACGAGTTAGTGAAAAAGTAACGAAAGCATACGTTGAAAGTTAATAGAAAATTAGGTCATCATCCAGGGATTTCATAAAAATGGGTAATTGCTAGTCTGCTTATTTCTGGAAGGCTGGAAAAACGATGAAATTCTTGGGCGCACTGGGCCCATGTGATGGGATATGGACTGACTTAACGGACTGATTTTATTCGTCTTTATAAATGCGCGATTTCATGATGAATATGTAATGCAGCCTTTTCTCTCCGTTTGATCTACGGACTAAGCTTCGATATCTGTTTTTGATATTTGTCCATACTCCGATAACGAAGGTTTAATATAGCAGCGTTTGGTAGGAAGGCTCCATGTGCACCCAGATAGGTATGTTTTAATAGGTGCATTGGTGAGAACGACGTTGCTTGAAAGCGACATCGATTGGGGCACCACACAGCGAGCTGCTATTATACGGTCAGCTGTGGAATCTCTATTCGGATGAAGTATTATTAAATTGAACAGTCTGAGATTATCGTTCGAATCGTGATTCTGTATACGCAAGGCCAAACTGAGTTCTAAAGAGGTGAGTATCACGCATCAGGGGCTATCGTGATAGACGAAAAAGTGGAGTTCGAAACCCCGATTTGCGAGCTCCCAATCCCTGGATCTAAACAGCAGACAGACAAAACACATTCTTATTAAATTTATGACAGCATATTTTTAGACCATCATGGAACTATTGGGCATGGACATCGCTGTAAGTATGAGTCTGTGATGGTGATCTGTTGTCTCGTGTAATACCTGGATTCGTTTTAAGCAGAAAAAATGTTGTAATGTTGCATCTAATGCCATGACTAATGCCATAACACAGTTGTGGATCTTTGCACGAGCGGCGAGTTCGCCATATTGAGATCCAGTCACGTAAACAAACCACTACTGCAGCAAATGATAATTCACAGATAATTTAAAAAGGTAGCTTTATCTGGTTGACTGGGTCGGGGGACATCAATTGTTTATGGCGACAATCAGCATTTCGCAGACTGTTCAACTGCTATAAGATTGACACAGCAACGATTATTAACCCTAAATCATTCAAGCGTTACCTACCGGGCCTAAATCGGCTAACCTTGCGCCGTAAGGTAAGAGGAAGGGCGTAGCAGTTTAAATCAGTTACTGCACCCCGAGACGGTCATAATAGATAAGGGGAGAATTAGCAGTAGCACTTTACATGTATGCCACTACAGATTATTAGTAAGCACGCTTGCGTTTACACTGTGGTTGTCAAGTAGGAAAATGTAGTGACCATAAGACATCTTAAAGTTCGGATGTTTTAAATCCTAAGCATCGAACTATACGAAAAACTAAGAGGCAGAAGACCCCTAGGGGACAGTGAAAAAGACAATAGAAAGAGTGGGGTCCCATTAGCACTGAATATTATTTTGCAGCAACGATTTTGAACACTATGGTCCGAATTTTAGGGAAATTTCTTGATAAATAATCATAATGGGGTTCGAATAGTGGGGCACCATAATAAAAAATTTTGCTGCCCAAAGGTACTGTCTTTGCAAGCCGGTGCAAGCAGCCCAAATCAGCCAAAAAATCCTCAGACTCTTTGATGCTGCATTTTCGTTGTGGTGCTCGGCGTCAACGAACAAATTAGTTATAAGGAAAAGAGAATATCAGACACGTGGCAATAAGAAGAAGATGCAAAATATCTAAGTTAAAATTTACCCTGAGTATGTGCCAAATAGCTCCCTTCATTATTATGTAGAGTTAAACACAGTTTGCATTCATATGTGCCAAGGTGATTTTTCATAAAGTAGGGATCTTTGTCCAAATCAATAGTATCTAAGGCCAATTGCCTAAGACGTTCCCTGCGGTCTCGGTTGGCCTCCGACTCGGAGGCAACCCCTCCAGAGCCCGTCTTTCCGCCAACACGATGCTGAAAATCCATGAGCAAGGCCAGGCGGGTAGAAAAACCAAAACGAGTAAAGCGCTCTGAACACACGAACTTTGGCCAATATAAACAAGGTAAATTTTCAGAGAACAGCGTAATCCCGTGGATCCATGATCCCGAAATCTCTTCAGTTTTGTGGAAGTATAAATTTGTAGCAGATGCTTATTTATAGTTTTTCCTCTAAGTAGAGATCTAACGAATCTGCAGGAAGATGTTTGCGAGCGCCTGGAAGTAGCGGATATTACAGAGAGAGAGAGAGCGAGGAATAATGTGTAAGACTGCATTGCATCTACCTGTACTATTCTGTTCACTACTTCATAATGATTGACGAAATTTTTTCTAAGTCGCACTTCAAGCTCCATGGAATAGTGAGAGCTGTGCATCCACCGACGGATTTAAATGGGTTTTGTTGGAGAGTTAACTGATTGACCGACCACCAACCGCGAATGGTCAGTTCTGGCTGCTTATGAAGATAAAGTTTTCAAAATCGCAAAGCCAGAAACAATTCATGTGAGCATTCTAAAATGCAAAACTTATGAAAGCTTTATCTAAATACCTTAAAATGCCACTCGTTTATTTTCCGAAATTAAACTACATGCAGCGCAGAAGACAGAGAGCGTCCATGAGTTCAGTTCGGTTTTATTAATGAAAAGATAGGCAAACGTCCATAATCTCCCTGTAAGTGTCACGTTGTCTAATGCATGCATCGATGCAGCAGAGAAATTCAAAAAACAGGTCATTTAAGTAATTGCAGGGGGCGGAGGAGCAGTCGCCGGTTAATCGAAAAGCGTAACCACACGCGACTTTTCTCTTATTACGAGTACTTTACTTACATCCGTTTTGATTACTTTGGGAGCAGTACATCGGCTAATAGGCGATACCAAATGATACGAACCAGTAGGCAAAACAAAAGCCAGAAGAGCAGACAATAAAATACTCCTTAAACATTTTTCGGAAACTACAGAAATATTTATATGATTTGCGGGAGAAAAACTGTTGTTCATTAAAGCAAGTATACGCGAAGTAGGGTTGTCCTGTCGATGAGTATGTGTGAGGCAAGACAGTGGACCCTATCGCTGGCATCATCAGTATGCTAGGAGTCACTTGGAGGAGGAGGCCACAGAGGTCACGGGATCATCATCGAATCGTTGGGGATGCGACCATGATTCATCTTTGCTGATTGCCACGTCTGTCGAATAGGTGACGAAGAAAGAAGTAACCACCACGATAGTAAACGGTCTATTCCGGATCGACATAAGGGAGGTGCTATTTTACAGTTTCATGTGCCGTAGAGGATACAAGTGCACAAATTCGTTACGTGTTGTAGATTAGGTCAATTATATAGAGAATTAGGTTTCCCTCTCGATCTCTCTTTTCATTACCGAAAAAGCAATAGCGTCAATTATAAAACTAATTTTCTGGAAGTTGTACATACGCAGACTGCGGTCGTTGGTGCAATTCTAGTTGAATTAGCTGTATTTTTTTCGACAAATGCGTATCAACTCCGTAATTAACTGTTCCAATAGTGTCTAAAGGCATTATGACAGAAAGGAGTTCATGCCAGGCTCCAATGAATTACTGCAAGAAGACTCTCTGTTAGATGTATAAATAGACGAACTTCATCTGAAGTTTAAAGGGATGACCTAGCTAACAGTAAGGCCCAGTCGGTTCGAAGAAGTTGTCGAACTTCAGGGTGCACGTGCGGACTCCAACAAGCCTTCCGGTCACCAAACAGGGGGCTGTGAGTTAGATAAGATAAATAAGGTTCAACCAGCCTGACTTCCGAGGACCAGTGACCAGGATTCTTTACCACATTCGTTGTACTCGCCTGCACTCGCTGAACAAGTTGATAATCCTTCTTGAGCCACGGATATCAGGCCTGTCAGTCAGTCAGTCAGTATATTTGAGGGAAAAATAGGCTTGCGCCTTTGAACTCCCTATTTGTCACATCAAAATCTCAAGAATTATAAACAATGTTAACAAGTTTTCAGTCAGGAAAATATAGACAGTCACATGGCGCAGTGGTGTTTCAAGGTTAATTTGTCACATAATTCACGTTGTGTTGTAGCATGTGTATATCAAGTCGGTGTTTGAATATCTCCACAGATTGGGACATAACAATGGCCTCGGGAAGGTTATTCCACGGGTCATATTCCAAGAGAATCCAAACGAATGCTCCGTGATTGCACTGAACATGTCCTTATCACGTTATGAAAATGCACGCTATTGCGTGAATAGTACCTGTACCGCGTGTGTCATGGTATAAATGACGAGTTCATTTGAAAATGGACATCTAATTTGGAATATGGAATTTACATTTGTTAGCGCCAGGTAGGCACTTTATAAACAAGCTGAGCTTCTTAAAAACGTTATGGCGATTTGCGCAGGTAAAATGCACAAAGTTGTAATAATGTCGGCATAAATTGACCTCTTAGGGCAATATTTGGTGACATTTTGCAATTAATGGTAAACTATAAATTCGGCAATTAAAAAACACCCACAATGAAAATGGGGGCAGAGTTCAACGTGCCTCCATTTTCAAAAAGCATGTAGGAGAAGGTAAATTGCTTAGGGAAATAGGATAGATGCGTAGAGTAGGCTAATCTTACAATAGCTGTTCAGAGTGGAGTAATGAACTGTGTGTATAGTTTGCTTGTGGACGCTAACATGCATAACATTAAGCCAAGCGAAGAAGCGTTAGTTAACGTAGGCCCCGACATCTCAGGGGCTAAAATAAAATTCTCATGATGGTTAGTAGCGAACAAAACGGGAGCAGTTTAGGTTGAGTACGTCCATATGGCTTTCATCGTTTGAATGACCGGTGGGTTATGTAGACATCTAGGTTCCCGGTGGACAAAAGGCAGAGTAAAATAGTTTCAAGGGCATCTCCTAAATTTCTGATGGTCCTTTATAGAAGTATGGAGAAAGCTGCTCGGAAAAGATGAGGAGAAGAAAAGGTTAATAGAATCAGTGTTAAGATAAATGTGCGGTGTTCTCTTGAAGGCGGTAGAGTAGTAAACGACCTTATTCAATTGGTAAGTTATTCCAAAAGAAGCTATACCTGAAAACAAAGAATAAAGAGCGTTTAGGTGAGGAGGAGGCAGAAGGTGGTGTGCGAATTCCTTAGGTTGTAAGGACGGCTGACTGTGGGGATGACAGAAAGCTTGGGGAGATTTGTGCTATTATTAAGGCGAAAAAGGAGTCAAAGCCTGCTTCTAATCTCCTGACCCAAATAAATTTTAGTTTTGTTACTTAGCGTTTATTTGAGTAGGAACTATTTGAAAGTGTCGCATAAAGCATTTTGCTTGTGAAATATTTTTAGACATTTTCAATTTTTGAACGGCTAGATATAGGGAGTTGAGCAAGTAAAGTTGCTCACTGGAACAGATTTGGTCCTTTTTCCATTCACAAAGCTTTTAATGTTAAATGTCATTCAGAGTTTTAAATAACTGGCCGAAATAATCGGTTTTGGGCTGCTAGCAGTTTTTCCTCTTTCGCCGTCTACGCGTTTTTGTGGATGCTTCTGGAGCTTAGCAACCACTGGTGTTGCGCATGATCACTTCAATTGAGGATGCTTGTAAGTTTAGCTGTGTTTGCCCAGGAAGAGGATATCAGAAACCGTCATTTTCCTCGTTTTTGTCTCTGATGTGCTGTCTCTGAAGCACACATTTATCAGCGTTAAATTTTAGGAACCAACGTTTAGACTAGCCGTGGAATTCGCTATGATGCTCCCAAGGTTGTCAAAAGAATCAGTGATGAAGAGTAACGGCCCAGTAACAGAACTTTGAAAAAAAATACTTAAAAACATGCAGTGGTTGACTCTGAGGCAAACAACGAATACAGCCTGGGATTCACTTCTAAAAAACTCTATGATCCCTGTCAACAGTTTGCCTCATTTCATTTTCGGACACCAGGCGTTGAACCTTGCTTTAATCCTCCTGGGCTTCAATGTTAATCTTATCATTCCTAATAACCTGCTCAATGCGGTTCGTTGCTTAGTAGCGAACAACAAATTAGAAAGTCTAAACGGTTCTGACTGAAGCCACGCAGCAGTTTGGGCAGTTGGTCCTTCCTCTCTAGGAATTTCCTTATCGCTAGTTGTTTTTGGCAATTCTACCTCGAAATAGGAAGAAGTTATAAGTGGTGACGCTTGTTATTCTGTTTTAGGTCTGGCACTCTTCCTAATCAATTCGAATGCCTGCATCAGGTACATGGATAATTAGACTGTTGTGATCGCTGATTATATACAAATATGGGTTGAGGTTAATGTTGGGATTATTCCTAACAGGCAGCCCGAGCGAACTGTCGGGTCACGTCATCGGCCCCCTCCCTACAGATAAGGAACAAAGGACAAAGACCACGCAAGCCGGCGGGTAAAAGCCATGCGCGCACCCTTGCGAGGTCACCCGATGCAGCCACCGCCTACGCGCGCGTGAGATGACCAATCAAGCCCCTATGCGAATAAGGCACAATCTGATTGGTCGCTTCTATAGATTTCATTCCATATAGTACCCGTTAAGGGAGGCAATAAACGACATTCTTTCCCTTACGACCTTGTTCGTTGTTCTCTCGGCTGAACTGACACAAAGAGATTGGCGGCACCAAATAGCCTGGGAACCCATTACAACAACTGGCGACGCAGAACTCATTATGGCTATCTCTGCGGAACAGTTGCAAGCGATCCTGCAGCAACAGCAACAGCAACATCAACAGCAGCAGAAAGAGCAGCAGCAACATTTTGAAGCAGCTCAACTGAAAATGGCGGAAACAATGATGCAGAAGTTCAGCCTGCATTTTCCTGCTGCAGAGTCCTCTGGGAAACAGTCCTCGTCAGTAGATGCTGCTGCTGCCTCCATCACCGAGTTTCATCACGATCCCGACTTCGGTGTGACATTTGAGGCATGGTTTAAGCGTTGGGAAGACATTTTCCGTGTGTAATTTGCCAACACTGATGATGCATGGAAGGTGCGCCTGTTATTACGCAAACTGGGCACCAAGGAGCACGAGCGGTACGCGGATATAATTCTGCCGGAGAACCCTCGTGACTTCACTTTCTATGCAACTGTCAACCGTCTGTCGGAGATCTTCAATGAGAAGTCCTCTTTGTTCAGCATTCGATATCACTGTCTCAAACTGATCAAGAAAGAGTCAGATGATTTTCTTACACTCGCCAGTGTCGTCAACCGCGAGTGTGAAAGGTTCAAGCTCAGAGAAATGACGGAAGATCAATTCAAGTGCCTGATCTATGTGTGCGCGTTGCAGTCACCTCGCGAGGCTGACATCAGGACCCGTCTGCTCTCAAAAATTGAACAGGACCCCAAGTCAACCCTGCAGACGTTGACTGCCGAGTGTCAGCGGCTAAAGAATCTTCAACACGATTCTGCCATCGTGGAGCAATCTAGTTCTTCGCGTGTCTACTCTAGTGTTCATGCTGTTACCCACATGAAATCGATGTCCCCACATAAGCCACAGGCCTCCACATTCGAAAAACCATCAGCAGCTTGCGGGAGGTGTGGTAATTGGCATTTCCGTCGCTTCTGTCCATTCATGAAGCATGTTTGTCAGAAATGCAATAAGCAAGGACATAAGGAAGATCACTGCTGGGCAGGCCAACACCCCAAACCAAGGAACGGCCATTGGAAGAAAAGGGGTCCCAAACGCCCTTCATCTTATTCCAAGCTAAAGTGTAA
>JAYGXS010000007.1:24357364-24368619 GCA_036362985.1 Ligula intestinalis
CCTCGAGGGCTTTAGCTGAGTACATCCCGTAACCGGATCGGTTCATGCCATTCTAACAATAGTAAACAATGAAATGGTTATTTGTAGCAGGCAGAAAAAATTCTGTGGAGTACCAAATGACTTATCCCATCCCCGCTGCTCTCTAGCAGGACCGACTACCAGTGCTCCAAGGCAAATCGCATCTATTAATTGCGTTTGACAATTCGGTCAGGTCAGGGAAAACTGCGTCGTTTTTCACTTTACCCAGTTGTTAAAAATTTGCGGCGTCGGTGGGATCCGAACCGATACAGCAGGGAAGGTTTTTATACAGCCAACGCTCTATCACGGAGCTACGAAGGCACGCCGAACGCCTTGAATTTAATCACACTTGGGTCGATGTACCCGTTCAGCCTACTGCTCGTATGGAATCCACCATTACGGATACAGCAAGCTGACTACCCAGGCAGGATTTCCTAAGCAGTCTTTCACCAGAATTATTACTAGGCTCAATTAATTATTAGAGGGGGGAGAGGGGGTTGGCACGTATGAATAATTCAGTTGACCCAATTGTGAAAACTGCTCGCACTCTGTGGGATGTCACTTTTAATGGTCTTGTGACCGAGTCTGCTGCTGAAAGACCGAACCAGAGCGATCAACGACAAGTAGAAGGGAGACCGGAATGGCCATTTTTGGCTTATTAGCCGTCATCAGCCAGTCAGTCATTACCAACCCCTGGGGTGGCGACTCCCTTGGCTCAAACCCTCGACCTTGTTACTGAGAAATCTGAAGTTCTAATCAGTGCACCACGAGCTCTTTGGCATATAGCGAGAGCTGTTAGCCTGCATGACACAACTACCCGAAACGTCAGACGCAAAATAAACCTCTCCCGCTCGGCAAGGCACTCTCTTCCATATGTCACAGCTGACTGAGCCGCTGCGCATCACTCGCACCTCACTGTCATTTGCGTCGCCAACGCAGCCGTGCTCCCCATTGACCACCCGTGGCGCTGTGTCAATGGCAGTGGGCGACGGCTCAGTCGGTATTAGCAGGTGCCTTATAGAGCGTTCCTGACGATATCAGTCATACAAACACCATGCTTGCATTTTGCAGTTAGTTCCTTCTTCAATTCTCCAGTAGTCATGCCTTTCTTCCTCCTGACAACAGTAGTTTTAGCAACCATTTTCTTTAATGACATTGTGGTGACTCATTCCGCGCAGACGATCATCGCGCGAAGGCTCACCGCTGCCCACGAGTGCACATGTACTTTCTGCTTAGCCAATCACCTGTCAAGGCCGATTCATACAAAGGCAACTCCAAACACTGTGGCACTTCCCGCAGTCGGCCCACTTCAGGTGCGTCCCTGTGGCCTGCGGCTGCTCGCTCGTCTGACAGTCAATTTTCTACTACATATACTTCATTCCTTCTGTACAGTAGTGTGGTGACTCACTGTGCTGTCGATCATCACGCGAAGGCTCACCGCTGCCCACGAGTGCACATTACTGACCGCCTACATGCCTCTGTCTAGTCAATCGCCTGTCAAGGCCGGCTTACACAAAGGCCGCTCCAGACGCGTTTGTGACAATCCCCACGGTCACTCCAGAAGCGCTCCTCTGGCCTGTGGTTTTCCACTTGTCTGACAGTCAAATTCCTCTTACCTAGTCTCCGCTTCCTTCTGTACAGAATAAAACTATCCTTCCACTCTGGCCTCCCATGACACCCCTCTTCTCCTAAGGAACCAGCCTGAATGTCACAGTTGCAAGAGTTTAACATCGTGCCTTGCAAATTGTAGTTACAGCCCCTCAAAAAAAGAAAAAGACACAGATAAATGCAAACGGATGTTGTGACGGTACGATACCGTGATCAGCACCACCGCCACCGCTGACTCATTTCACCTGCGCCTGCCAAGATTGGTGCTACCAACGGTGCCTACCCTCCGTCCGGCTCGTACCTGCGGCCGGTTTGCTGCCGTATCCGCGCGAATTTTGGCACCAGTCTCACCACAACATCAGTTCACTGATTAACTGCAATTGACCGAGGACTCATGCCCTGTGGGCGCAAGACTCGACAGCGGACACTAGCACACAGACACGCACGCTGACAACTCGTTAACCGAGTGGAAGCCCGTCAATCGAAACCAATTTTATGCGAGTGGCCACTCGTTGCCTGAAATGATTGTAGAGGAGGCTATTCGTCACCAGTGTTTTCATTGTATATGTATACATTTGCCGTAGTCAGCTAGCCGTACTCAGACCAAAGTGGTGTCACACCCGAGCCTCGAACTCGCGACCGACGAGACAACGCGCTCGTAGCTCAATGGCTAGGGCGTTTGCCTCTGATCAGAGAGGTCGCGAGTTCGAGGCTCGAGTGTGACATCACTTGGGTTTGGGTGTGACTGGCTGACGATGGCTAATAATTCAGAAATGGCCACCCTAGTCTTTTGGGCAATGTCCTTCTGCCTATATCTTTCTATATATTTGGATGTAGGCGAAGATACTGACCCCAGGTATTAGAATGGAAGGAAAAGTTAAGGCGATCTCTGGGGTAGAATGCTTATTCGTCTAACATTTCACACTCGTGCTGGAGCACATCTTCGGATGTAGACATAAAAATCAAAACAGGGGTTAAATAGGGCCTTTATGCTTGCTACTGGACCAGCCAAAGCTTCAGCGCGCCTTCGTAGCTCAATTTGTAGGGGCTTGACTGTCCTAAAGCCTTCCCTACTGATGTGGGTTCAAATCCCACCGAGCCCACACATTTTTCACAGTTGCGTCAATTGAATTATCCGAATCTTCCAAGCCCCTAATAATTAAGGTTACTCTGGTAGTCCATTCGATGGATTCTAGATGATTGCTCAGAAAATCCTGCCTGACAGTCAGCTTACTCTATCCGTATTGGTGGATTCCATAGGTGCAGTAGGCTGGGTAAGCAAATCAACCCAAGTGCGATTACATTCAAGGCTTCCGCGTGCACTCGTAGCTAAATTAGTAGAGTGTTGGTTGTACTAAAGCCTTCCCTGCTGGTGTGGGTTCGAAGTCCACCGAGACCACGAACGGTTACCAAAATGCATGGATGCAACACATAAATGCAGTCGCAGCATTTTTAGCATTTGCAATCGGGAAAAAACTGAAGTCTGCTTTTTCTCTGTCCACTGAGCCATGGCGTCCTTGCAGCTAAAATAATCTAAACCCCCCTCGTTTCAGTCGACTTATTCCAGCCTCTTGTCTTGGTTGAATAGGCCGACTGCATTTTATTCTGGCAGTGTTGTGGAAAATACAGTCTGTGTGATTTTAATGGCCGCGGCTGCTTTCGCCCGATGGCAGAGCAGTACTTTCCCCTTTTCAAGAGGTGACCGCCGTAGCCTCGACGCTGAGCTGCGACCTTTCATTGGTCGGCCTCAACTTGATTGCCAGCGCGAAATGCCGCGACATGAGCGTATTCGCGAGAAGCAGAGTGTGGCAATGGCATCTGGTGGCCGACTATTACCTGCCCAATCGGTCGATACCTGCTGTAGATGCTCGTGACCAATGAGGTGATGAGGTGACGGCCTACAGACGCACTCGGATGCTGCCAGCTCATTGGTGGGTGATGGGCGTGAGTTGCTTCTGCAGTCAAAGCACTTCATGCGCTGCCTTTGTGTGTCCAAAATAAAAATACGACGAAAGAAATGGGCCAGGACGAAACAACTGTTGGGCTCTTAACCCTTTAGAGCTCTAGAACTTTGCAGAGTCAACTGAATTTCTCGCTGCGCTCTTAACATGGAAGACGCACATAAGTTGCAGCGTCATTTTATTAGAGACGTGTGTTTTTATTCGCTGAGGAGTTATATGCACCTGCTGGTGTCAGTTCACATGCCGCACGGTGTTCAAATAGTTCTTTAGTAAAAAGAACAACAAACATATACATTTTTCAGCCTGCAGTTTTACTAGACGACCGGAAAACTATGAAACTCACTCACAAAACTTACGCTCTGAGCTTATAGGGACCTTATCTGCTATTGCTCACTGGCTTTATCTCTGATGACAAATCCGCGACGGATATCAAAACATCAGGCGAATAAAAGTGTTGTCCCAGCGATCAAGTCGTCTTCTTCTGCTCTAAGCTTAATACGAACTTGTGTTGATGGATCTAAACATAGGATTTCTCGAGGGAATAGTTACTATTTCCCATATCTGACTCGAGGGACGAACCAAATACGTTCTGCGGTCTGTTTTTGTTTGGTCTGCACGTCAGACCCATTGGGTTTCATAATTTCATGGTATGCGGTAAAATTAATTGCTACTTACTGATAGTACGAACTAATTAAGGTAACTTGATTACTGTTCCATCTTCCATAAAATCGTGGAATCTGTCGGCGGAAGGTGTTGTGCGATTAATTTAATCGCTGTGCACGAGAGGAGCGGGGGTTCTACCAGACTTTATTGGTGTGTCAAGTGTAAAATTTGTGGGGAAAAAACATGTTTTTGGGGGGGTTTTATAGATACTAGGAAATGGTTTAATTCATCAACTTATGCATCTGTCGGAGTGGGTTAATTTAATAGGGAAGACCCTTGCTGTTACGATCTTCAGAGGGGAAAAGGAAGGCATGGAACACCCTGCGGAAGAGATTGGATATTCTCTGCAGAGCTAGAGGGAGAATAGGTAAGAGGAGGTTGACTGTCAGACGATTGCCTAACCAATCACGAAAGGGCCGCGTCCGAAGTGTGTGAGCTTAGCAGTCAGGAAGGGGATTGGCCAGACCGGATTGGGGAAGGTAGGAGTTGGTGTATGCGTACTTGCTAGCCACCGTGTGAGGTTATGCATTGGCGCCGTTTTCGGCACCAGTGATTGGCTGTCCCAGAGGCGGATCTAGACTTGCGATCACGTGACCTCATGCGGGGCGTGGCACCGAAGATAAAAGGTGCTACAGGGTCACTACACATCGATAGCGTTTGCCATTTCAGTGTTAGTTTACTCCGCCCGGTCATTCAACTTCTAGCAGAAGAGGTAGTCAGTAGGGGCTAGATCTGATAGACATGATGTAACTTAGAGAACTTATAACTCAAACGCATGCAGTTTTGCCACTGTCATTTGTACGGTGCGTGGTCTAGCGTTATCGTGCAATAGAATAGAAATATGTTGTAACGGTGGCCAAATCTGTGATATTTGCCATCTAATTACGCCTCGTGTAAACCTCCGAGGAAGAAAACAACACGGAGTATAGTATGGCATAATTTAGAGCAAGCGAACGGGTATGTACAAGATGGGACCAATTAGATGGTGGTCACAAGTGAGGCATGACTTCATTGGCTGGATGAGTCATGCAGTTGGCGTGGTAGTCTACCGCTTGGCTGGAGCTGGGTGCAGCGGCGTCACCCGATACACTTTGTACGTGTGGGCGGACCGGTTGTCTGGTTTGCGTTAGAGTCCTGCACCGGCCGCGCTGTGCACGTCGTCACATGCACTCTGCCTGGGAACGCCTCGTTAGGGCGGCGTGCACTTTGAGTTAAGCTGGGCCCTAAGAGAGTCGATGAGTTGACCAGTTTAGACTGTTTTCCTGCGGGTTTTTTGGATCATTTGTATCAGCTGATTGCAGTGTACGTCTACTGTAGTCGATTAGCCGGGTTTCATAGAATAAAAGTAGATCACGCCAATGGCAGACCAACAAACATTCACCATCAGTTTCTTTTAGTAATGTGCTTTTGGATTGTGTTATGATGGCTTGTTCTTGCCAAACCATTGTGCAGAAAGCTTCCGGTCGTCGTATTGGATCCAATTTCAATCACAAATTACCATTCCATTAAAAATGCGTCATATTTTTTACAAGAAATCAATATCATGTTCGGTTTATGTGAAACCCATTTATCGAATTTTTTCACTTTGCTGGCTTTAGTTAGATGAGCCGGATTTAATGACTTCAGACTTGCACCAGACTACCAAACATTCACTATCAGCTTCTTTTGATTAATATTATGCCTTAAGCTGTGTTTTATTGGTTGGTCCTTGTCCAACGACTGTGCTGAAAGTCTACGGTTATCGCATTAGACCCAATTCTCTTTGATGAAGGTTCACTGACCGCTAACGGAACGTGTCTGTTCCGCGCTGCTTTCAGCCTCGACATAGGCCCTGACAGCCGTAGCAGCCGGCAGGTAGCCTTGCTGACAAAGACAAGGGAGACTGGAATGCCCATTTCTGGCCGTCGTTAGCCGGTCATACCCAGACCAAAGTGGTGCTCCACCCAAGCGTCTAACTTAGGACCTTTTTTGGTCAGAGTCTAACGTCCTAACCATTGAGCCCCGAGCTCATTGTCTTGGCGATTTAAGTCACAGGATACTGACATTCGTTGATGAGCATTTACCGACCGCTAACGGAACTTATTTGTCCCACTCTGTCTCGAGCCTTGACAGAGGTCTTGCCAGCTGTAGTCTCCCTGGTCTTTGTCGGAAATGCTATCTGCCTATGGATCAATTGCAGGGGGTTAAGTGAGTTAAACCCAGCAACTGTGTTCTTCAGACCATGGTAACTTAGTGCAGAAGAGAAGTCGTTAAAGGCCAAAGTAGTAGGAAGAGTATATTGTGTACACAAAGTAAAGGAGAATAGATGGAGGAAGTCTGACTTGGGAGAACACGTCCGCTCAGGAGATTGACCGGGTTCCAAGTGACTGTTTGAGAGCAGCCAGGCCAATAGGCAGAGAGAGCGCTTTAATTGGCTAGGTCGGCCTGTGATTGGTTGGACGGCGTGTTGGATGGTCCATGTCACGTGCACTAGTATGTCTGGCGACCGCAACGACCTTGAGCTCCAGACAGATTGAGGCCACGACAGGAAAGCCAGACATCGACAGGCAACGGCCCACTACAGATCCATTTATCATCACACACGTTACAATTCGAGTCACAAAATGATTCATTTTGTGACGGGCAGGACCATCATACAAATTTCCAAGCATTTTTTCTTCTGCTTTTTGTGCTCTTTCGTGTGGAATCCACATACCCCACTTTTTCACTCAATGGCATTCAGTGAGGTGAGTTAAGGCTGACTGGTTGCTAACATTAAACATTAAGGCTACTTCTTGCACACTTTGAGAGGTATCTGACTCCATGGGAGCTTTCAGTTCGTTATTATCTGTTTTTGATTCCGGCAGGTCACGTGGCTTATTTGTGAGGTTAAAGTTAGCAGAACTATGTTTCGTAAACCACGTTGATACCATCTACTGTGTGGGAATATTACAGAAGCATACATCAATCGAGCTGTTTGCGATTATATATTTCCATATAAAAGCCCATATTTCCCAAATGTAAAAAATTTCTGATTATTCAGTCTTTGGAAACGAATAACAAAAATAGTTTAGTATATTTTAAAGCGCAACGTTATTTAGAACGAGGAAATATGCAGAACAGCTTTCCAACAAAATCTAAGGATGCCAAATATAATATCAACGTGAAATGGGAAGCCGTCAAAGAGGACCATATGCCTTACTGCAAGTATCATACTTGACAACCCAATCAACAAATAGTTACAACTGTCTGTTATTTCCCCCAGAAAAGGAAGAAGCGATTATGCTTTAGATCCTAAGGACGAAACAGACGCTGATTGTGGGGCCTTTATAATGTAGTCAAGCTGTATGGTATGGTTATTCCAGAATGAGGCAACCATGGAGACTAGGCTCGTCATAAATGAGGAAACTTACTTCTGAAAGCGTCAGATTATCTAGAAATTCGCGTAATCTTCCATGCTACCTCGGTAGATTTATTCATCCTATTAACCTATTTGAATCTTGTAATGCTCTTCATCCGGCTTCGGCCTGACAGTTATACGCTTCCATTCACGGCTTCCGTTCGTCCACGTGGTTTACGTCTGTAGGCCACATATGCACTACAGAAGATTTAGATCGTCGGCTCAGTGGTCTAGGGGTATGATTCTCGCTTCGGGTGCGAGAGGTCCCGGGTTCAAATCCCGGCTGAGCCCACGTTTTTGACAACTAGAGCTTTACGTACAGACCAATACACATTCCTGAAATACGAGTATTCACTCGAATTCATAACGACCTTTTCTTACAGCTTCGATAGACCCAGCTTTATCTATTGCACTCCGCATTTGATTTGTCAAGCATTACTACACTGTGTTAGATAAATAGGGCCCTTGGAAGCACTGCCTCTTACTGAAATATTCTAAAATTGCATTGACTTTTGCCGCTGTAAGATCATAAGGGCTGTGATATAAATAAAAAATAAACCAAACACAATCCGTTCTGAAGCCACACTGGTGAAGCACCGCTTCGGCGGGACTAAAATAACTCATTGACCACGCTTGGCATAGGACACAAGGGCGCCAGTTACTCAAGGCCCACGTTAAAAGCTTACGGAAGCACGTGGGGCTCCGCTCCTGGGATCTGTTGCGACAAAGTCCAAGTGCTAGTTTCATCGACAAATATACATAGATTAGCATAAAAAAGAGGAATTGGTACAATTTCAGCTATCGTTGTGTCAATACGAACGTCAGCGATCATTGTAATGGAATATATATGCAGTACATAAATTTCATAAACAAACGTTACTTAATCATGCACAGTAGCGTGTTGATTTGTAATACATGTTGTTGTAAGTCGTAAAAGCTAAATCCGTGGGGAAAGTAGGTCTGTATTGTGAATTACCGAATATTAGGTTCCGTTGATTTCGCCTCGAATTTGCTAACATTTTGGCAGTTAAAATCATTTAAAAACACGCAAAAAATGTCATTTTTCGCGAACTGTCTTCATGAATACGCAAAACACACCAAGTCATCACGTTTCACGACTAAGCTCACATACCATGTATTATTTATGCGCTATCAGAATTATGACGCGCACTACTAAGTTGATCCGTACACTTATAAGTGGATAGAAAATTTATTTTTTCAATCCAGTCCGCGCGGAGGAAAAGACGACCGTCAAAGGAACGTTTGTAGCAGCTAAGACGTGTTTGTGCCTAATGCCCTACAATCATCAAACCGAAACCCAATTTGTTGGAGAAGACAAAAGACACCAGAATGAGGGATTTATTGTGCGCAGAACACTGAATTGCTGTATCAGGCAGCAGTGGCCACTGGCAAAGCCAGAGCTAGTGTTGACTGTGTCCAGTCAAGCCCGAGAGTGTGTGTGAGATTGCGAGAGAGTAGTGGCAACTACTTCTATATGATTGTGGAGCAAGTTAAAGTGGGGTGTGATTGGTGTTTCGCATTGGCCGAGAAGGTGTCGTGTACAGTGGCCACTGCTGCATCGACCCAGGGATGGTATGTTCAAGTGGCCCTTCGGCAGCCGCGGTTATGTGGACGCGCGAGTGTGCACGTGCGGTCGAGGGTGTTCAGGTCAGCGAGTCGAAAAGCGCCTCCCTGGGAAGTTGCATGACCTAAGGGTAGTGAGCGTTGAACAAGGAGGTCGGACAGCATTGTTGGCCGTCCTCCACAGGTTCAATAAGTAAACGAATTAGAGTTTAGCAAGAAGGGCACAATTTGGAAATGTGCGCGTTAACATTGAACGACTGTATCGGGGGGAGGTGGTTCTACTGGCAGGAGGGAGGGTATTAAGCGGAAAGCCGGATTCCTGTCTGGGGCTGCCGGATTCGTGGGGTCTGGTGGTATATTTTAAGGAGGGGGAAGGTACTTGCATCTAAAGCTAACGACTGAAGCGTCAACTCGTTAAACCCAGTAGTTGACCTGTCGTCGCTTGTGTTCTAACGTCAAAACCTCTTCTGCCTCCAGCCAAAAGTTCAAATGAAGCTAATCTTGCGCAGAAAACTTACTAGCACAGAACGAGCGCTAAGTCGGTCGAAATTCTCCCCCCAAATTCAATGAATTCATCCGAAAGCTCTGAGTCTTTGGAATAACAGGAAATCTCCCGAACTGGCTTGAAGACTGTAGTCGTATGGCTACTGCGGGTGGCTACTGTTCAGAGTGAGCACCTGTTATATGTTGAGTTCCACAAGGGTCTGTTCTTGGGCCGCTCCTTTTCGTCATCTGCGAGAATTAAAATCGGACATTGTGCTCTTTGCAGATGATCTCAAACTGTGGAGGTTGATAAAAGACGAAAGGGACACACAGACACCAGAAGAAGGCATAGACCAGCTGCACCCATGAGGCAAGAGTTGGTGTATGAACTGCACTCACAAAAAATCTGTAGTACTGCTCATGTTATCGACAAGACGCCGGGGAAATGCACGCTCATGGGAAGGTGTCGTAGGAAACCAACCACATGAAACCGGGAGTGTGCAAGGAGACCTTGGCGTACTTACTAAAGACGTCATACGTATCACAAAACAGTGCTCTAAAATCGCAACGAGAGCAAGGTTGACTATAAGCATCTTATGGAACACATTTGCTAATTTGACTGCAGATATCTCCGGTAAAGTATATGGAGCATTCGTGCGGCTGCATCTGGGACGTGCAGTACAGATTTGGCGGCCTTGGTTTCGGTAAGATACAGAGATTCTTGAAGGTGTCCAATGACGTGCTAAAATGCTGTCCTTGAACGCAAAAATTATGTGTGAGCAGCACCTGACCGTCTTGAATCTCTATCCTTTCCACTATAGACAGACAGGGATGACCACATAGCAACGTTTCTGTTACTAGGAGGGAACTGATGTACACGTCAGCTGGGAAGATCTTCCTAAAGTGGCACCAACTAAGAATCGCAGAAGGAAGCTGAAGAAGGAACTATGCCGCACAACTCAACGCTCTTCATTTTTTCTCAAAATGGTATCCACCAATGCAATTGTTCGTGTGTTCAAGAGACGCCGGGATAATCACCTGTTCATGGTCAACTCGAACACCTTATCTAAACATTATTAAGATAACCATAAACAGGCTACTTTTTGATTTCAATAGACCATCTTGCTTACATTAAATTTGAATCAATGAAATGCAAACGTAGAGAATTCGTTGTACGCAGTTATTTCGCAAATGCCACATATTTTTAATATTCATTATTATTTTTATGCATTCTGCATATTAAAATGACCTTTAACAATTTTTGTAACTTGCATGATTCTGTTGTCATCATAAACATACTATGATCGTATCTACAACGAATAGTCTCATCCAGTTGGTAAATTCGCCCTTGATGAGGAACGTTCCAAAACACCTAAATACGCTCGCCTGCATGGCGGTACTGTCCAATATGAACATTAACCTTCGCATGAGTGGCTGCTTTTTCACCTAAAAAAGCTAGTAAATCGTATTCGTCTTATGTCTTTTTTAACCTAATTAACTTTTTTTCACTGCTCGCTGAACATGTTTCGTATCAAACTGAACACTGTACAGTATTTGCT
>JAYGXS010000007.1:24383619-24402232 GCA_036362985.1 Ligula intestinalis
CATTTTCGCCTACAGTTTGAGGAAGAAGTTACATAGTAGTCATAAAATATTGAACTAGATTTGGAACATAATTTATGCAGTATAGACAGCATTAACGAACTGACGGATACCATGTATTATGAATGAAGACCTCACAATCGTAAAAAAGCTCATAATTAGCAACTTTTGTATAACTGAAGGCCACCCTTTCTTTGTGTATAAAATTTGAAGGTGTAATTTTCTATCAAACAAGTACAAGAAATAGTTTTTTCGTGCATGTTTTCCAAAAAATATATTTGAATTTATTAAGGCAGGCAAAATAAATGACAAAACGGCAAACTACTTAAGTAGCCAATTTTTACGATATATATGTTTTGCCAGTGGTCAGAACGAAGCTCGTTAAAACGCCCGCATCCTATCATGACTGGAATGACTTCAGAATAGACTACACGATAATCAGTATCACAACTTGAGTCAATGCTGTTATGCGATTTCGAAATGTTGCGTGATCTTTGGCGTCTACTGTACATAGTAATGAGAATGTGACTGTAAACATTACACCCTTACTGAAGTCTCCAGAAGGACTTATTCATGAATACAGACTAGACTGAGCTAATTATTCTTCTCCTGTTAATGCAGTACCTGTTGGAGAACAGGTCACTTCGTTAGAACCCCCAGGTTGTTCTGTGCTAAAAGCGAAAGGCTGTTGGGGTAAGGAGTAGCAGTACATTACATTCTCGTTGATGAACGTTCATCGACCGCTACCCGATCTCATCTGTTTCACTAGTGGCTCAATGGTTGGGGTGTTAGACTCTGATCAAAAAGATCGCGAGTTCGAGGCTCGGGTGCGGCACCACTTGGGTATGGCTGGCTAATGACGATGGCTAATAGGCCAGAACTGGCCATTGCAGTTTCCCTTGTCATTACTGACAATACTATTTGCCAGTACAGTAGATCCCCCATCTTATGAAATTTCAACCAAAATTCCTTAATGTGTTTTCGATTCGAAAAAAAACTACTTAAGCCGCCTTGCGATACTGATTGTCGTACAGCCTAATCTCAGCATATTTAAATATCGTTAGGAGCTTCGTACGGAAGACCCGCAAAAAGCATACTCTGTAAAAAGATGATTGCCTGGATACTGTGTATTTTATCGTTTATTTTTGCCTGCCCTTATAAATGCAAATATATTCATGGAAAAAATACATTACATTATTAATTATTGTAATCATTTGTTACCAAATTAGGCCTACTTCAAACGGGATACTTAAATATATGTATAGTATTTTTGGGTTTTAAATAAGCTACTAACTATGAACTTTTTTCACGACCGGGACAAATTAATTAATAGGGCATCGTATGACCGCATTTTGTGAATGTTGACTATAAATTATACAATACGACCCTCATCCAAAGCAAAAGATGTGAGCAAAACTCAGGATGATTTTCAGCACTGTTAGGTGGTCACAGAGAAGCCTTATTAGAAGAAGAAGAAGAAGAAGAAGAAGAAGAAGAAGAAGAAGAAAAAGAAGAAGAAGAAGCGATCACTGGAACAATGGTTTTATTTTCCTGAAGTTTCGGATTCCCTCAGGAATCCTTAATCATAGGTAATTGTAGGAAAGTGAGGGACATGCGCAGATAAGAAGCCTTATCCCCCCTCTTTCTCTTGATCATATGACGACTAAATTATGCTACTAATCACCCCCTATCCTGCTGTTTTGTTGCTAGGCCTCAGAGATGAATGAGGAGTGACAACATCCTTCCAAGCCCTTGAGCTGTTTTTAAGGTAGTGATCACATCTTAGGCTTCCTGTTTCTCCAATAAGCCAGTCCCTGGGGTGCACTCAACTGAACCACGGGAGAAGACCTCACCCTCAACCTATTGCGCTCAGAGGGTTCACGTTCGAGTCAAGGAGGTGATAAACAGAACAAAAACTTTGCGGATCAGGAGAGTGATCTTAAGTAAGAATCTGCTGTTGCCTTCCGGGGAGACGTAATGTAACGAAGACTTCTCGTAAGCACCTAGTCTTTCTTCTTCTTCTTCTTCTTCTTCTTCTTCTTCGTCTCTTTCTCCCCTCTTTCTTATTATCCTCCTTATTCTTCTTCTCATTATTATTACTGTTATTCTTCTTCTTCTTCTTCTTCTTCTTCTTCTTCTACCTCTTCACTATCCCAATCATAATCAGTATCGTTTTCCTCTTGTTCACCTAAGAAAAGTGATGATAGAGACGAATCTGTCCTCCAGTTCCTAGGGCCACTTCTCTGCTTTCCTAAGAGCCCCGACTGCAAGCTCTTTGGAGACCACAAGAATGTTTGCCAGGCAGGTGTTGAGTCTTATCCCTAGCACAGCAACCACAGCCCGTGGCCACCCACAGAGCCTGACAAAGGGCGAACTCACGGCGGTAACACTTGAGTCTCCCGGCCGGTGTGAGCACATTGATTTACGCTCTGGCGCATCACGACGCGCCCGGGGGCAGATAAGTGAAAGCGGACGAGTAGATTGCGTGCGCGCGTGGAGAGCGTCTGGTGACGGCTTAGGTACCATTCCCCCCCCCCCTCCCTCGCGGCCCTGAGTTGGCGACAGACACACGCGTGTCATTTGTTCAGTCTTGTGCGCCGCAGGTGTCCGTCGTCGCCAAAGGCTTCGCGCGCGCGAGATAGGTGGAACCGCATCGGCCCGTTGGGGGGGGGGGGGGGGGATGTGCATGGGTGTGGTGTCGACGGTTAAGCGGACATCCCCGGCACGAACGTGGGCACCAGGGTGTGTAGGGTCCAGAACCTACCTTATGGCGCCCAAATGTCCAAAGTTGTCTGTGGGGATTGAAACAAGTCCTTCACAAATTCCAGCACCAAGGGACACTTGCCATAGCTCGGTATCTTAGACATTTGCACGTTTCTAAAGGCAAACTGTGAGGAAGCCAGGACATTTTAAGATAGTAATAGATGCAAAATTCAATGGATCCATAACATTTCGGGAGTGAAGGGTAACGAATGAGAAAAAAATATGAAATTGAATTGGTACAGAACGGTCACAGGTCATAGTCACTAAGGCTAATTAGTAAAGAAGGAAATTTGAAGCCAAGTGGAGTGGGAAACGAGGGAAAAAAGGGTTGCGGGAAAAAGAGGGCAGGGGAATGTGCAAATCTGGGGGCCTGTTGTTACCAAGGTAAGGCTAGGTTAATAACATGCTCCAACTGTTTGCATAGGTCCAGTTTAGAGCGTCTTATATAAGCTGCATCCAGGTTGCGCAAGATTCGAGATGTTCGTGCTCGCACAAGAACTCGAATGAGGTTATAAGGTCTGCAGAATGACCCGTGTCCAGCAAGTGTTCCGTAATGGAGGAAGGAGGGGATCGGTTTTCCTGCTTGAATAACCAACTAGGCAGATGTTCCTTGGCTCTGGCTGCCAATTGCCTTTACGTTCGCCCTATGTACTTGCATCCGCAAGTGCATATGAATTCATAAACACAGTTAGAGGTGGCGTGCACAGGTAAGGCATCCTTAACACAAGGAATGGGCAGAGGCTTTGTTGGAGAGCAAAATATGAGCTCAGTGGCGTAATAAGTTCTTTCTATGGCCTTGAGCAGGCGTCTCTTGATAGTGTGAAAGATCTTATCACCCTTAAGGGGCAAGGATATAAATACTTGCTTTTTAGGACCTATAATTTCACTCATTTTTCAGTCGCACAGGGAACACAAGGACAACGAAGAGGGAAATATCGATTAATTAATAGGACGCATGGGCACAATTGGGGCACTTCAGATCGGAAGTTCAATCATCGGTTTTGCAGTTGTCCACCGCGTGCTTCAGCAAGCCGAAGGTGAACGCAGTGACTTGCGCGTGAACTAGTTCCAAGTGATAGCAGACTTGCGATGCATCTACTGCACCCTTGCTTCCCTCACGGGCTTTTGAAGTTGAGCGGCCATTATATTCCCAACCAAGCCGGATTCCGCGCTGGGCGTGGATGTGCTGATCAGATAGTCACACTGGGGCGCATTCTAGAATTCTGCCATAGCTACCAGCAACGACGGCCGTTTGCTTTGTCGAATTCGCCGCCGACACATTCGATTCCATCCATCGTGAGTCCCTGTGGCGAATGATGGAACTGACTGGAGTGCCGACCAGACTCCTTGCCGTGATTAGGGCCTACTATCGGTCTACCACCGCACGAGTCCTGGTCCACAACAATCTCTCTCAATCGTTCGATATCCAGTCTGGTGTGCGACAGAGCTGCGTCCTTTCGCCCATTCTGTTTAACTACTTCATTGACTGGATTCTCGGCAAGGCCCTAAATGAAGAGGACGGTGTTGAGCTTGCACCCGGACAGCGGCTAACTGATCTCGACTACGCCGATAATATTGCGCTGTAAGCTCCAAGCTTTAGTGGTTTACAATCGGTAAATGAGATCACCATGTCGGTTGGCATGTTCATAAATTCCAGAAAGACGAAGTTGTTCTCTAGCTGCATCCCTGACCAAGAGAAGGCACCCCTGGAGAGTAATGGCCATCAACTGGAAAAAGGAGACAGCTTTAAATACCTCGGGGCGAGGCTGCTACCGAATGGGCAGAGCAAGGACGACATTGTCTCCCGTATCGACGCTGATCGCTGGGTTTTTCCAATCCTTCGAAAGCGCCTATGGATCCGACACGACATATCCATCACCACGAAGATTCGTGTATACCGTGCATCCATCCGGTCAGTCCTCCTCTATGGATGTGAATGCTGGGCTGTGCACGCTGAAGGTGAGCGAAGACTGGAGGTCCTTGACCACCGATGCCTGAGGACGATCCTCCGAGTTAAGTATAGCAACTTCATCTCAGAGGAGACAGTCCACATCCGCTGCGATCGTATCAGCCATTCAGGAAAGAAAGGCAACTGAAATGGTTTGGACACGTTCTCCGTCGTCCGCCCCACGAGCTTTGCTATGCCGCCCTCGACCCAACGCCGCAGCCCACATGGAAACGTCGAAGAGGAGAGCAACTGAAAACCTGACTAGAAACCGTCCGTCAAGAAATGGAAGCAGTTCTTGGACCTTCTATCTTCGGTCTCCGTCGCTGGAGAAGAGACTGGGTGGAGCTTTCCAGCTCCGCTGCCGCCAATCGCCACGCATGGAGAGGTACTGTTCGTGAAATAATTGAGGCCGGCTAGATCAGGCATGATCACAGCCGTAACAAGTACAAGTAAGTAAGTAGGCCATTATACTTCTCCCCTCCTTCCCTCCCCAGTAAACCCGTTGGAAAGCGATTTTAACTCTCATTGTTTATTTCACTTACAACAATGAGGTCATTGGCGCACGGCGCTAGCGCCAATTTGAAAGACGTTCAATTTGGCCTACATTTCCCGACACGTCCGGGGACCTTTCTTCACTATGCCGAAAATAGCAGTTTGTGTGCCTTATTTTATTCATAGTGGATGGATGGAGTTTTGGCTGAAAAGTTTGGAATTATATTGTGAAAATAAAGCTTCTCTCTCTCACCTCCTGTGCTCGGTGTCAGGACAGAGTCAAGATGACCGGAGGTGGGATCGGGCGCAGGTTGCTGGCGCGGCCGAAGCCGCCCCTATGCATGCTACGACGTCCCCCTCCCTCATGCTCGGCATTTGTCTTGGGAACGCAGTCCAAATAACGCCTGCCGGACTCTGATCTGGGAAGTTCTTTTTAAACTCATGGATGCATCTCATTGACGCTGAGGATCCGACGTTATATGGGCTGTTCATAGGGTCGAAAAAAGGGGTATTGACTACCTTCCAGGGGAATCTAAAGTGTCCTGGGGTTCCTAATATAACTTGAAATTAAGCGGAAATTGAATACGAACACCGGACATAGGCACTGATGGAGGTGGAGACATCTTAACGGCAAAATGTGTTCCATCTGTTCATCTAAGTGCTACTTTGAACAACTAAGGCACTGAGGACCCTGTACGATATGAAGGTTAAAAATTCGAATTCAGGGTGGCAGAGAATCCCGATCAACGATCTGGTTAAATTATCTTGTACCAAAAGCAGTACGAATAAAAAATTAAGCTATTACTAGACCAACTGATTTGCACTGTTTCATTTCGAAAGCAGTGAGAGTGCCTTTGCAAATAAGGCATCACCAAAGACGACCTGAAATTGATTTTTTTTACAAATGATTCAATTTCTTGATAGAAAGAACCACCTCCCTCACTTTTAGAAAGTTCGCACAACACACACGATAGTTCAACCGTCGATTTCGACGAGATCCACCGTGTGCCCCCACAACATGGTGACGCAGTGCCAGTAAATTGCGCGTGATTTAGTTTTTAGTGGTAGTATACTCTCGATAGATCTAACTTATTCTTCGTTCGATTCTCACACCTGAGCCCAGAGTCAGTAGGAGTGGGGGGGGGTGGGCAAGATATCGATCGGCGTCACGCTGATTGGTCGGAGAGGCGCCGCGGTCAGGCTTGCAACTGGCAAAGGCAACCTGAAATTAGACGAAAACGGTTAGATATACCGGAAGTAGACACTAATGGGGAGGGCACGGATCAATTTAACTAGTTAACAAGTCAGTCAGAAATGGCCATTGCATTCCTCTTATTGGCTTCACTTTCATTTGTGTTTCAAGTCCCTTAGATTGGCTTCCTCCTAGAGTACTCCTCTGATTTGACGAGTTTTAGCGGTCGCTGTCGTCGTCGCCATCGTGCGCCCTGGACAACCTGTTTGGCTGCGCAGCCGGATCCCCTGCAGCTTTACACAAGGACAGCACACACACACACAGGTTTACACTCTCCTCATGAGGTTCTTTGTCTCTGGTCCGACAGAAGATCACTCTACGCTAATTAGAATGTGTCAGCCGCAAAAGCATAGTCCGTCGCTGGCGTTTTTTTCCCGCCACAAATGGGCCCCTTCCCCGTCGCGTCTTCTGACTTCTCCAGGGCAGGCGTGTGCATACTTGGCAGTTTGAAAAAGACGGTGTAGCCTGCAGCCGTCTAAAGTCCACCATTCACTTTTTCGCAGCGAAAGTAGATGACCTTGAACCCAGCCATGGCAGAGGATTGTCTCAAAACAGCATGAACAAGGGACTACAGTTCAGACCAACTTCTAGCGCCGAGGGTACCAAGACATGGTGAGGGAACAGGACCTGTAGGTAGAGGTGCGAGTAATCCGAGAAAAAAAGTGAGGGGTTATGGAAGGCATGAAGCGGGAAGCGAAGGTTGAAAAGGGCTGCGAGAAACGGTGTCAGAAGCAGGGCGCTAGGCCCCGAATGGAAGGAGAGAATACTATGCGGGGGAACAAGGAAGAATACGAAAACCTTTGGGCAAACGGGAAATTATTAGTCAGCATGTGGAAGATACTTCAGTTACTGAACAAGCGGAGGCGAAAAAAAACAGAGTTTTACGCAAATGTTTTGCTCTTTAATGCAATACCAGCGTGCAGTCCAGTCATGTTCCAAGTACCCTTTGATTCTATGAGGATATTATTTAAAGTGTACATCTGCCCCTTTCCCTTGAACCAGAAGATATAACGTGTCACATATTCCTTGCTCATGTTGACTATCATACAGACATGGCGAATTCCTTTGTATCGTGGAATTATATGAGTCGTTTTGTTTTAGACTCAGTGTCTCAGTGACATTCCCAGCATGAGAACATCTGACTTGACCGTCGAAGTAAATTCCTATTTTCACTTGCCATCCTATCCCCACGTTAGTTGGTCAGCTCCGAGAAAAAAAAGTTAAACTACAAGCATTTGCATCAAGCAACACAGGCGCACTAACTTGTTGGCTTAGTGGTTTTACCCGGATGCCGCACCGCGGTAGTTTTGCATCTAAACACCTGTGCAGCGATTTATGGCAAACAGGTGTACGCGTCCGAAGGTGTCGACAGACCCTATTTTCGGATGCGCGGGCTAAACACCAAAATCCCGCCAATTTTCTCGCAGCCGCTCGGCTAGGCTAGGCCACTAGGCCGACGTGATAGCGCAGGCCACGTTTCACCCAATCGATAATTTGATTAAATCGCAGAAGGAAAATCGATTTACGATATGTACTCTGCAGCTATTGGCTGTTGTAACCCAGTTCCACGAGGGGTTTAATTGGTTGGGGGGCCTGACGGCTCGGTGTCGCTGTTGACGCTAGATTGTGCACTGATAACCTAGTTTTAATGCACCAACCGGACGGAACAGGCTGTACTCGCAAGCCATGTGAAGGATGTCTCGTCGGAGGTTGGGGACTTCTTAAATATGGGACATTTCGCTGTGCGCCATACAATGTAAACAAATCGCCTGCATTCGCCTGGACTCAAACGGTGAACAACAAAGGATATAGTCATTTTTTAAGCCGTCTGGACCTTTTAATTAAGAAGTGGTCATCGCTATGTGATATCTGGTGCCAAGTCATACTGGTGGACTTCATCTCATGTGATTCGGAAGGACCGAAACTGACAGCTGTGGTTCAGGACACTTTGGATCCAATACGGTTGAACCTCAGGTAAACGGCTAAATCAAATAATTGGAATAAGAAGAGTTTCAAGTACCTTGTGGCTAAAATTTTTGTGCTTAATTATAGGTAATTATAGATAGGTAAACGTTATAGATGCAAACAAGTCCTGTCTGTAAAGTTCGAAACAAGATCCTCAGATGATTAAAATGGATAATACTGACTATTTTGGCAGCTGCTATGCAAGTACCTTCTCTTAGTCGTCTACTTCTGATAAGGTAAGTTGTTGAGTAGTGATATTTCAGTGAGCTACTGCCTCGGGATACGCTGGTTGCTTCAGTTCCCATTTATAAACGTGTTCCTGTCCTTTCTCCACTTATCCGATTAAGACAAATACAGCATGTAGTTTTGATATGCAGAGTGCCGAGCTTGATGAAAGACTGCTGATTCGAAATAACAGTGAGACACTCCAGTCAAAATGAAATTGTAGGCCATAAATACCCTACCAGCCTTCCTTGTTTGCTTCCATAACACATTTTCAGCTCCATTCTGGAAGCAAAGCTAACAACATGTGCTCTAGACCCAAAAAGGAATCAGCATAGTTAATGACACGCATTTATCGGTCAGCGCAGACTTTGTGGGATATCATAAATGCTGCCGTATATTAGCGTGGACGTATAGCGGCCAACGACGTATAAGTTGGTCCACACCCAAAGGAGCAGTTCACGTGTATAGTTCTTCGGTTATTTAACATGGGATAGAGTTGGTAATCACCACAACAGACGCACCGGTAGGAGAATAACGAGGTTTTTACACATAAAATCTATTAAAGAAATAGGAAAATGATTTTTCAAAAACGGAAGAACACGAAACAAGAGATGACCACGATACTGTACAAACGATCCGTTTGTAGTGAGGGAGTGGTCATGGAATATCAGCAAGATGTCGCCCGAAATTGCAGCGCTGTCGGCAACTGAGAGTAAAGATCATAGAGGTGCTGACGACAGAGGACTTGTGAAACGGTTCGGTGGTGCTAGCGGGGGATATAAGTCAGGGGTAAGAAGAGCAGGCACACTGGTCATCTTAACCAACAAACGATTACACCATCCCCATGCGGGATCCGCGCGAAAGGTGACCTTGGCTCATTCAAACAACTCTGTCGGATTTGTGGCTTGTTACATGGTGACACAACCTAGACATTTTGTATCAGACGCTCAGGTCACCCTACCATCTGCCGGTTGGCAGGCTTGGACAGTCGAAGGGTGCAGGAGAGAAGGCAGAGAGAGAGAGAGAGAGAGAGAGAGGGCGACCGACACTCCAACCCCATCCACCCACTCATCAGCGCAATCCTTACTATTAGCAGTCTGATGCACTTGAATCGACCGCCACAAGCTAAAGGTCGTGATTTGGAAGGCTAACAACAACAACAACAACAACAACAACAACAACAACAACAACAACAGCAACAACAACAACAACCGGTGGGGAGCGCAGTGGTGTAGGCAACGGTGGTGGGGAGCCGTGGGAGTGCTGATGAGAGAGAACACTGCAGATAGTGTTACAGGGAGGAGTGCCAGCGATTGTGTGGGAGAGAAGGGCCTGTCATCTTCACCAACACGCGATCATATCTTCTCAATCCCAGACCCCACCAAAAGTGACTTCAGTTCATTGGAACAATCCTGTCAGTCCCACTGGGTGTTGCAATATATGCTGCACAAGTCTGTTTCGGACAGGAAGTAATTCAACGATGCAGCGCTCACAATGATCAAATTGCCGTCTTCAGGGCGATACTCGCATGGATTTAGAAAAAAAAGAAACGATGTAAAAACAGTTGAAAGTGTTACTGAATGTAATCTTCCTAGCGGCTTTCCATTTCACTTCCGGTTTTAGTAGGTGCTGACTGATTTTTTGCCTAAAAGACCTTTCAAAAAATACAGAAAAAGGAATAAGATAACACAAATTCCTGGCAGTCCATGGGCGGTTCGATGGAATGGGAATGCAGTTTTCGGTAGTGAGTGTAGTAGGGCTGTAAGACGTCACAGGTAGCCGTCACTCAACCTGTAACAACACCTAGGGTTGGACAGGGCTAGCTGATGATGACTAATGGGTCAGAAATGACCTTTCCATCCTTCCTTTTCTTTGTAGGCAACACATTTCTACCTGTGATTTTAAGTGCCTCCATTTTCAGCTTTAAGTGCTATATTTTTGAATAGCATTGTAAAATAGTATTGTAAAATTACGTTGAAATACTACTACTGTGTTTTAGATGTAATTGGCATTTGAAAATAAAAACAGGTTGGGATAAAAGTTTTCAAGGGATCTCAAGTATTCGCAAATTTTTCAATCTTCTCGGATAGTTGTGGCCTCTAAGCTCCGCGAATACCGGAGATCGACTGTTTATATTTTGACTGAGCTCATGCATAGCGATTTTCGCAGAAGAGGTGCTCCATGAACCGAAGGGTTAGCGCACAAGACTGATTATAGAGTCGTGAAACAGACTGCACAACAGTTAGAGGTTACTGATGGATTCTACGAATAAATTGATGCTTGGTGAAGCTATATAAACGCATTTGAGCAAGGAAGTGTAGCTCCGAAGTCCTACGCCAGGCCTGTGAGACTAGCGGACTTCATAGCTCTCCGATTGGAACCAGGGTTTGTATATGATGCTAAAGTGTTTGCATCCCCATTCATTTGTTCTAAGATTTCAGCTGTCATTACTAAATCGATTCTTGGCACTCCGAGCGGAAGATTCATCTCAGCAACATTGAAGCAACTAGCTGTAAATATATCTGACATACACTCAATGTAGTTCAGGATGAATGACGATTCGAACACAGACCTTTGAAGAGCTCTGCGACGGATCGATTACCCCGGAGATGCCTTTCCTGGGGCGTATTAGAACCTTCAGAAACTGGGGAGGTCTTTTCATCCAAGAAATACCATTTACAGTCCGTTCATGAACGTGGGGTGCCCCCACGCGAAATGGTTTATTTTCTGTATTTTATCCTCTGCCGGGTTCAGGGAGATGTTATTGTTATAACCGATCATTTGGCTAAGAAACACCCGCCCTTAAATAATTCTGTTACATCTTGAGAGACCGGCAAGCAGAAAGGCGCTAACAATGGATGACCAATGGAACAAGACTGAGCACTATTTGTGAAGCTTGCCCAGCGATCGACTGCAAACACCCTTTTGGAGCCATATCCGATCATTGCTTGGCCTTCGGTCTGAAAGACAGCCTGAGCTGAAGTTGCATGAACTGTCTACTGAAACTTATTTGCAGTCTTTTTGCGTCTAGAATCTGTGCACCGTCGTCTACTGCTGCCTCCATTTAACCAACGAGGTCTGGCGGAATCGTCCAAGCCTGATAGGCTAGAAATTTCGCTCCCCGACATCTTTTGCTTCCCTATTGGCTGGCCGAGAATAAGGCACGCGCAAACGAATGAGTGGGCTCTTTTGCCTCCGTGCCCCTATTGGCCCGCTGGGCTGCCCCTCTGACCTATCGTCTCCTCGGCGTTGTTATAACGTCGCGTGAGGGCGCGACTTGGTCATTTCTCAACGGATTCATCTCTCGGCCACACAAAGGAGTATGTGCGTCTCCCTTTTTAAAATCATTACTTGCTTTTCATACATTTTCAACTGACTTTAATGTATATGTATCAGGCCTCCTGGTTGTAATTTATTTGGCCGACTAAAACGCTGCCCCCCTTGAGTGTCACTATCCGAGATGAGTAGCGCGACGTGTCGGGAGGGGGGAGGGTGGACGGTAGAATACGGAGAACCTGGACTAGCTGAAGAAAGTTTCTTGAAGTAGTCCATAGTTTTGCCTGGTCTAATTTATGTATTTAATCATAGACACTACCAAATATGCATGATCAGGTCATCCGTGTGACAACCCGCCAACCTAATTGATCCATCCATCTGAAAATTACACTGTGTGTCCTAATTCGTGAAACGTAAACATTTATTTTACAAATGTTTCCCACTATAAAGGATTATTTTAAGCGAACGTTTAATGTTTTTGTCGGTTACTTTATACATACTGGCATTCGCTCAGCATGGTAAATCGCGAACGGAAACCAGTGCCTCCTTGTAACTAGTGTGGGCTTCCTATTGATTTTTTGTGCTAATTCGTTTCAATAACTTAGACGGGATGCAGTGTTAGTGTGTTAAAAATTGTGTTTGCTTGAAAATTCTCAGTCGAAATAAGTGTCCCTAGATTTAAAATAGGACACGAATTTTGTGGACTTCCACCAACCGTATGTTTACTATGTTCATTAAAGCAAAAAGCATCTTCTATTTTGTCGCTATGACAGGAAGCCCACTAGTGTCCAAGAAAGAGAAAACCTACTAGATATTAATCATATTGTCAAGATTGTAAGTAACACTTGGAAATTTGCGGGTTTAGGTCATTTAAATAATCAGGCAATCGTCCCCATAAAATCCCACAATGAAAAGCTCTTGAAGTCGAAACTCGCGTCGTGATTTCTACTAAAACAAATTCACTAACTCTTACCAATTTGCACTGATTGAAGAATGAAATACAAAGATGCCATACGATTTGAAAACTAAATTTCCTTTACATCCCACACAAGCTAACTAGCGAGCAATAATCAAAAGTCCTACCGGTAGAGATAGGCAGAGTGGAACAGCTTTGCCTGACTTATTTGGTGGGCGCCGGTGGAAACCCACTATTCAAGAGAGGGGTCATCGAGACAGTAAAAAACTTATTGAAATCTTGATCGATTGTGAACTGTGCTTGCCATTTACTCTATTTTTTTCGGTTATATAGAGTTTATTCTCGCGAGTTTAAACAAACGGATGAATAAGCAACCGGATACAACTTATTTATTACCAAAATTATTGGCATTTTTGGGGAATATGGGGTGCTTCAGACAGTATAAAAATCATCAAAATACTCGGCTTTGTAGTAAGACTGTGTATGGTAAGGAATTACGTTAAGATTGTAAAAAGAAGTATCGAGATATCACACTGTCCGATAGCTGTTCAGTTTTAGACCCTTGGAAGATGCTTCTCATATACTATTATCTACACAAAACACGGTACAGTTGCTGATTATGAATAGCAGCTTAAAAGAAAATTTGGCTGATTGGCAGTAAAGATAAAATATTGCTTTATTTGGATTCAGGCTTAAGGAACATTTACTAGTGTAGTTTGCTGGCCAGCGATATATTTTTTAGTTTTGACTAAATATAGGTGAAATAATTTGAATAAGAAGATATGGATCAACCAAATGTGTCAATCTAGTTATAAATCATGTTGTGGCGTGCTTGATGAAGGGTTGGAATTGTCATCTTGTGCTCCGATCAGGCACTCAAATACGCTTAGCAGGCGTACTATAACGTCAAGTGGCCTATAGAACTGCAAAGCGCGGACAACCGTCTAACAACTACCTCTATTTATCAGCGGCGCTAAGTTTTCCGTATCTCAGAACGGCCGTAGGACAACTAGGCTATTCACACTTGTCAGGAAGACGTTTCAAATATTGTTCCAACTACACTGTCATCTAAGCTAAATTGCGCATATGGGAGCAATTTGTTGACCACTCAGTTGAATCGAAGTTTAACTACGTCTCCCAACTTTAATGTTTTAAAAATAACTTCAGAGAGATAATTGAATTTATTTGTTTCTAGTCTGCTTACCACCACCACCACCACCACCACCACCACCACCACCACCACCACCCAATTGCTAAAAAAATCGGTGGTCTCGATGGGGTTCAAACTCACGCCAGCACGGGGCAAGGCTTTAGTACAGCAAACGCTCTAGCCAACTGATCTACGAGGCCTCCACCACGAGCTGTGATTTTAATCATACTTGGGTCAAATTATCCACCCAGCAATGTATGGAATCCACCAATTCTGATACAGTAAGCTGGCTGCCCGAGCGCGATTTCCTAAGTAATCAGCCTAGAATCCATCAGATGACTACCAGGCATACTTTATTAATAGAGGGGTTTGACAGATTTGAATAAGCCGTTTCACCAAGTTGTAAAAAGTTCGGCAGTCTCGGTGGGATTCGAATCCATGCTAGCAAGGAAAAGGCTTTAGTACAAACAACGCACTAGCCAACTTATCTACGAGGCCCCCACCGGGCGCTGTGAGTTTTATCAAAGTTGGATCAATTTTCCCATGCAGCCTACTGCGCAGCGTATGGAATCCACCAATTCTGATACAGTAAGCTGAAAGCTATCGTCCAAGCAGAATTTCCTAAGCAATCAATATAGAATCCATCAGATGACTACCAGGCTTAATTAATCAATAGGGGGTTTTGAGAAATTCGAATAATTCATTAAAAAAAACTCGGCGGTTTTGGTGGGATTCGGACCCATGCCAGTAAGGGAAGGCTTCAGTCAACTGAGTTAAAAGGCCCAGCGGGATCCGTAAATGTAATCACATTTGGGTCTACTTACACACCTACCCAGCCTACTGCAGTGTGTACGTATGTTCCACCGTCGATTTAGATTAGGTTCACCAAGTGCACCAATATGTTGTTACAGAAGGTGACAGTCTCAAGGGGTAGCTTTAAAGCGATAGAGGACGTAGCTAGCACCAACCGCACTCTTCACCCTCACCCGGAGTCTCGAAGACTAACCGGGGTCCGGCGTAGGCTGACTTTTCCCATGCAAACCGAAACACCACCTAATTTAGTCTTCAGTGACAGCACACTTTACGCGGGTACTACTGTACTATCTACCCTCACTCACCCTTACTAGGTATGAAGACAGGCCCAAGGAGGCCGAGACTGATGCGGTTACTACTGTTTCTACTTCTACTGACTATCAATGTAGCCGAGTCTTAGTAGTGCAGCTACTATTTCTGGTGCGAACATTTGTCAGAAGTTACGCTGGTTTGAAGTTAGCACTGAGGCTCATACCTCCTTTGCTCCCAACAAGCAGTGGGAAAGCTGGGTTTATGCTGTTTCGAGTAACTACATGTTTGAGGCCCTGAACACATTAGGGCTTGCCTTGTATTCCGCCCTCTCAACTCTATCATCCCAGACTGTGTCCATTTCAACTAGGAGTTGGACTATGAGGACTAACATGATGCTGCTATAAATAATTACCTATGCCAAAATGCTACTTCTAGTAACCATAGATAATAAGACCAGTAACTGATATATTATGATTTGGCCTGGGTGTGCCTGTAGGAAGCCGGAATTCAGTATGCGCTCCCAATCTGTATGAGTTAAAGTAGATTGACAGTTAATGGGCTAGGACAGAGCGTTATTAACTAGTAGCACAAAGTTATACTATAACTTTATGACCATGTATAGGCTGTCTGCAGGCCTGCTATAACGCCTAGTTTTTGATAGACTGAACATAATTGCACAGTATCATCTTCCTATGCTGGTATTAACTGGCAGTTTAGCAGAGCGCTGGTAGTGCTGTAACTATATCCGTCGAATGTATGAGTCCGCGTAGATGCTGCTTTTAGTCAGCGCTGAGGTTTATGTCCACCCGGATTTCTGATATTGAGTGTAATACGTTTTCGTGGCCAGAACACGTCATTGCTGGCCTTGTTTTCCACGCATTCACTGCTATCCCCAAAATTGTGTCAGATTTCGTCAAGTTTTTGACTTCGAGGACCAGAAACTGCTGTTAGATGTAGTATGTGAATGCTGAGGCAGCTAATACTAGTTGCCATACCTACTTATAGCAATAAAGTATATTGTATTGCAAGTTCAACAGAGAGAATCCACTAAATGGGAGCCCTCATTTTACTCAATTTAAGTTTAGCTTGCCTTGCGTGTGTCTATGTCACTATAGTACAAATTGGGCTTCCTATAGTAGGTAGATAGGTCAAATAGACTTTTGACATCGATCTCACCGATCGGCGCTCACTGATCTCGGACGTCGGCAACATCTACAGTAGCTTGTTTTAGCTTAGAAATCGCAAAACATCATCTGTCTAGTAGGAAGCACGCTTTTCCGGTGGTCAGCTAGTAATGGAAGCTTAGTAAATTCTTGTAACAGTATTAATAGTTCAGAAATATGATCTGCACCCTATCTTTTATCAAGTTAGTATAACAGGTGGGGAATATGAGCATATCAGCTGAAGTTATTCTGTCTCATCCAGCAGGCAAGATTTTTAACTAGCTCCACATTGTTCTGTCACAACTCGCGCTTGCGTTGCTGGATCTTTATACTGATAGTATTGACAGCGGTAGTGTTATTTCTATTTAACTGATACTGGAAGAGTGCAAATATCATTAAAAGTAGATATGATAAATACAGTAAGGCGAGAGCCTACTACAAGTATTACCCTAAAGGACAGCAGTACGACAATGCAGTATCAGGTAGGTACGGTAGGACAGTCTAAATCAGTGCAACAGGAATAGTACAATTTTGGTGATGCTGGTAGTATTAGTGATGATGGTGATAACTGCACATCAGGGTTTTCTTTGGTTTCCGCCCACTGAACTCTATCCATCAGGCTGCGTCATCTTACTAGTTAACGAGACGTTATTGAGTAATATCGCTGGTTCTGTCATGCCTTTATGTCACTCGGTGCTGTTTGCCATTATCAGGCTATCTTCTCGACTTATTGCAGTATTTTGAGGTTTACAGGACGTCTTCTGGCTAATGGGAGGGCAATCTGCTTAATAATCAACTAGCACTGCTATGTCCTATAAGTGTGTGAGGGGCATAATTGTAAGCAATAAACAGAGCGGATGGAAATAGGAACTTACCACCTTTTTTCTCTCGTCTTCACCTGGTGATTGTGTAAGACACCCGTGTTGTCTTGGCAGCATGCGTCCTAGGTGCAGGTTTGCAGATACAGGCAGGCTGAGTTGGCCAGATTGCACGACTACAGTGTACGGAATCCACCAATTATGATACAGTAAGCTAACCGGCCAAGCAGGATTTCCAAGTAACCAGTCTAGAATCCAACAGATGATTGCCAGACAAACTTTATTAATAGGAGGGTTTGGCAGCTCTGCATTTGTGAAAAACTCTGTGGTCTTGGTGGGATTCGAACCCATGCAAGCAAGTGGGGAAGGCTCTAGCACAAACAACGCTCTAGTCAAGTGAGCTACTTTGACCGCAAGGCGACGGCAAATAATTCCAAAAAAACCTGTGTAGACCTCCATTTTTCTGGTGTTGGAACTAGCTTTGATCTATTTAAGGCTTGCGGTTCTGCGACCTCTCTCTGTGTGAACTTTAGACCGGACTAGTAAAGCATAGCACAATGCATTTCAGTCTGTCCCAAATAAGGACAACTAGGTGACTTTAGTAGTTGGATACCATCAACATCACCAGTGGCCCATTGGTTCGGTTTAATTGCCAGTATCCAAGGGCCTCACATTCGATCTCCGGGCCTTGCACTAGGGTGAGGCTGGTTGGTACACAGAAACGGTCATGTCAATTACCCTTATTTGCTTTGTCAATATCACTCGATAATTGGCGTGTGTCCGTATACTTGAACGGGCGGTGAGCCTAATTCCCCAGCCATCTTCCTCCCCCCTCCCAATTCACAGGCGAACTACTGACAGACGGCTTCTCCTGGATTCCCTAGCAGGCATCAATGCAGCAACCCCTCCTAAATGTCAGCGGCACTTGGTCATTCAACGGCCTTCCTTACAACACCTCTCGGTGACTGTCGAACACTGCCCTTTTGGTCTGAAGCCGGCCCCACCCCATCGGCACCGCCTCCTCCTCCTCCTTCGTCCACAGCTCGCAGCACCTTCTGGCAGCGAAACCGGGTGCGTCCCGCCCCTGCGACTCCCGTGCCCCCCAAACCCGCCTCAACTGCCCCCGTGAGCCAGCGGTTGAGCACCCCCACCACCATCACGGCGGCGGCAGCAACAGTCATTGACCCTCCTCTCGCCTGTTCCCACTGCCGGCTGCCCATCCTGCAGAAACAATACCTCTGCCTCAACGACGGTCGTCCCTGGCACCTCGAGTGTCTGCTCTGCTGCCAGTGTAGGCACCCGCTAGGCATGGAGTCCCGCTGCTACGTCAGAGAGGGCAAGGTCTACTGCAAGTACGATTACCAGCGGTGAGTCTGCTTTTTCTATCTCTACCTTCTCTGTGCGTTTCTTGCTAGGGGGCAAGTTTAATTGTGACGCATGCATTAGTTGCTCGCAGCGCCCAGCTCTGCATATTACTGTATTTAGCGCGTCTGCGAAAGGCCTCTAGATGACCGGCTGGGTATTTTCCCCAATGTTTACTACTACTACTACTACTACTACTACTACTACTACTACTACTACTA
>JAYGXS010000007.1:24402242-24462110 GCA_036362985.1 Ligula intestinalis
CACCGCAGTGAGATCACACCTGCGTGATGGCCGTTTGATGCGCAGTAGAGCACATGCCTGTTTGATTCATGGGAAAAAAATGGTGGACACATGCAAACGCACACATTCACACACAACAACAAGTACTTACACAGCATGCAGGCACGGCGTGATAGCCCGCTTCACTTACGTCGAGCTCGACAGGAGATATGAACTTTGAACGGGATCATACTTTTTTCCCCTAAAAAAGTGTGACGGAAGCTTTCACAGCTTGAGTAGTGTTCACATGCAGGCAGATAAGTGATAAGGCCAGTCCTCCCTCGCTCTCTTTAGTCACCTGTCAATTCAACTAGGGGAGTGGTTGTACTTGGGTCCACACCCACGCGTGACGTCAGAGTGTGTATGTACATTATTGGCTTGTGACTAGTCATAGGTCTGCCGACTTCGTCACCCGAGCGCACTGGGTGGAAGACGAAAAGTATGTGGAACTGTAAGTGTTTTACGTACGCCGTTTTGCTTTATAGGCGCAATATTTTTCTGGTTAAACCAAATCTCATTTTCTCTGTTTTCAGATTGCTTGCTATCACGCCAGCCTCGCAAAAATCACACAAATCCTGTAAACGCTGCTCAAGGCTGCTCTGCACCGATGAGCTGATTGTTCGCACACCTCTGCACGTCTTTCACAGTGACTGCTTTCGATGCATCCACTGCAGCTGCATCCTCAAACCCGGCGATCGATACGTCCTAATCAATGAATTTCCCCTCTGTCTGCGCGACCTTCCCCTCAACAGCGGCGGCGCATACCCCACCCCCCAACCGGAGACTGTGAAACCCTTCGACTCGAGTGCCAGTGGCACCAGGCTGCCGATCCCAGGGCCCGTTAAACCAGAGGCTGGGGTGGTCACCGTGGACCCATCTCGAACTCCTGCTGAATTCGCGCCAGTTTCCCTCAACATTGCCACCACAGCCAGGGGACTGGTGTCGGGGCATAGCGAAGCCTCCCACAACCGAAATTCCCCTAGGAGGCATTTAATCTCCCGTCCGAAGTCACAGAAACCTGAGCCCCAGCCTCCACCACCACCACCGCTGTCATCAACCGCATACCTCGTCAACGAACCAACCAACTACTTTGGGCAGGCCTTCATTCCAAAGTTTCCACCACCGCCCCGACGGAACCGCAAACGTCGAGGGGCCTTCCCCGCATGTCTGAGTAAGTTTCAGCGGGAGTGGTTATTACTGCCTGATTTCTGCTTGGCTTTGACCCACACTTCCCCCTTTCTGGGTTACTTAGCAACCAAGGGATTGAATAATTTACCACATTGACGGCATAGTTAGTGGGTAAAAGCCTATACCCTCGCGTTTAGCCTATCTTGCGTTCTTGCATTACAGAGTTGCGAGGGGTTCGGTTCATCAGTATATCCCTCCAGCCTTTCTCATGTGTTTTCTGGTATATGCACGTCAGCTTTCAGGTTACATTGGTTAATTTCCTTGTGAATAACTCGCAATCACGCAGTATAGATCATTGGTTCAACTGAGGTATCGTAAAATTTGGTAACTAAACATGTAAGTTCAGACCTCTGACCTTCCAGAGATCACCGCACTAAATAACGCATTACTTGTTGCATACACCCAGTGAATGATGTCATGAAACCTTAAGCAAGATTCTGAAATGCGCTTTAAATTAGGAAAGATTATTTAAGGTGTATTAGAAGATCGATGATTGTGCGGCACAATAACATGCCAACTGATAACCGCATAAAAAATGCGCACTCGATAAAAATGGTTAATTCAGTACCATGCCCCTTAAAAGGTTCTTTCAAAACCGAAAAATACCCTTTTAATGTAAACCTACTCATTAGATTAATTTTTTACCAGGCATAATATTTTTATCCCTGTTTCTATCAAATATACGTGCATGGGTAAAGGCATTGAAACTCGACGTGAAAAATCATACAACTAAAGTAGCCGTCTCTTACCGAATGTGATCTTCTTAGTTGGCTGGTAGGATGTTCATTCCAACTACAACATCCTGAGGTTATTCAATGAGATTATTTATTTATTTATTGATTACCGGTTATCAGGTAATTTTAAAAATTGGGTTAATTGTTAAAGCATCAATTGGGTGCCTTCCAAAACCTCGAAGGCAGAAAAAGCCTAAAACCAACTCCCCCTTTTGCAGTTGGTATTGGTTTTGGTTTAGTTTTGTGATTGCTTAATAGTGGGTGAAATAGGGAGTTTGGTTCAAGTGAAAAAAACTGAATTAAAAGGTACGATAATCAAGAAAGATGTTTTTATTTATATATCGCACGATAATCAATATAACGACCCCATTTTAATAATCTTTTATTGATATGGTTAAGGTTTAATGTGTCAGGATATCCACTATCTTCTCACTGGTTAGATATGCTCCTTCTGAGGTGGGAACGCGACCCAGCATCTGAAGGGTGAATGAGCGACAGATTTTTCCTCACTTTTGAGATCTCTCAGCGCGCTGGTCTGTTTTGATCGTAAAACTTGGTAGCGATAAATTGGGCAGTGCTTTTAACAGCAGTTATAGCACAACTCTCCACTAGTTTTCAGTCTAAAATATCTTGATTTAGCCTTGCATTTTAATATATCTTAATTAGGTTCAAGAAATGTTGGGTATCCCTCACAGTACGTGGGCATCCTCATGCACTGTTACCCGATACTCTAGAAGGTGTTTTCTATCAGCAAAAATTTACTTAAGTTGTGATATTGACTGATGTGCAGCATAGTCCAAATATATTCCCCATCACATCAAAATGCCTGCTTTTGAACGTATTTCTTTTCATTCCCCTGTAAAAAATTAAACTCGTTACAAAATGACTACTTATGTAGTGTGAATGATTCCAACTGATTTTCAATGTTCTTACAAGTTCAAAGATTTTTTGTGGAAAACCTGCACCAAAATATTCTGTCTTGTACACACTTTATAGCATATTTCATAATTCTCCAAAAACTGCACTTTGAAAAAAGGTACTTTTGGGCTTTCAAAGTTTATAATTTTGAGGCTTTTGAGGACCGCGCAATATCCATTCATAAAGCATTACGTCTGTACATTTATTAATGCCAAATATAAAGGAAACAAGCTGGTCTACATTCATAACAATTTTTGATAAGTTTAGATCTTTTTACAATAGCATGTAAAATTTTATCATTTCCGTACGCGGAAAACATACAGCTTGGAAACCTGGAAGGCAGGTTTGACAGCAGGTTGGGATTCAAAAATATTCGTTTAATCCTAAAGGTACCTTCTCGTAAAGTATGCAGTCATATAAGGCTAGCTTCATCTATAAAATAAGGAAACAACATTTTGTATATTTTTTCTCTTAATTAATGTGGAACTTCATAATACTGAAGTAGTCGTTTCTACAGAGGGTATTTTTCGCGAGCATCCAGAAAGCAGCTCGGTCGTTAAGGAGATACTTTGGGATTTTGCCGCACAATAATTAATATAAGAACATTACTAGAGCAATATTTTCTCATCCAAAACACATTTCAGAATTGCGGTTTACAATTTGTAGGATACCACATATAGTACAAAGACCTTTTGGCCTGGGTTAACGCCAGGTTTTCTTGTATGGCTGGAGAGAGCAGTCAGGGTTATTGTTTTAATTGGCTGTTTTCAAACCTGCAGATCGCGCCTATGACGACGCCATGGAAGGTCTCTGTCTGAATGCAATGGCCCGGCAAAAGCGGATACGCACCTCCTTCAAGCACAGTCAACTTCGTGCCATGAAGGCCTTCTTCGCCATCAACCACAACCCTGACGGGAAGGACCTGAAGGTTTTGTCGGAGAGGACGGGTCTTTCCAAACGTGTGCTTCAGGTGAGTGTATACTGTGTATACTTTCTTGGGGCCAAACTAAGGTCCAGTGAAGAATCAACTTGAATACGCATATAGCAGACAATTAGTACTTTCCCTGTGGAGCAACAGGCTACTACGAAGGTCAGACTGACCGTAGTTGAGTTTTCCCGGGCTGAAGCGATTTTATGCAGCCCTCCTGTTCCTAGCACGAAGCGGTCCTACTTTAAGAGGAATGTTGTTTAAAAACACCGCGGAGCTAAAAAGCGTTTTAAAATGTGTGACGTCTTCTCAACTGTTAGAATGCGGCTAATCGCAGCTGTGCGAACACTATTGCAAAAAGCGTGACTTAGGCTGCCCTACCTGCAGATTTTCTTTTAAATGAAATCCGAGGGTTCATTGTACACTTGCTGATGCGAGATTTAGGGCGAGCGAGAAAGTATTTAGTGGCCTAATGACCTTGTGACTTGAGAGAGCTGAAATTTTCCCAATTCTCGCTCAAACGCGTGTTACTGGGGTGCAGCCAGTCTCGAAAGTTTGCTAAAACTCGGGAATCTGACCTCCTCCCCCTATAATACAAGCGGTCTTGATTTAAATTCCAGGGGCGAGGACTACGATTAAGAGTAGGATTGAAATAAGCTTATGGTTCGGGTTAAGTTTTGCATTTGGCGTACCTCTAGGGTTAGAAGAAGGACACCCTTTTTGGAATTCGGCGGAAGGGCTTACAGAATAGCTCAACTTGCTCTATGCAAACTACTGGATCTCGTCTGCTACAGACGGTCTTGATCTAAAGTATAGGGCGAGGGCTTTGGTTAAGAGTAGGATTAAAGTTAGCTTAATTTTCGGATTTGGGGTAGTGCTAGGGTTAGATGTAGAACACCTGTTTGACCGTCGCTCTCAGCAACCTTACCGAATAGATCAACTTGGTCTACGCAAACCACCGGATCTCGTCTGCTACCATCAACCACATTAACCACCACCAGCACCACCACCACCACCACCATCACCACCAGGACACTATTGAACCCACTTTAGATGGTGTGTTTAGAATTTTTTATACGGTTGCTTCCAACAAAGGTTGCTCTCTCAAGTGGCTACTCGCATCACGTGTGGTCAGCTGACGTCAATAAATCATGCCCCTTCAAACGCCCCACCCCTCCCTGCCATATTCTTAGCAGTGATGTCTGGGACAAGGTGTGTGTGTGTATGAGAGAGAGAAACGCTTTATTTTTAAAAATTTTCACCAAAAACAACCTTCATTAATCATGAATAAAATGAAGTCCACAAACGAAATAACACTGGGAGACCAAAAACAGTGCATAACTGTCAAACACTGCAATTGCCATTATCATGAAAAATCGTCCTCTAATGAGTCGCAAAATTCAGGCAAAATTGGACTTAAACGGTGCTGGCATCGTGTCTTTATGCGTTCCTTGTCGCAGTGACAGCAAATGGCAGGTGGCGAGGCGCTGATGAACTGCGGTTCGATGAATTGCTTATGACCCATCTGATAGACACCAGTGGTGGACCACCTGCGCCGTCTGTGAGTGCGTTTGTTTGTGTTGTCCGACCAGCTGGTGTTCAGGGTTATGCTTGGCTGATGAAGGCTAATAAGCCCGAAACAGTTCTGTATCAGGTTGCCCCCAGACGCTGTCATACCCCCCTTACTGCTATTATGACTTGGCCGGAATCGGCCTGGCAAGCGGTCACCCGTTGGGGACCTCTGACCACCACATGAACTTTGTTTAGTTCGGAAGCCTATTCGATCGGTGTTCGCACATTCCTGAGTGAATATATATATATATATATATTCACTCAGGAATGTATATATATATATAACAAAATTTATGTGCGCAAGGAGAGAAGAAACAATGGCAGTTCAGTTTCAAGGGACCGTGTTGCTATAGGTATAAATATAGTATTCTTCAATAAGGAAATTGGTTTTTCTAGTCAAGCATAGAATGCAAAGCAATATTGACGTTCTCATCCATTTTGTGGGCGTAAGTTATTAACCAGGAGGCAATCCTGGAATTTAGAAACATTGCCGGCAAAGCCAAGGGGGACTCATTAGTTGCCATCAGCCATCGGGTAATGCACCAACACCAAGTGGTGCACTACTACTGGCTCGAACAAATTTGGGATTGGGTAGGACTGCCTGCTGACGGCTCATGAGCCAGAACTCGCCACGCCAGTCTTCGTTTTTTTTACCAGCAGTGTTCATCTGCCTAAACTACCAGTCGCTATGCGGCTGCTCGCGGGACTCAAGAATAAGCCCCGAGGCAGAGCATGACAAGTGAGTTCCGTTAGCGACAAGTGAGCGTCCATCAACAAATGCTGGAACCGTATAAAGTAAAGAAAATAATACAGATTTGCGTCATTCTTCCGTGGAAAGAATGAACCCCTAACAAAAGAAGTGCTTTAAGAGTAAACTACGTCGTACTTTCCCCTCTTTTTTGTCGGAGGTACTAGTGGAACCAAACCCAGCCCTGTAGTTAGGAGTGACCACGCTGCTCCATCGCTAAATCAAGTTCGTCCACACAGACCCGCCCATGCCTGTGTCCGACATGTTCCAACATGTATGGGTGTCGGCCCTTTGCCTCAACCTCACCCAGACTGCATTTGCTGTGGACAACGTCCTTGTGTTGCCACTACGGCCGACGCCCCAACGCCAATATCCCTACATGGGAGCAATCCCCCCCTCTTTCCAACCTGTTTTGTTGCTGACGGAGCAGCCCCTCCTGGCCACTCTGCTCCGACTCTTTCTCATCGCTGTGATTTAGGCCAACTCTGGGCTTCTTTGGTACTGCTCGCTCTGTTAAGTACTCCGTGATTGTTCTGTACGTTGCGGCTTCTGCAGTGGTTGATGCCATAGCTCGGCTCAATTACGCAGTGGCTGCTCCATTCTCCTTCGAAAGTGCCAACATCGGCTTGGCCCACCCAAACCCGACAACTGTCCCGATTACAGCGTCTATCCGCATGACTGTCGGCATGTTTTCGCCTGCACCTCACCCTTGTGGACCTTCGGCTCAAAGCGGTTGAGGTCGTGGCTTTTCTCCGTCTTCCAATTATAACCAATTTGGATATCGGTGGGAACTTTTGCTCCAATAGGGGCTACTACACACATAAGCGGCCCAATTTCACGACCATCCACCACTAAACAGACCTACAGATCAGTAAATTTAATGAGTATCAGCGCGCGTATGTGGTACGCGTAGTCAGTATGCTAAGTTGTGTCAGTCACTGCACTCACGCTCACCATCTGGCCATTGCAGGAAGGTGAGTAAGGTAGGGAGGGGAGAGAGAGAACGGAAAATGCTGCTCATATAAACTAATTCATGCGCGGTTCACTGATGTTGCGCCTAGTCTGTGGGCCACCCTGAGGGGGACGTCGTTGGCACCGGTCGAACTATGTGAGCGAAAGGTCCTACCACTCATCGTTAGCGCCGGTTAGTCTTTAGCCGTATGAGAGAGGGAGAACTATGCCTTATTTTGAAAATATAATTCCACACTTTTCAGCAGAAACTTTATTCCGGGGGACTGAAATCAGGCGCAAAAACACAATACCGGGAAATCCAAAGCAATCCATATTTGTTAATGACTGCAATTGTCGACATCGTGGATAAATTAATCAAATATAGGCCAAATTGGACTGCTTTAAAATGGTGCTAGCGTCGTGGCAATGATGACCTCAATGTAATTCAAATAAACATAAAGAGATAAAAGTCGGTCTGTAATGGGCGAAGTAGGTCGGTTGACGTATATATATATAAGAAAATTTACATACAAATAGAGTGAGGGAAAAATGGCGGCTCAATTTGAATTGCCCACCGGATCAAGTTTTCATCCATATCCGACCTGGAAGCTGGTATGTCGAGTTACTTCACATATGTACCGATGCTCCCCTGAGCATACTGCTCGATGGTCTCCCAGCGACTGAATCCCGCCAACTTCGCAAGGAAATAAAATTGTATTGAAAAGGATGTTCTCGTCTTTCTGGAAAGGTTTTCCTTGTCAGATTAGAGTTGCTGTGGGATTTTGAAACAGTGAATTCTCAGCATCTTCGGATGATTTAGAGTTAAACGCCCCGTCTATACAGTATTCACAGTTGGTGCACGAAAACGGCGGCATCGCCCCTTTGCATCAATTGCGTTTGTTCATTTTAAAATTATTAAGGCCTGGTGCGTTGATTCACCCTTTGCAAACTGCCGACCCTCCCGACAAACAAGATTTTACCTTTAGATATTTCATTGGTTGTCATTTCTCCTTTTTTCCCCACTTTAAGGTTTGGTTTCAAAATGCCAGAGCCAAGTTTAGGCGGAGTGTTTTGCGACCAACCCAGAACTGTCTCACCAGTCTCGACAGCACAAACACCAACTGCTCTGACGGCCAACACGTCAGCACTATACTCAGTGAGCCAACCGCAGCGCAGGGTCATGATGCTAGGTTCAACCAATCAGGAGACGACAACCTCAGCTGTGTACTCTCCGATGAGCCGCGGACTGTCAACTCAGAGGATCCGGAAGCACTGGAACAGTATGCCCTCAACGATTCCTTCCTTGACTCTGCACAGGAGCCTTTCCTTGGCGCTAACGACAGTGGGTTGTGCGAGGAGGATGCTGATGTTGTCCGACAGAGACCACGATCAAAACCACGAGAGGAGAATGAGCTCTCTGAATTTTTTGGCTCATCACCTCTACCCCTGCTAATCCTCGACCAGAGCCGATATACCTGATCGGGACTCCAACTTACTGACCAAATTACCCCTGTACAGCATCAATGAAATGTTTTAAACAATAAAATCTGCCTTGACTTAAAAAAACGTCTTCCGGGGAGCTATCGACCGATTAACGAAACGGTTGAGGGTGCTAGTGTTAGCTAATTGAATCTTCCTCTCAGTGTCATTGGCTCTCTGGAAATTTAATCAGATCACCCAGACCACTGACGTGTAGTCACCCGAATATTCGGTTAAATTGAGACTCAGCAGACAGTAATGTCGTGACGTAGTTTTCCAACTGATGGAAGAACTCGGGCGCCGATCAGAACTAAGAGTCAGCCTGCAATGGCTCCTTTTGACCTGTATGAGATCTACGGTGCTTCCTCACCGCAGTATCGCACATATATCTGGAGTGGGAACCGGGTCGTTTGCGCATGTGAGAAAGAAAGAGAGATAATTCAAAAAAATTCCGTAAAAACTTCCTCCATCCGCAAGGATAGAAATTAGGCGCACAGACCCATAACAACGGGAAATCAAAAGCCATATATAATGGTCAATAACCCTAATGGTCGACATCATGGATAAATGTCCTTGAAAAATTCGTAAAATATAGCCCAAATTGGATTGCTTTCAAAACAGCGCTGGCGTCGTGTACTGATGACCTCACTGTAATTCCAAAAAACAAAGAGATATAAATATCTGCTAAAATGGGCGAAGTAGGCCAGCCAACGTATATATAATGAAGTTTACATGCGAATGGAGGGCGGAAAAAACGACAGCTCAACTTGAAAAGTCCACTAGTCATGGGGTTAGGGCTGTGACACCTGCGTAGATACCCGTCCTGGATTTCGGCGTAACGTAAACTCTAATACATTAAAGGGCTTTTCGAATAGATCATTTTGGTCTATGCAAACCATCGGATCTCGTCTGTTACTATCAATCAAATTGGCCACCACGACCTACTTCAGAAGGTGCGTTTGGAATTTTTTATACGGTTGCTTCCAACAAGGATCGCTCCCTCAAGTGGCTACTCACATCACGTGTGGTCAAGTGTCAGTTGTTTAAATGCTACAACATTCACTGGCGTCAATAAATCATGCCCCTTCATACGCCTTTCCCATAAGTAACGTTTGGAGCAAAATTTGTGTTTAGAGACACGCTTTATTTTGAAGTCATGATTTCAAAATTTTCAACAAAGAGGTCATTCATTCATTATGAAAAATATCAGGCACACAAAATACATAAAACCGGGAGATAACAAACAATGCATAACTGTCGGACACGGTCATCTCCAACTGCAATTAGAGCAGGCGAATACTAGTTGCCAGTCACCGCGTGCATACCCACGTATCATCATGGCAACAGGGTGGGTACGCGAGTCAGGTAGATGCAGTGCAAGTCCGCCTACCCATAAAACACTTCACGCGTTAGTAAGTACTGCTGCGCACACTGTATTGAGGAACAACTTACTATGCACAAAGATTCGAGGTCCAGATATCTTATCGATTTCATCATCCTCCAAAGAAGAAGAAGACGAAGGTTCAAGGACATGGGCCGAGTTATATTTGGACTGACGTTTTGAGCACTCGATTGTTTCCATCGTCAGAGTAACGTGGTGGTTGTTCCTGCTTGCCGGGACTGATTCAGCCCTGCTGCATGCCTGTTATTAAATCCGTGTTCAGCGCACGAACTTTGACCTGCTTGTTCGCTACTGACTGTCCATGAGATTGACCGCTGGGGGACTCGTGTGACCTTTGTTCCCTCTGCGGCTGTCGTAATTGTTGGCAAGTCAGTGCGCATAATGGCCTGTCCCTCGTCCACCGGCGGACTTATTACTTGTTGCTGCCCACATAAGTTCCTGTCAACCTCGTGTGCGCGGTAGCGATGAGGTAGCATTCCACGTTGCTCACCCGGTCCCTGACCGACCCCTCTCCTTTCTTCCTCTGGTCTCGGTTCTACTCCACGCTTGTGTCTTCTTCACCGTCCTGTTAGCCTTGTCTTAGCTGACTCGAGCCATTTGCGTACCGCCTGGTAAGCAGGATGAAGGTCTATGGCTATGGTAAGTGTGCCAGTCGAAGACCAACTTTTCAGCAGAAGTCTAGCCATCTTGTCATTGGCTCGGCCTATTACCCTTGCATTGTCGAAGGCGAAGGTGTGCTTCTTCAGCCGTACGCGTTCATACACCATAGACAGTGTATCTCCGCGGTCAATTGCGCGTTGATGCTCATGCAACCTGGTGCCAAGGCGTCTGCCTGTTTCACCGACATACCTTGCATCGCAGTCTTGACATGGTATGCCGCAGACCACGCCTGACTGTTCTGTCGACAGTAGCTGGTCTTTGGGCCTCATAATCTGCTGTCTGATGGTTGATTCCGGCGTGTGAGCCACACCGACCCCAAATGGCTTCAGTATTCTTGCCGTCGCCTCGGATTCGTTCTTCACATAAGGGATAGTGAGCCAAAACTTGGGGCCTTCTCCTTTCGTTTGCTCAAGGCGGGGCTTCTTAAGGCACTTGCGTATGAAGGACTTTGGACTTTGTTGGCTTCGAAGAATGCATGCAAGTATTTAACTTCCTCCTTCTTTTCACTATCGACACTGCAGTGTGTCTGAACACGTTGGAAGAGGGTCCTAACACAACTGCGTTTGGCCCGACCGGGTGGTTGCTTTTGAAGTGGAGGATGCGCATGGTGTTAGTTGCCTTTCGATACACCGTTGGCCTTATCTTCCCGTCTTCCAGCTTCGTCACCTGTACGTCGAGGAAGGGTAATTGGTTGTTGTCCTCTTCTTCCATAGTGAACTGGATTTCATGAAAGCTTGAATTGAGCAGTGCCTTGAACTCTTGCACTTTGTTCCTTCTGATGACGACGAACGTGTCGTTGACGTATCTGGCCCAGAACTTCGGGGGAGAGGAGCTGAAGACCAGCCGCTCGAGCCTCTGCAAAACAGCTTCAGCAATAAGGCCAGAAAGAGGCGAGCCCATCGGTGTCCCCTTCTTTTGTTCGTAAACTTGGCCATTGAACGTGACGAATTTTTTTGTACACAGTCTCAGGAGCTCAATAATATCCGCTCGCTTGAGTTTTTGGTCGGTTTCATCGTATTTCTCTTGAAGAAGACCGTCAATCATGTCGATGCCCAGACTGGGTGGAATAGATGTAAACAAAGAGATCACGTCAAATGACACCATCACCTCGTCTGCCTCAACTTCCAAGCGTTGGATGCGGGTCAAAAATTCCTTAGCAGACTTCACTGTCCACTCTGGCTAGACTTCTGCTGAAAAGTTGGTCTTCGACTGGCACACTTAACAGAGCCATAGACCTTCATCCTGCTTACCAGGCGGTACGCAAACGGCTCGAGTCAGCTAAGACAAGGCCAACAGGACTGTGAAGAAGACACAAGCGTGGAGTAGAACCGAGAGCAGCGGAAGATAGGAGAGGGGTCGGCCAGGGACCGGGAGAGCAACGTAGAACGCTACCTCATCGCTACCGCGCACGCGAGGTTGACAGGAACTCATGCGGGCAGCAACAAGTAATTAGTCCGCCGGTGGACGAGGGACAGGCCAGTACGCGCACTGACTTGCCAACAATTACGACAGCCGCAGAGGGAACAAAGGTCACACGAGTCCCCCAGCGGTCAATCTCATGGACAGTCAGTAGCGAACAAGCAGGTCAAAGTTCGTGCGCTGAACACGGATTTAATAACAGGCATGCAGCAAGACTGAAACAGTCCCGGCAAGCAAGAACAACCACCACTTTACTCTGACGATGGGAACAAGAGAGTGTCCGAAACGTCAGTCCCAATATAACTCGGTCTATGTACTTGAACCTTCGTCTTCTTCTTCTTTGGGGGATGATGAAATCGAGAACAACTTACTGTTACACCCCCTATTTGACGATGGGTGTCCCCACGATGGCTTGCACCATTTTTTTAGTCGTGTGGATTTTCGAACACCTACTGAAATCCGTATTCAGAGGTAAAATCGGCAACGCAAATACAAGCAACAGTAAGAGGGGATCGGCGGCCGATCGAACACCAGCAAGGCCTGTCCAAAAGTGATTGCGTGGGGCTCTGTACGCCGGCGCTTGATCTATATCTCGAATGGTTGCGACAATCAAACAGTATTCTTTTCTGCTTCTTCTTTTTCCCTCTTTATAAGTACACATGAAATGCCAGCATTCGCCTCAAACTATGGATATCTCTATCCGTTTCTCTGGTGCAACAATTTATATTTTCAGGATTATGCTGGACCGTGGTGGATGAAGCCTTGTTGGTTGGCGAGCAACACTTTCCATATCGAAATACCACACTGATTTCTGGCTACTGAAAGCAATCATTTGGTAGATAATATTGCTGTCAAAGACAAGGGAGACTGGAATGGCTATTACTGACTTATTAGCCGTCGTTAGCCGTTCCTACCCATACTCAAGTGGTGTCTAACCAGAGCCTCAAATTCGCGGATTTTTCGATCTGAGTCCAAAGCCCCAACCACTGAGCCACGAGTTCGTTGTCTTGCCGGTTTATATGGAGCGATATTGACACTCACTGATGAATGTCCACCGACCGCTAACGAAACTCACTTGTCCTGCTCCACCTTTGCTTTGGGCCTCCTCTATCGGGCGCTGACAGCAATCGTAACGGCTAGTAGTATAGGCAGATAGTACTGCCGACAAAGTCAAGGGAGACTGGAATGGCCATTTCTGGCTTATTAGGTGTTTTAGCCAGTCATATCCAACCCGAAGTGGTGGTGTACCACCTGAACCGCGAACTCGTAACCTCTTGATCAGAGTCCAACACCCTAACCATTGAACCACTATCTGTCACCTAAACCACACCGTTTGGCCTACAGTCAGTAGATTCCGCTTTCCGTGGGTAAAATTTGCTCCGGTAATGAACAACTGGACTCAAACAGGCAAATACATTTTCACTGCATTCAGAATACAATCGGGAGACGGAACGAAAAAAAACGCTTTATTTTGAAAGTTGGACCCAAGATTTTTAGCAAAAAAAGGGCTCCGCTGACTGAGACCACAGGATAAGTTAGCAAAATACACTAAAATCTGAAGAAGCGGATCCGACAAAGCAAAGGGAGACCGGAATGGCCATTTCTGGCTTATTAGCCGTCATCAGCCAGTCATACTCAATCTCGAGGGTTGGCACCCCCGAGATTTGAACCCAAGACCTTCGGTCATTGCGTTGGAGATTCTGCCTCTAGCCAACGGGTCTCCAGCTTTGTCGGTTGTGATCGGGAATATGATGAATGAATGCAGGTGTTTCACTAATCTAGTCAAGGAACAATTAAGTTCCGCTTTGCCAAGGAGCTCGCAACGCAAACTCTCAATGACCGTCACATAGTGACAAAGGTCATATGATGAAGAAGTGGATCCGACAAAGCAAAGGGAGAACGGAATGGCCATTTCTGGCTTACTACATAAAATATACATTTGCTATGGAGACAGTCTCAATATCAGTTTCTGTATTTCAGTTAATAGGAAGTAGGGTGCTAGAGCTGACAGAACAGAAAGCTCATATGCCGATGTACAGAAAAGACATATGTCGGAAGCCTAGGTGCATAGCATGGGAAGGCTCTGCAGCGAGGAGGCGTTGGAAAACACCATCAACGAATTGAACACCAGATTTATTGAATGTTGTAAATTTTCGTTATAATATCTCTTATAAAAGCAAAAGGAAGACAGACAGCTGAAGAGAGCATATTAAGTAGATTTCGAAACTCATAGTCTTTTTTAAACAAGATGGAAAGATAAAGGGGAAACGTAAGGAATGCTAGTATCTATAAATCGTCTGGTTAGAATTTGAGGTGTGTGATATTAACTTGAACAAGGGATGTAATAAAGTAATTTACAAATTCTAGTGAAAGTAGTTGCAATATGAAAAAAGAGCGACGTTGGATGTCAGAGTAACACCAGACTACCGGAAAGAGAATACCTCATTGGACGGAATCAGGATTGAGAGAGGGTCTAAAGCGCAAAGCGCACTGAACTGACTTCTAATTATTCAACAGAAGACCACTTGCCAACAAAAGTGCTGAGTCGTGATCCAGGCTATCTTTCAGAACCCGAAGACGGACTTCTGCTATTTCGAGAATTTAGGTCAAATGAACAGGTTTTCCATACAGCATGGCCTGTATTTCATGCAAAACGCCAAAATTTGCGCAAGACTGATAATCGTTAAAAAAACCCGGCATTGAGTAAGGTTGTAAAATTTATGATCGTGTAGCCTAATTTCACGTCAGTTCGGTCACAACAAAATCGCATCTTCCTCTTCTTCAAACAAAATTTTCAAGTGTGATTTTAAGCAAGCCATCGTACGTACCTTGAAAAAAATTTCTTTCCATCATATTTCTTTGTAATTATTCCGAGAGTTTGAATGCGACAAGTGTTAGATAGTTCATGAAATGGTTATTAACACTTAACGAATTTCACTATTTTTATTCTATTGCCTCTAAATACCGATTTTGTTCTATGTGATTACCAAAGACTTCAAAATAAGATATTTCTTAAAGGCATTAACCTTACTCAGGTGTTTTTAAACATTCTTTCTTATGCAGCTGTCTGGTTGTGTAATGGTTTTAAAATCATCCAAACATGTCAACTCATTGCCGAGAAAAATGAATGCACACCACAAAATTCGCAAATGATGGTGCCTAAGATTGATTAAAAAGCTTTCTTTAACAGGTCACATCTTGAAAAAAAAAGCTTAAATTAGATATTTCGGCGTCGAATGTCTGCATAATTTACGTTTCAAAATAGAAAAGTTTGATCTGCCTTTTATCTTCCCTAAAATCAAGAATGCATCTTCTGCTAAAATTGAAAGATCTAAATTTTATGTGTATACTGGAGGAGTTTTCAGTATATTTGTTTACCTCAATGTCCAGTTTTTAAATAACAAAAGCAGAGCAGTGTGGTAGAATATTAACGACGATTCTGAGAAAACTAATAATCTTCTGGCCAATACAAGCAAACATCCGTGTCCCAGGAAGCAATTGAGAAGAAGAAGAAGACTCGATCGCTGGGACAATATGTTTATTCGCCTGACGTTTCGATATCCCTCGCGGATTCGTCATCAGAGACATGAGTCTTCTTCTTTTTCTTATTCTCAATCTTCTGCCCATTGCGTTTCAAGCCTTTCTCTTCATTGATTCTGCTTTATAGATTTAAAAAATGCTTGGGCATCTTTTGCATACGGCTTGACAGAGGAAATAGGCAGCATGTCTCGGGTTTTTGTATATGTGCATGCTTATGTCCTTATTTTCGGTGAGGTAAACAAATGACAGCCTTATAGATGTACTTTTTAATTATATGGCACAAAACCAAGCAAAATGGCAAAATAGGATTATGTAAAACTTAATTTGCCCTTCTCTTCCCGAAAATTTGCACTATCTCATAATTGCACTAAGCTCACTTTCATGTAGGCAAAACAACATTGCCTGTTTTCTGAACATATACTGTATAGCGAGTGCTGCAAGAAACGTTACGCAATTTGAAAAAGACCAGTAATCACTCACAAAACAACATTTAGTAGGGTTGCGATACTGCTTATCACTCAGTCCAATTTCAATTATTTTCAGTCACGCTAAGATGCCAAATCTTTGATAAGCTTCTTTCTGACCGCTCCGAAAAATTGGATTTTGTAAAAAATGGCTTCTTAAATAATAGGCATTTTTATCATTGATTTTGACTGCCTTTATAAATTCAACTATATTTTATGGAAAGCACGCACTAAAAAATCCTCACTTGTTCTTAGTTGATAGCAACTTACGCCTTCTTTAAATGTTATTCTTAAAATAAGGGTTTCCTTCCGTTTTAAAAAGGTTCTAAATTGTCGAATGATTTTGAAGCCTACTGACGGCTAGAACTAAATTCAAGTTTTAACAACTGAATGCAGTGTTCATCCTGCTTCAGGAAAAGTGTGTTCTTGCCTAAGGTTTGAGGAAGTGGTTACAAAGCTGTCATAAAATTTTTCAATAGACAGGGATCATTCTGCATATATCAGGGGCAGCAGTTATTAATTGGCCGTTGCGGTGTATTATGAATGAACACCGCACAGTCGTAAAAAATCTCAAGATTAGAATTTCTTAGAACCGAATGAAACCCTTTCTTTCAGAAAAAAATTTAAAGAAGGCATAAGTTGCTATCAAATAAGTACAAGAGATAATTTTTTCGTGCATACTTTCCATAACATAAAGTTGAACTTATAAAGACAGTCAAAATCGATGATAAAATGCATATTATTGAAGTGGCCATTTTTTACAGAATCAAATTTTTCGCAGCGTTCAGAAAGAAGCTTATCACAGAGTCGGCATCCGAGCGTGACTGAAAATAATTGAAATTGGACTGCATGATAAACGGCATTGCAACTCTTCTCAATGTTGCTTTGCAAGTGAATACCGGTCTTTTTCAAATTGCGGAATGTTTCTTGCAGTACTCGCCATACTGCATAATCAAACAGTTTCTGGTCCTTATTAATATTTTTTGATTTTAACGCGCACAAAATTTTTCTTCTGCAAGGAATTCAAGGAATTTCCTAGACTATTAACAGCGTAGGAAATTCCTCGGGTACTAACGAAAGTTGGATGTGGCCCAATTCCACCCCTATTTGCCCCCAGTAGACTGATCTGAACTGAAAGCTTTTATAGTAAACAGGATTTTGCACCTAAAGTCAATTCAATGAATAAAATAAACAGCCTCCAATGTGTGCTAAATCCCCCGCTCAAATTTTAATATCCACATTTCATCAGATAAACAATCTACTGCATTTTGCTCCCAAAATTGCATCATTATTTTTTTCCAGAACTATTGTATGAAATCTCAATTTCTTGTACTAATATTAGGCAACTATCGGTTCTCAGTTAGATATTATAACCCTTTCACCTAACGCATAGTCTTTGTCGAACTTAAGTCATTAAGATGGGAAAGAAACAAAAATCTGTCAATTTTCTTAAATGATCGAAGGAGACAGTGGCTGGATGCAATTTGGAGGGGCACTTTCTTATAGATGGTATTCCTCCAAACCTTTGGTTATCTGTTACTTGTTCATAGTACAATTACCAGGGTTAGATGGGTTTGCTAGTAAGCGGTTCTAGTGCCTTGGCCTGCAGAAACCCTGAAAACCGACTTAGCTCAACACGACCATGCCAATCCCCCGAGAAATGATTGTGCGACGAGGGTAGCTTCCTAAAGGCTTACCAAGCCCACATTTTCTTTAGAGGCATGGTCAAATGTGTCGCTTATTATTTATCAATGGTGCAATACGCAATCGTAATCTTCCATTAAAACCCATTATTGAAACACAAAATGCTGCATTCAGGATCACGGAGCAGTACCTCATCATCCCACAGGGGTTACGCTACTAGGGTAGATGGATAGACTGAGAGGCGGAGCACCAGCCGCGGTCTTCGAAACCACCAATCATCATTTTTTCTCCACGGGCTGATCCGAGGACTTAAGTGTACTACTTGACGCCAAAAATGGTGCAAGCTCTACGTAGAACAATGACAACTGCCGGTGGTGTAATCTTACTAGGGGACACTACAGGCTTCACATTACACATGCCAAGTTTTGTCATAAATGTGAAATTGCTAACGACAGATGGTCCAGACATGGTGACTGTGAATTTACGTGTGAGTTGGTTAAAGTGCAAGTGGCATTTTTTGAAAGCTATTTTAGTCCATGTCACCGATGGGACGTGCAGGAACAGATAGCACCATGTAAGTGTTTTCACATATTTTGCAGTGATTTATGCGACGTAGCAGAAATCCGTAGACAGAGCGAGGGGTTTGCTTCATTTTAAAAACCTAACTCAAAAACTGTCAGCAAAAACCACTTCTGTTCACTGTGACTAAAATTAGGCACACTGACCACACAGCACCAGGAGATCAATAAAAAAATGCATAACAGATTAGCACTACAATTGCCAACATCGTAACAAATTGTCCGTCAGTGAGTTGCAACATTTAGACAAAATGGAATTCCCTCCAAAACGGGGATAGCGCTGTGCGCTAATGACGACATTGTTGTATTTCGAATATACAAAAAGCGATAGACATCGGTTACTAATGGGCGCGATAGTTAGAAAAATGTATACATAAGAAATTTACATGCGAATGGGGAGCAGAAAAAATGCACCAGCACCAACAAACTAAGACAATATTTTTCTTATACCACAACACACATGTAGAAATCGGGAACTCAAAGGTAACCCACCTAAATGTCCCTCAAAACTGATACTGATAATAAATGCTGCACTGGCATGCCACCGTGCACGGGGTCGTACGGTGTTTAACTAGCGACCACAGGCACTGTCACCTAAACGTTTTGATAATTATCTATGCTCGAGTTTGCAAGGCATTCAGGCTTTTGTGTGGGAAATACCACCGACTCTGAACCAATAAGCGAGGTGCCCTCAACCGATTGGGGATATTTTCCTCATCTAACATGATGCTATTTTGCCTCAAATCATTAATAATTTTAATGCGCCTCTGGTACGGCTACTGCTGTTGCTGTATTCGGACCTCCACAGGGCATTTTAAAATGAATTTTCCAATGCTCGTCCGGCGATAACACCACCTTTCTATTATTTATGGCCTGACGTGTCTGGGAAAAAGCTTTTGCAAATATTTGCCGTATGGTCATCGCACCCCGATAAGCCTACGCTGGACCTAAACAATAGATCATAAACAGATTAATCAATTAGGCGCAATAATTAATTCAGCGCGACCACACAGAGAGACTGTGTTTGTCGGTCAATTGGCTGTCAATTTTCAGCCAATCAACAGAGGACAGCGCAAAGTCACGTCGGGGTGTACTTCGCCGATTCTGGTTAGTTGAGCCCGTGGCCCAAAGGTCGTGGATTTGAGCCTCGGGGGGGGGGGGGGGCACCACTTGGGACTGGGTATGGCTGACTGATGATGATTAATAAGCCAGAAATGACCTTCCCAGTCTCCCTTGTTTTTGCCGGCAATACTATCTGCACCGTATTGCCTTGAGCTTCTGAGAGGAGACCCTCGCAAGCGGTTGGAGTTCAAGCAGTAAGTATTAATAGCAAAAAACGTTCACTGACGGAACCATCAATTAGTCATACCTTCAGCTGCCGGCTGGGATGACTTGGTATTCGATGCTGACGACGGCTAATAAGCCAGAAATGATTTCCCTTGTAATCGCAATGCTATCTACCTAAGACTATTAGCCGCTATGGCTGCTGTCAGAGTGCGGGAAATAAGGCCCAAGGTGGAGCCGGACAAGTGATCTCTGTAAGCAGTCAGTGAGCGTTCATCAACGAGTGTCAATATCTCCTGACCTGAACCGGAAAGACAAAGGGCACGTGGCTCAGTGTTTAGAGCGTTAGAGTCTGATGGAAAAGGTCGTGAGCTCGAGCCTCGAGTTGCGCACCACTGGGAGTTGCGTATGATTGGCTGATGATGGCCAATAAATCAAAAATGACCATTTCAGTTTCCCTTGTCTTTGCCTTATTTACTAACTGCCTAAGATTACTTGCTGCTACGGCTGTTGTCAGGGCCCGAAAAATGAGACCCAAGAGAGAGCGGGACAAGGGATTTCTGCTATCGGTCGGTGAACGTTCATAAAAGAGTGCTTATTGCAAAAACCTATCAGCCTTTACAGATGTATTCAATGGTTCAGTACTACATTCTGTATATATTTCGTCTAAGGAAAGGTACACACTCTCCCACGGTTTGAGGAAGAGGTCACATTCTTCTCATAAAATTTTGTAATGGATGTTCAGTGTCTTGCATACTTAATAGGCAACATTAATAAGTTGATGGAACGATATATTATGAATGCGAATTTCACAGTCGTAAAAAACCTTGTGACTACAAACTGTTTAAAGACCAAATGACACACATTTTTCATGTATAACACTGGAAGAAGGCTGATTCGCTACCAGACGGGTAAGAGAAAGATACTTATGCATGTTTTAGATAAAATATATTTGCATTTACAAGGCTAATGAAAATCCATGAGAGAAATGCACGCAAATTTAGTAACCATTTTTTAAAAGATCATGTCTGTGTTTGCAGTTAGAGGGAAGTTTGTTCGAAAGCCGGCAGCCTAAAGTGACGGAAATATCTTGGGATAAGATTGCTCCGGTAATCAGTAGCATCAATTTACTTAAATAGTTTTTTTCAAATCTAAAACACACTTAAGAATTTTCGTTGAAATGTCATGGGACAGGGTATGTACAATGGCAATTAGCAGAAGGGTTTTTATATAGAAGGTTTGCAATCTCACGAAGTGGTTAATCTTAAGAGTTTTTTTATTTGCAAAAGAGTGTTTAAGTAGGGTTGTCATATTAATTACCCCGCAACATACGCCCAATCCATATTGCAGTTCCAAGCGGATGCCGGCTGTCTAACGAGGTGCCTGCAAAACAGCACATAATTATTTCACTTTTTCCACAGATTTTAAATGCTCTGATAAATTTTGAACATATGTAGGAGGAAGCATGCACAAACTTATTCTGTCTTTTTGGTAGAAAATTACGTCTTCGTCAAACCTCATGCTTGGAAGAAGGGCCTTTTCGATTAGTAATCCACTTAATTCCCGAATAGTTGTAAAACCGACCTGCCGCCATACTTGTTTTTCGGGTTTCCAAAATAAGAGCTGTATATTTTCTGTGTACCGAAAATCATACATTTCCCATGAATTGCTATGGGATTACCCCAAAAAATAAGTAAGAAAAGTTAAAAACATCTGCCTTCCAAAACCAGAAAATTTAATACAAAGTTGATCAAATGTAAGTCAAGCCAATTTTAACGAATCACCTTTATTTCCAAAAACAAGGAACAATTTCAGTTTTAAAAATTATATTTTGCTAAACTATAAAGTCGTTTGGCATAAGATGCAATAGAACATTGAGCGCATTTTGTTTTATCTCATCGATTTTTAAAGGGACGTAAGCAACGCCGGTCATATATAGTGTGTCCCAAAAATATATGCACATTTTAAATAACTGTAACCTTGGTGTTTAGTATAATTTTATTATTTCAAATAAGTAAAAATATTTACAAGCATCACTTTACTGTTTTTTTGCTCCATGTTCTCAAACTGATGTCCAGACTGATCCAGACACTGCTGACAACGCGAAGCAATGGAATCGCACACGCCATGAAACAAAGCCCTTGGTGTCTGGGCGCATTCCTGTTCAGTGGCTTTTTCAATCCAGCGATTGTTGAAGGTTTCATTGCGTAGACCTTGTCTGTTAGGTATCTACATAATTAAACAATCTAGTGGTGTGAAGTCTGGTGAACGGTGAGGATATTCTGCAAAACTCTTTCGTTCTATCCATCTGTTTGGTAAGATCTCATCAAGGAAGGATCCAACATCACGCTGGTAATGTAGGGGTACCCCATCTTGCCGAAAATAAAACTCTTAATCTTCAAGTCTTCTCTAATATTTGGCATAACAAACTGTTGCAGAAAGTTCAAGTAAATGGGACTGGTTACAATATCATCAAATAAGAACAATCCACTTACTTAAAATGAGTATAAAGTTTTGGAACACCCTGTATTATCACGAACAATTAGGTAAAACCCAATCTTATTAAATCTTAATCATGAAGAAATATACATTTTAGACACTATAATTTCCGCTCATGCATACTTTATAAACGGATCAGATGGAAGAATAATAACTGTATTAAAAATTTCCACATATATGGCCACTCTTTTTGCATCTGCAAGCTTATAACAGGGCCTGGAATTAATCCACTACGGTACAAAATAATCCAATATGAAGAGGAAAGTGAGTTCTTTGAGGTTAAGTCAAATTGAATCATTTATCTTCAGGTGAATTTAAAAAAAAATTATCGGAAATAACCACGTAAATTTTGATGATACCTTTAGAAAAGGGTAATATGCACAGAGTTTTGTCGGCTGAATATCTAAGTAAAGTACTTTTTAAAGAGATAACCTAGAAGAGAATTTTTTATTAATCTTAGGAATAATAATATCACGCTTTTTTGTGGCCGTTTTTTTTGCTAGACAATGCGTGTTGCTGTTTGGAGGAATTTCTACATGAATTTCTATGAAGTTCTATCCAAAAACTCATTTTTCTGTTAATTCTTATCTTATCTATTCTATTCTTTCTATTTCAAAGGTTTTTATATCAACGTTGAAGGGAATGAGGGTTAAGTAACGAAAGCTTAAAGATACTGAAAAGGCTGGAAAAATTCTCAGCGTTTCAATTTCCATCTTTAAGTAATTTTAAATAAATAACAGCAATATGTTTAAAATATTTTGACTTAGCGAAAGTTCTTATTACATAAAGAAAATGGTTAAGTTATTTATTCATCTTTAAGGAAGATTTAAATTTATTACTTTAGTTTACAGCAATTTTTTACGTCTCTAAAACTTAGGGATTATCACAAAAATCTCGTCTTTCTGAGCAAGTATTTTGTACTTCTTATATTTCTTATCGTTAACACATTTGCCTAAGGTTGTTCATTCTTACTTCTAAGTCTTCGTACGTGTGTTAATGCCGGTTTGTGAGTGATTCCAACTCTTTCGCAAACTTTGTACCCATACTGTAGATATTTACCATTGAAATCAATTCAGCTCCAAGAAGACAATGTTTGAGTCCTGAAAAACCATCAACCCAATCACCAGAATATGGGCTGGTTGTCAACAGTACTTCGATAAATAGCCTTTTTTAAAATTATATGTTTACCTCATTGTGGTACATCCAATAGCAAAGTTGGTGTGGTGATTATTCGCGAATTTGTGGCTTTTGACTTAAAAGAAACCCATTGTGGAATTCGTCCTTTAACATGCAGTTTCTGGGTGCGTAGAATTCCGATTTACCATAGTCCGAATTATTACCTTTTCTAGTTTCCGAACGTTTTGACTGTGCGAGGTGCCTTGGGAAATAGCATCCAGTAAGTTGTCGTTTCCATGGTCACCGGTCACTACTGACCGCCGATAGTCTGATGGCTGACCCGACCCCATATTGAAAAGGAAAGAAAAATGCCCCGCGATTTACAGAGCCCATGTGTTAATAATTGACACATTTATTACCTCGTTAGGCATCACGCATCGACCCTGGTTTAGCATATCAAGTTAGGGCCCTTCTCTGCGCGCAAACTGGGTCATGACCTTAAATTAGTACGATCATTTGTTTCCAGTCTGATACATCCTTCCCAACAAGGATTTTTCATCGAGAGGCAGTTTTTTTAATTTTAAGCTGTCAGTTGCGCGATTTTCGACGTCACAAGTTCCCTTACCTGACCGGCGAGTCACCGGAGCAGGCGGTAGGGGCAAGCCTGTGCGAGGAACAGTAGCAGCGTCACCATAGACGCTGACGGAGGGAAAGGGAGTGGGGTGTAGACCTGCTCCGGTTCATGTCCAGTTGTCCGCTTTGAGTTGGGCTGCGACTAGCCGATTGCTGCGAATGAGCCCTGAAGGACTTCTGGTGGTCTCCCTTGTCAAGAAGTGTTAACTGGCGAAAGCAGTCTCCTTGTCGGGAAACACTAGTAATTGATCGGTGAGCGTTCATCGGTCAATATCAATATTCCCGCGATCTAAATCGGCAACGAGCCGGTGGTTTAATGGGTAGAGCGTTGGATTTCTAGTCAGCAGGTCACGGGATGGAGCCTCGGCTGGGTATGACTGGCTGATGATGACGAATAGGCCAGAAATTGTCGTTCCAGTCTTCCCCGTCTTTGTCGGTTATGGTCACCTACATACCCACTTTCCAATAACTGATTTCTAGTCACCTGCGGGGTTTGCAAATTATCCGGTTCAAGACGAAGTGGCATTACAGTAATACCTTGAGCGCTCGCGAAGATCCGTCCTAGAACCCGTCGAGAAATTGAAGAAATCGCGTATGTTTGAGATGACTAAATAAAGGTCATTATATCTAGAGGTAAAGCCCTTCACATGACCAACATCATGCGTGCACAGCTCTTCGCTATCATTTAGAATTTATAGATTACACGTTAAAAAATGAATGGTTGACGTAAAAAAGACAGTGCAGTACCCTTGGGTGAGCATTAGTCACCCTGACGCATTTATGGTTAAAAATGTGGTTGCTATACTAGTTACCTTGCTGCGGTTTTATCTTGCACTCACTTGAGGGACTGGCCCTTTAAAGACTGACGTTTTCCTCAAAATTATTACGAAAGAAAATTAGGTAAGCATTATACATCGCAGAAGTCATCTCACGTAAATATAATTCAATAAAATAGAGGAAACGCGTACGTACTGCAGGTGGGGGTTATTCAGTCACCTTAAAATTTTGTAAAACGTACAGAGAAATAAAAACTTTATAAAAATATATACGTACGCACTAACTTCAAGAGAAGAAAAATACATAGGAGCATTAACAATATTTTCAAAACCATTAGTAGGAGTACTCACCAAGGAGGAAGTAGCTGTGCAGTGCGACTCAAATAATACAAATTTCTGGACTAAGGAGTTACAACTCTTTAAGGTTTCCCTCATCATGTAGAGGGGACTCTAGAGCACGTTTTAAATAGGCATGTTTGCTGTGTTACTACCTAATTCCAACTCTTGCACCAAAAAACGCACCGTCACTATGCGTACGTCATCGGCCAAATCCGTTACAGTTATCATTTGCTATGGACAGTAACATAGTTTTGTAATCTTTTTGCTACCGTTAAGTTACCATTTATTTACCATTGCAAAACAGAAAAGTAGATGCACTTTTTTGCGACATTAACATACTGCACCTGGAGCCCACATATATTCAAGCATTTTAAAATTATGTAGAAACCTGAAGAGGAATTGCAAGGTGTAAAAATATATGTGCACGCTAAATCTGGGGAACAAAGAGAGAACACATGCGCATTTAAAATCTTTCGATGAGTAAACAGTTGCCTGTCTGTACACGAATGACAAATTCGCTTGTGGTACGGCTAAAATAGTGAAAATGACTGCATGACACATCCGAGGACTTGCAGCACTTCAGAATCTGTATATAGAGATAATTCCTCCGCAGGGACTTATTTGGGTGAAGGGACATGTCAGTCGGTTGACATCCAATCGACAAATAAAACTATTATGCTCTGCCTATGCTGGTTTATTTCGCAGGGGTGTAGAGCGTTCTGAATGCCTTTATGCCTCCTTTACAGAGTACATTCAAAAGCAGGATCCCTGCGGGGCGATTAACTTTTAGCAATCCATCCACCTAATAGCGTTTCATTATGGTGCCTGATTGATCGCCAAAACGCCATACAGTGAGCTGTTTTGAAGCACGCTAACAGTCCTTCTATGCCGTTTGTGCTGAGCATTTGTTTACTATTTCAAAATATAAAACTAACTATAATCTTTTGTCATAATTATGCAACAATTAGCATTCCAAAGAGGATACAGTTTACCAATGGTTGCAACATCTTATAAAGTTATAATATGTATTTTAAATAAAAGAAAACCTTTCCGTAAGGAAACAAAGTTTTTTTAAAAATAAATTTATTGAAGGATCTCTTGAGCCTCTTTACTTTTCGCCTGAAACAGCCCAATTTTAAGTACCGCCTTTTCCTACCAATTTTCCAGGGTAGAGTGTGTCCAACTTGTCGCGGTTTCCCAAAGGCCACTTGAATGTGCCATTTCCCCAGGCAACGCAGCAGGAGCCTCTACAGACGACACCCCCTCGGGCAATGCAACACACCAATTACAGACCACTTGCACTAGCTGCACAAGTATGTAGGAAGCAACTGTCATCTCACTCTCGTACACAGACATACAGCCAGACATTCTCGGCCACGACTGGACGCAGTCACCACCAGTCTTGGCGTCGCCAGTGGCCACCGCTGCCTGAGATCGCGATGCAGGGTTCAGTCCACGATAAATCCCTCCTACTTATGTCTTCTGTCGTTTACTTGCAACCTGGCATTCGGTCTGATGATTGTAGTGCTCAAAGCATAACCAATACTTAGGGGTCTTGCTATGAGCTGTAAATTGCTTGTCACTGTCTATGACTGCCAATACAAGCGAGCATGCGAGTCTCAAAACTGTCATCTCACTCTCTTACACAGACATACAGCCAGACATTCTCGGCCACGACTGGACGCAGTCAACACCAGTCTTGGCGTCGCCAGTGGCCACCGCTGCCTGAGATCGCGATGCAGGACTCCGTCCACTATAAATCCCTCCTTCTTATGTCTTGTGTCGTTTACTTGCAACCTGGCATTCGGTTTGATGATTATAGTGCTCAAAGCACAACCAATACTTAGGCGTGTTGCTACGAGCTGTAAATTGGTTGTCACTGTCTATGACTGCCAATACAAGCGAGCCTGCGAGTCCCAAAAAGTAAGTGAGAAGAAGAAGACGACCCGGTCGCTGGGAAAATACTTTTATTCGCCTGAACTTTCGAGATCCGTCGAGGATTCGTCATCAGAGACATAGTCAGATAGCAGTAGCAGATAGGGGTAGCGTATGCACAGGAGTTTGCAGTATTTCGAGGATACAGTCATTACTGCAAACATACAACGACAATTAACGGCAATTGCCTTCTTGCGCGTTTATAATTTGTTGATCGGCATGCGGGCTCTGATTTGCTGAAATATCATCACGCGTGGTGGACTCGGGCGTGATGATTGCTCGGCCATCTGACCTTCCGGTGTTGGCCTAAGACGACGTGGTGGCCTGTGCGTTCGCCAAATGGCGACTTGCTTTGGTCTAATTAAGTCTCCGCACCGAATATGGATTGAGTAAATCGTTGCACTTGTTTAGGGATTGGGGGCCCATGAACCATGACTCAAGTAATTTCAGCTTTTTAATCTCCTGAGAAATTAATTTCTGATCGCGGTATATATCAGTATATTTAAGGTCTATAGGCGTAGACCGAAATTGTAAGTGTATATTTCTGTTGAAACCCGTCAACCCCGTCACAGGGGTTGACAGGGGTTGACGGGTTTCAACACAAATATCCACTTACAATTTCGGTCTACGCCTATAGACCTTAAATATACTTTTGTGCTTTCTTTCAACTAAAGACCCATGCCTCAATAGTAAGATCAGTTGACTTCTAACTAACAAGTTCGCGGATTCGAGCCTCGGCTGGAGCATTACCTGGGGCTGGGTATGACTGGCTGATGAGCGCGAATGAGCCAGAAATGGCCATTTCACTCTCTCTTGTTTTTACCGGCAATTTTCATCTGCCTACACTGTTAGCTGCTGTGCAGCTGCAAGCACGGCGCGGCGAAAGAGTTCCCTTGAATGTTAACAATCAGCGAAAATAGTATACGCGTAAAATGCTGCCCTCTGGTTGCCGGTTGTGCAATCCTTTCACACAAATATCCGGGCACTGCTTTCTTGCGAGGCCGGAATAAATGAGCATACGCAAAAAGATGCAGCCATCGGGGGGGGGGAGAGCGACGTGCCGACTACTGTGACACAAACCTTATCTGCAGGGGCTGACCCACCCACCCACCCCGTGCCGGCGACCTCTGCGTACACAGCGTCAAGCGACCAGCAAAAGGTGAGCTGAGGGGTGTCAATCCTCTCAGACGGACCGGGCCACCACGAGGGCCATACATACAGTAGATTCCCTATATCATGAAATGTCGCCCGAAATTCTGAAATGTGTTTTCGACTCCAACATATTCATTACGTATGCTTTTAATAATGACAATCCTACGGCCTAATCTCAATACATTTCGGTCGCGTCAGGATGCCGGTTTTTTAATGAGCTTCTTTCTGACCGCTAAGTAAAAGTAACCAATATAAAAAATGGCTAATTAAGTAGTATTCCTTATTGTCATTGATTTTGACTGCCTTTATAGATTCAATCATATTTTCTTAGAAAACATGCATGAAAAAAATATTTCGTGTACTCATTTGGTAGCAAATTACGCCTTCCTTACATTTCATACTTAAAGAAAAGGTATCTTTTGGTTTTAAAAATTCCTTAGTTTGAGCTTTTTTACAATTTTCAGCTGTTAATTCATAGAGCATCGTATCCGTCAATTTGTTGATGCTCCCTTTACTGTATAAAGTGTGCTCCATATCTATTGCACCATTTTATGCAAACTATGTGAAATCTGCCTCAAGCTGTAGGCGACCACTTACTTTTCCTTAAACAGGACGTACACAGTGCGCAGTTTATAAACTTTGAATTCAAGTGTAGCAATCACTAGGTTTCAGAAATATTCGGCAATTTAGAAACTTTTTTAAAACCAAATGATACCCTTTTTGAGTACAAAATGTAAAGAAGACGCAATTTGCTACCAAACAACCACAAGAAATAATTTTTTCGTGCATGTTTTCCAAAAAATATATTTGAATATATAAAGGCAGTCAAAATCAATGACAAAAATGCATACTACTTAAGTAGTTACTTTTCATGATATATACTTTTTCTTGGCAGTCAGAAAGAACCTCGTTAAAAAGCCGGCATCCTGACGTGTCCAAAACATGTTGAGATAAGGCTGTACAATTGTCTCTATTACAACCGTCCGCAATTAATATGTTTCAATCAACAACGCATTTCAGAATTCCGGGTGACGTTTCATGAGATAGGGAATCTACTGTACACACGCAACCGCCTGCATTGCCAGCTGCTTGTGGAGGAGAGGGGTCTAAGGCATAGCCTGCCTACGCACCTCTGTGCACACCTCACTGCAGGTGGCCACAGCTGTCGCAAATGCTGTCCTCGCAGTTGTCTCCCCACGACCGCAGCTGAGTTCTCATAACATGTCTAGGTCACAGCGACCTTGGCCTCTACCGCACCTAGGCTGCGCGGCCTTGTCACGTTCTTCCTCATATCGACCTAAAAACCGATTGCTGACGGCCGTGGCGGGTTCCCTTCTTCTTGTCACAGCAAGGGCGTATCATGGTCGCATTTCCGGTTCTTGGGAATGTTCTCGTGACTTTGCGGTCTCCTCCTCCTCCTCCTCCTCGTGTGACCCTTCGGATAAAGATATTACTCGTCCTGAACTCGCTGGCTGCCGCCAGCATTCACAGCAGCATGTTGGTCCTACCGTTTACATACTTTCTATCACGAGCGACAGTTTTTTTCTCCGAAAAAAACACAAAGGACATTCCATGTTCGAATTGTGAGCCATACCATAGAAGTTTTTTCACTGTCTGAGCTTTTTGCTCAGCTACACCTGCTGACTCGAGTTAACTGACATCACCACATGTGATTGTATTAATTGGAACCAGTGAGTAGTCGCTTAAAGTTATGTAAACGACTTCTCTGAAATGTTCGGCTTCGCCGATGCATTTATTAACTGCTGTGTACAAATAGGGAGTTCAAAGGCGTTTGCCTATATTTCCCTTAATAAACTTGACTTGACTTGATTGAAATATGCGATAAATTAACGTCGCCGGATAAGATAGGGAAGACTGGAATCGCCATTTCTGACCCATTAGTCATCATCAGCCAGTCATACCTAGACCCCAAATGGTACCCCACCCCACGCTCGAACCGGCGACCTGTTGATCAGAAGTTTAATGCTCTAACCAATTAGCCATGAGCTCGTGGGCTTGTCGGTTTAGATCGGGAATATTGACAGCAGTTGATGAACGCTCACCATCGCTAAGGGAACTCATTCGTCCCATTCTTTTTTGGCACTCAACCTCGAGCTCAGTCATCAGCCACACAGCCGCGAACAATGTCCGTCTTCTGGTAGGTTAGGTTTATAATCAACAAGTCGCGGATTCGAGCCCCGGGTGGTGAACGGCTATGGCTAGCTGCTGATGGCTAATGAGCTAGAAATGGCCATTCCCGTCTCCCTTGTCATTGCTGGCACTGGCCGCTGTGCGGGGTGCTCAACAGTGAGCCCCAAGGCAGAACACGACGAGCGAGTGAGTTCCACTGGCAACCACTGAGTTTTCATCGCCGAAAATAAGATACGCATAAAATGTTCCCCTCCGGTCGCCAGTTGCGCAATCCTCCCACACAAATATCCGGATGCTGCTTTCTTGCGAGGCATACGCAATAAAACGCAGCCGCATGGAGAGGGGGAGAGCCGACGGGGTGGGGCCGTTGGGCCAGTTACTTTGACACAGACCTTTTCTGACCCCCGCTCCGTGGCGTTGGCAGCATTTCCCCCCAGCGAACACACCGTCGAGGTGAGCGGGGAGGTGTCAATCCTCGTAGGAGGACCGGGCCACCACGACGATGCCTATGCGCGCGCACACACACAACTGCCTACATTGCCAACTGCTTGTGTATGGGAGGCGGAGCCGGGGGGATGCCCTGCCTACGCACCTCTGTGCCCACGTCACTGCAGGTGGCCGCAGCTGTCGCCAACGCTGTCTTCGCAGTTGTTGTCTCTCGCCCCCCCCCTTCCACAGCTGTTGCCGCGGCACCGTGAGGAAGCGTAATGCTGCGGTTGCAAAGAGGACATCCTCAGTCCTGCCCCCGTTCCCTGGGGGGGGGGGGTTAACTGAGAGCGAGGGGAGGTAGGGGCTGGCATGGCGCAGGCGGTTGCAGTTTCTAGAAGTGGTAACTCATGTACAGGGTTGCGTCTTGCCGAGGATAGGGGTACTTGAAGGAGGTAGGCAGGGACAGAAGTGGCGGACGCGTGCACTGAATGGATTGTGTCGACGTGAGAGAGAGCGCGTTAGGATTAACTAATGAAAGGTTGGCACCATTTTACAGGGAGACCCTGTTCTTAACTAGGTCTAATGGTGGTGGGCCTCGAGTGGGGTCCCAAGACCCACAAACAGGCCAGATCGGCAAATGCACTCATATACAATTTTGCAACCAACGGAAGGTGAGCAGCTGGGAGACGCAAGAGAGGGAGAGGGGATTGGCGATACTACGCGCATATTTCTCATTAAAAAACAGCCTAAGATGCTTGACTTTACCACAGGCGCCAAATGTAGTAGCTTGGAAAGTGACTAACTAGCAAAATCAATCTCCATTCGGGACGGACAGTCCAAGGCTGCAGTGAATCCCTCTGCATATCTCTCCTCCATGGCATTCCCATTCAGGCGGTTTCCAAGCTAGCCCCATTTGCAGTCGACATGGGAGAGTTAAGAGAGTAAGACAGAGTGAGAACTCGACGATACTCAGCGCATAGTCATCATTAAAACGAGCACGATAAGCTTGAATGTACCATGGTGCGCTAAAAGTGGTGTCTTGGAAGGTGGCTGACTGAAAAGATGACGTTAGATAGAGCTCCGAGGCACAACGGAGCGAGCATGTTCCGTAACCGGATCGGTGAGCCGCCTACCATAATCCCAACCACAACCAACATACATAACGAGCTCGTAGTGCAATGGTAGAATGTCGCACTCAATGATCAGATGTCGCGGGTTCGAATCTCGGGGTGGCGACCCCTGGGATTGGATATGACTGACTGACGAAAACAGCTAATAAGCCAGAAAAGACCATTCTGGCCTCTCTTGTCTTTTTCAGTTCCACTTCGTCATTCGGTACTGCATTTGGGATGGAGGGTTAGGCTGCAGTGGCTCCTTCTGGATATGTCCCCCCTATGGTATTCCCACTCAGACCTGATCCGAGCCAGCCTCAATTGTTGTTTGGTTAAATCCCATTCCATCGGTCGCTCGATCCTGCCTCCGGTCTTTTTGACTCTATCTTGACACCCATTCCAAGTGGGTGAAGGCGAAGACTGCTAGCACCACGAACTCATTCACGCGTAAGTCACCTTCCCTGCATGGCCTTTCTGTGGGTCACACAGTGCACTTCGTCAGAATCGATGGTCAAACTGTCTCTAGAAGTTCATAGTGGGTATGGGCCACGTTGTATACCGCAGAGGGCTTATTAATAAAAAATGTTATTTGAACATACTTATTTCCTGTGATTAACAGTGCATTTGATTGCATAATTTTTAAATAAAAAGATGCCATTCTTCAAGTTGAAAATTAGGCAAAGGTGTTATTTTTGCCAATCTAAATGCAAGAAAGGAAAGTTGTGTACAGTTGCCATAAAATCTGCTAACATTCATGAAGAAATCAAGACTCAGAAGTGAATGTGTTTGTGGCAAGACAAAGGCACAGGAAGCCTGAGTTAGTTTTAAGCTTCCAGTGAGGGCAAATAGCAGGGTTGTGGCGACGATCAGAGTTACGTTACATTGCAGTTCAGGGTCAGGGTGTGTGTTAGGGTTATTGTTAAACTTGGAATGGGCCCCCTAAAACTGGCCGCGTGGCAGATGCGCTGGACCAACACGGGGGCCAGATCAGAACACGGCAGGTATTATTTTGTTTGCACTTCCAAAGCAAATACTAAAGGTGGGGGCAGGGGGGGGGCATATTGGCACGCATAGGGGCGGCTTCGGCCGTTCCAGCCATCTGCGTCAGATCCCATCTCCGATCTTATTGATTATGCTTTGGCGTCAGGCGTAGACGGCTAAAAGGAAGAGGGAGTGTGGCAGATGTACGCAAGTAAGTATCTCTGCTCCGCTACGCCGTTGAGGTCCAATAAAATCCCTGCTACACAAACACAGCTCACGTTGCGTTCCCCAAAGTCTTACAGCAGTAAAGTAATAGTTGTTCTGCAAAGTAAGGCATATTGTGGTGTATCCGAAGTGGCTATGCATATCCTTGATACTGGACACAGCTTCGCATGGGACAAAACATGCATCGTCGGAGTTTGCTCCTCGAAAAAGGGTCGAGAATTTCTCGAGATCATGCACTCCGATGACTCTTGCATCAACCACCACATAGAGTTAGATGGTATCTATAGCCACCTCACAGAACAGTGGAAAAGACTAGGGCCACACAACACAGACAGAAGGAGACCAAAACTACCATTCAGGTCTCACACCATTTATATATTGATTTTTTCCGCACGTTTGAAATTTCAGTTGTCCATTGCACATTTCTTGTTGGTCCAAAGATGAGCTGGGGAAAACCAGTCTCTAAAATTCACCGATTAGAGTCACATTTATATCCCAGAGAACATCATTTTCTTCAAATTAAATTTCTCGGGATGCGTGTTTTGCAGTTTATACTTTTATATATATTTATATTTATATTATATTAATTATATGTTATATTCAATATACATTATATTGCATATATAATATATAATAGCAGTAAGGGGGTATGACAGCATTTAGGGGTAACTTGATACAGAACTGTTTCGGGCTTATTAGCCTTCATCAGCCAAGCATAACCCTGAACACCAGCTGGTCGGACAACACAAACAAACGCACGCGCAGACGGCGCAGTTGGTCCACTACTGGTGTCTATCAGATGGGTCATAAGCACTTCATCGAACCGCCGTTCATCAGCGCCTCGCCACCTGCCATTTGCTGTCACTGCTGTCACTTCGATCGGTGTTCGCACATTTCTGAGTGCATAATATATATAATATATAATAGAATATAAATATATATAAAAGTAATCTAATATATAATAATATATTATATTTTACATTATTATATTATATATTATATTACATATTATCATCTTATATTCGAATATTATATTATACTTATTGATATTTATATTTTGTTTTATCGAGTAATATTACATTGTTTAGAATTACCAACTTTTAAAGCAAGGTGGATAGTTCTGAAAAAGGTATAAATGGGCTGTTCTAGGTAAACTTAAGGTTTGAATTCAGAGAAAGTTTGTTCATGCTAAAGAGAATAAATAAAGCAGCACAGGGAAAATTTAATCTAAAAATACTGCTTTTGTAAAATGTTCGGATACATGTTTCCATATTACGCGCAATGTAACCTAAGGCAGTTACCGAACAACCCAAAGTTCGAGTATGTATTGCAACAGGATTTCACGAGAAGTTCTAATAGTTCCTTCAGTTGATAAATTGTTGGAGTAATGGCGAACGAAGACAACCAGATTTTCGCCTGAACGCACCAATTGGAAGGTCATGGGCGTAAGATGTTTCCTGAGCTCACGTGCGAAAATGCCGGTCGGTGAGTAATAAATTAAAATTGCATCCTCTGACTCCGTATAAAATAGTAACGCATAGCTTAAATCCCAATGATAACAACAATAAATGTAGTACAGGGCTTAACAATGGATAAACGTAGTCAGGAACAAGAGAGTCGGCCAAATATTGCCTGACAAAGGAACGACACACGTCCAATAAAGCCACACATACCCAGGGCGAATCCAGACTTCGAAGAGCGTGTATAGTGTGAGACGGTACGACCGCTGCTTTCATGTGGCTTTGGGGTCAGTTAGTGTGGCACCGGATTGGTGTGAACCCTTGCCCTGAAGGGAGTGTCGTGTGCGCTAGCATTGGGAGGAGGGTATTCAAGTGGCACTCTTGCAGCCGTGACTGTTTTAGACACACATGCTTATTCGAGCGGAAATGGGTCAAGAGTTTTCAAGTCATTCAGACTTAGACAGCTTGAGCTCGAGACAGGGAGCCTTGAAAAAAAGGGGTGGGTGGCCAGCATTCTCGGAGGGAGGGTTTCAGCGTGGGAGGGGGGAGGGAACAGCTTCTGGAAGAAAGGAACAATTGTATGTAGATCAAGCAGAATTTCACAGGAGAATTCCAAAAAATCGTTCAGAGTAAGATAACACATAGCGTTTATAGCACTGTGTCAGTTTCCGGCTCGGTAGATCACACATGCAGCTTAGAAGCCACGCTCAGAATGAGCCGAGGAAAAGCCGTGTGCACGCAATTTATATGCTTCCCTTTCGCCCACCTTGTGTGCTAGAGGAATGTTAACGAATTTACTTGAAGTTACAGGTCTGTAATTGTTAGAGCACTGGACTTACAAATGCTTGATAAACAAAAGAACGCGGGCCAGGTGTCCCCAACCCTCGGGTTGGATATGGCTGGCTGATGATGGCTAGTAAGCCAGAAATGGTCATCCTGGTTCCTTTTTTCTTTGTTATTCTGCCTCCTAAACAGGCCGCGTGGTAGATGCGCTGGACCAACACGGGGGCCAGATTAGGGTACGGCAGGCGTTAATCGGGTCGGCATCATTGGGATTGCCGACTTATTCGGCTTACAATCCTATGCCAAATACCGAAAATGAGGAGGGGCGGAGGAGGCTCGTGACACACATAAGGACGTCTTTGGCCACGCCAGCAACCTGCGCCCTCCTCCGTCTCTGATCTTCTCGACTTTTTCTCGACACCGGGCCAATTTTGGGGAGTTGAGCCAGAGAGAGAGAGAGTAAAGTAGATGCATCGAAAGTCCACTTTCACTATGATCCAGCGCAAGTCACCGTCTCTACACCATCCGGTTGTGGAGCACGGGGTAAGCCTAATCGGAACCGACGGTCGACATATCGTTGCTTCTTATATCTGCACTCGCCGGGCTTTATTAAATAACCTCCTGGATAGGCTGCGTGGTAGATGCGCTGGACCAGGTGTGCTTCTACGCGAACTATCTGAAGAATTAGCGGAACCGCTCAGTATAATCTTTCGAAAATCGCTCGAAGCTGGTAAAATACCTGAAACATGGACGTTGGTAAATGTCGTACCCATCTATAAGGGAGGATCACGACTCTATCCCACCAACTACCGACTGGTTAGTTTGACGTGCATCTGTTGTAAGCTGATAGAGAGGATAATGAAAAAATCGATTTTATCACTCGATACATTTTGCTGCCAAATCAGCTCAGTCCAGCATGGTTTCTATGAGAAGAGATCTTGTCTTACAAATCTTATCACAACGCTAGAACACTGGACAAAAGTAATGGATGAAGGACACACAGTAGATGTTATTTACTTTGACTTAACCAAGGCGTTTGATCGCGTTCCACATCAGCACCTCATCCGAAAACTGACCGACTTTGGGATAACAGGGAATCTCCTGAAGTGGATTGAAGACTTCCTTGGAGACCGTAGTCAAAAAGTTACTGCAGGTGGCTACTGTTCAGAGTCAGCACCTGTCAAAAGTTGAGTTCCACAAGGGTCAGTTCTTGGGCCGCTGCTTTTTTATCATCTACGTAAATGACGTAGTGCGAGAAATTAAATCTGACATAGTACTCTTTGTTGATGATCTCAAAATGTGGAGGGAGATGAAAGACGAAAGGGACTTCCAAATATTACAAGAGGATATAGACCGACTGCACTCTTGGAGCAACAGTTGGTGTATGAACTTCAACCCCAAAAAATGTGTAGTAATGCACATGCTATCAGCAAGACGACGAAGAACTGCACTCTCTTGACATTATATTTTGGGAGACCAACCACACGAAACCGTAAGTTTGCAAAGAGACCTAGGTGTTCTTATTAAAGACGACCTGTCATCGCACACTGCTCCAAAGCCGCAGCGAGAGCAACGTCAGTCATGGACACCATACAAAGGATGTTCGTTAACCTGAATACTGATATCTTCGGAAAAGTATATGGAACGTTCGTGCGGCCTCATCTGGAATATGCAATACAGGCTTGGCGGCCCTGGCTTCAGAAAGACATGAGGATTCTCGAAGGTGTTAAACGACGTTCTACCAAGGTGGTCCCTGAACTTAAGCAGTCCATATGAAGCAGTCATATAAGCAGTCATATGAACATATGAAACATGCGCAGACTGCGCATGTTTCAGACTGTTCTTTGATTACCTATGATTAAGGATTCCCGAGGGAATCCGAAACGTCAGGCAAATAAAACTCTTGTTCCAGTGATCGCATCTTCGTCTTCTGAACTGCTTCCTGGGACTGGAATATTTGCTACTATTGGCAATAATACTCACTTGGTTTTAATGGAGTTTTTATTTTACACTAAAAGATCACAAGAGGAATATGTCATACTGGATATAGAGTGAACTTTTTGTACGCTGCCATTCCGCAAACGCCTCACCTTCTCACCAATTCTTATTTCCAAAATATTTCGATGCACTTTTGCACAACAAAAGCGATCTGTAACAATTTTTGCATATTTCACAAAAACTTATGCATTCTTATACTGTTTCAATAAAGTTTTTAAGGGCTTCGGTCATTTACTCCAAATATACTGACTGATACTGCCTGGACCGACATGGGGGCAAGAACAGGGCACGACAGGCGTTATGCGCTCGCCTAAGAAAGTCCGGTTCACATCAAACATTAAGGGTTTTTTACATATTAACCAACACGTTTATGCCCGGAAGTGTTGTATATGGGAACTGCTCACACTTAAAGCCGGATAGAAGCGGAGACCGAGTTAAAAGCATCCTCCATAGAGGAGTCAATGCATAATACAAATGATCTTGAAGGCCCCAAACATCTGGCCAAAGATTAGGACCGCAAAAGAAGAAAAAATAATTGATAAATTCAAGGCCACCTAGCTGGATTGATCTTTTAAAATTTCTGGTCGAGCTACCATATTTTAAGTCTTCGAAACATCAGCAACAAGACGAATCTGTTGCTGTGTGCAGCTTTACTTTCCCCAAGAAGAACGCTTTAGCGGTATTGACATAATAAGATATTTAATGAGAAGAAAGTCCCTTCAGGCTCCATCACTACCCAATAAACGTAAAAAATCAGCACGATGCTGAGTATATCCAGTTGGTAGTTCTAATAACTAACCAGTTCTAGCAAAACTGCCTTGTAGGACCGCCTAAATATATATTCTCCCCGCCCAACAGTCATGCGGAATTGGTGGTTAAACATTTAATTATTGGTTAAAGAGTGTAAATGAATATTTAATTGTATGGAAAGTGACTAAAGAATATAAAATTTAAGCTTCTTATAGTCGTTTTAATGAGCTAAATAGAATCAGCTTCATCAACATAAATTACTGTTGCTCCGAAAACTGATGGGCATTGATGGAAATTCGACCTTATGTTGGCGGAATTTAACAAAAATTCGGCAAGTCGGGCTACTGAAAATGTAAAAGTCAATTATCATTATCATTATAAGTGAACGGCAAATATGACCTCTAAAGACAGTCCTTACCCATTAATTTCTTAGTGTAGCTATAGGTGAACCAGTTGGGCATGGCTGGCTGATGACAGTTAATCAGCCAGAAAAGATCAACTCAGTCTCATTTATACTTTACAATACTACTTCATACATCATCACTGGTCATTAATTGACTGCCTGTGGAGCCTTTTAATAAAGCTCAAGGGGGATCCTGTTCCCGTGTTTTCTCGCAAGTTTCGCTGTATGTCGGAACGATGAGCTTTTGAAGGTCGGTCTCTTGTCTTCCCAGGAAAAGCTTCTGAGTATGCCAAATCATATTAAGTCTTGCAATTCCACCTAAGTACTCTTACTTATTTACACTTCGTACGGCTGCTGTCGTGCCTGACCTAGCTGGCCTTTGTGATATCATGGACTGTGTACCTCTACACGCATGATGCTCCGCGGCAGCAGATGCGACCATTTCAATGCATGCCCTTCACCAGCGAAGGAAACCGAAAAGCGAAGTTTCAAGAGGCACTTTTGTCTTCTGACAAAGTATGTCTAGCCAGGTTTGGGGTTACCGTTCGCTTTGATGCCTGAAGGTGGATATCAATACCGGATCGAGGCCAGCAAATCTAAACTCGTGAAATGGGGGACAATAGACTTGCCCAGACCACCTTATTTGTCGTTCTTGGATGGCCTGTGCAGCGAGTGCCGACGGTTTCGTTGGAGAAAAAAATGATGTACTTCAGTTGAAGGATGGTCATCAAGCAGTTGTATTAAAATACCTCCAGTTTTCGCTCATCCATCATGCGCATAGCCCAGCATTCACAGGTGACTCTTGCCTTTTACCTTCAGCGGGGATTTGACCAGAAGATTGTAGTGTTCCAAGTACAACCACGACTTAGACGCTACAGTGATTCATACATCGTACCTCTTACATATCAGATCTGGTGGTACGTAAATGGTCCTTCCCTCATATAGAATATGTTTCTGCGTCATTTTGTCCTGAAGAAAAATTGCAGTCTTTTGATTGCGAATCGAGATTTCTTTATATGCAGACGATTTCCGAGACTAATCTTAATCGTCAATTATGTCTATGTCCTTCTGCAAGTTCCTCTATGGACGGGACACTAATATTTACTTTAATGAGTTAGGTATTTAAAATTATCCGAACGAACTTCTTAAATTAGAAATTTTTTTCAGCCAGCATAAATTAAGTGTGCCAGATTTAACCATGTTAATTAGGAGGGAGCAAGGAGAATTTTGGCTTCGCAAATTTAACTTTCTAGAGTGGGTCCTTTTTCTCCAGTAACATATTAATTAGGTCAGCAGTCAACCTCCTGAAATGAAGAAATCGCAGGAATAAAACTTTAGGTATAAATTTTGCGCGGAAATTGCCCATCCGATTGAACCGCTCTGCTTGCAGCAGTGAGCTGATTTACGGGGGAGTCAGCTTGTCAAACTGCTTCTATAAACAGTATGTTTCGGCATTCTTGTAGTGAGCATAACATTTTGAAAATGAATGCAGACTAACACGAAACAGGAGACTGGTTTGCATTGCGAGGACCAGTCAAAATTCTCTAGCTAACAGAGTACAAAAGCGGAGAAGTCCATGCAGTTTTCCCTGTCTGTCTTCACAGAAGAATCAGAACTAACTCCCTACTTCACACGAATATGGAACGCCATATGCTGCAAAAATGCCTCCTCAGGAAGAAGCCATTTTGAAGAAAAATTCGTTTGAAGGGAATTAACTTCAAACAGAAATGGGATCGCACCGACTTATTGGCTCCCCGAAGCAAACAGGCTCCCCATGAGGGGGGACAAAGGTGCCGAACAAGCAACCAAGTAGCAGGCCGAAGTCGGCCAAGTTATAACTGCACAGAGAGGATGCACGACAGAAAATGCGGGTACAGTGTTTCAGGCTTTTCCTGCCTTCATCTTGACAATCATAACTCACACTACCAACTGAGACTGGACCTGCTGAGATTAAATAAAATCCCCTCTTTGAACTCGCCTTATAATTGGTTAAGTCGTTGCCTGTTTTATTCCAGAAAATGCTCCATATCTCAAGTCGTTTTTGAGTTGAAAATTGCACGCATTACGTCCATTCATAACAACGTAAGTAGTGAAGCCACCGTGTTAGAAAAGTAGTTTCAATAGTTGTCCGTTCCCATTTTAGTTTTGTCGATCAACAATAATCCTGCAGGACAACTGTAGAACATAGGGCTCTGTATGGTTCAGACAACAGACCACATTTTTATTAATGACAATCCACATGAACCGGGCTGCAATTTTGTCCTGTTTATGGATAAAAGCGAACTTGGAAAAGCAGCCATAATGTGGATAAAGAGGCGAGCCTTCAAACAAAAGGTTTACGCCTAGAATTATTAAAGCGTAGACGGCTCCTAATGGAAACAAGTGTACCGCATCACATTTTGAAAACCGAAACCGGCACGGACTCTATAGAGGGAAAACTAATCCAAGGATCACAAACAAGGAATGCTACTGGAGTTTGGATGACGAACACACTAAAATTTTCCACACGCTGTTGTACAGTATCTAAAACTGCCACGTCATTTTTCTACGTAATTCAGATAGTCTTTTTATTTTTTCAACGACACTTGATAAAAGTAATAAAGCTTTTTTCTATGCGAAAGGAGGGTTCTATTAAAATATAGTTTACGTTGATTTAAATTATTGAAAATGTGGACAGCGGTGCTCTGTGTGAGTGGCCAGATATACAGTCAAATTTAAGAACAAGTTTATTGATAACGTTTGTGTGCCAGCCAATTCCTCATGAACTAAAATCACCTACGATTATTTAGTCATCAAACTGGATCTCTGTAACTCTTTTCAAAGAGTTCGTGGAACTAGTTCTCACCACTGGATTGACAAGTAGGAATATACACATAAAATTAACGCTTTCCCGGTTTGCAGGAAGATGACTGAAACAAAAGAGATAGCTCCAGAAAACGAAAAAAATCTCAGAGGATAGAGTGGATGAACAAGACAACCGGCACCGTGTTTTTCAAAGTGGTATTGTTGTGAAAATCGAGATTTCTATAACAAACATCGAGTCAGAAATAGGAATGAGCCTGCAGCGCCAAATTAGTGATTGTATTCGGGGCACTACAATGATCAGACCACATCCCAGATTGTAGAAAAAGACAGAAGTCATCAAAATGCGGGATTTATTGAGCACAGAACCGTAAGTTACTGTCTCAGCCAGCAGTAGCCATTGGCAAAGCCTGTCTTTTCATAACATAGATAACAAATAAAAGCATCCGGCAATTTGAATTTTCGCAGAAAGTCAATGCATAACAGCAAGGATCATAGTTCACCACAAAGAATGATCAGATGAAAGACGCTACCGTAAAACATCACAGATGATAGAAAAAGGGATGGAAGCTACGTTACCACAAATAACAGTCGTGAGTACGTATAGGCATGCCGATTATCACCGCAACTTGGCGATCATATAAACGCTGCACTTAACTGACCATTTTTTCTCCATATCACTGTACCGACCTGATGATGAATGACTGAAAACAATTGTTTGCCAATATGACTTTCAATCGTAAAATGGGAATGTTCATAGAAGAATGACCGCTGTTTCGTAATCCGGGATCGTGATATTTCACGTTCTTGTTGGAAAAGCCAGTTAGGCAAATGCTCAGCGGCCCTGGCTGCCAATTGTCCCTGCATTCGTTCAACGTACTTGAATCCGCAAGTGCACACATGTTCATACACAATTTGAGATAGTGTGAGATAGGCAAGACATCCTTTGCTTATGAACTAAAAAGCTCTTAGTAGGACTAATGTAGATGGGTTCAGCTGCATTGTACGTCCTTTCATTTACGTGATCAGCACAACTGTCGATTGATTATGTTTGAAAGGAAAGTACATGTAGTGCAGCTGTAAGAAACCCTCATATTTTCTATCGCTCTGAACTTTCTCAAGATATGCAACTAACCCTGTGCAACGTTCGAAGGCCTGGTTGCATCTTTATTATGAAGTCGTTTAATAAAAACCCTAACAGAAGCGTTATATTTTACGTAATCGAAGCGAATACGGGCTGGTTGGTTAGCGTTCTCACTGTTAATTCCAGTTTCCTCTAAGGTCTTATCTCATGTACAACAAGCTTGCATGATGCGTGTATATCAAATGACCTTCCATCACCGCAATAAATTCCTACCGGAAATGCGCTTCTGAGAAATGGCCTCGCTACCCTTCATTTGATAAAACACGCATCGGTATTCGATTGTCAGGAGATTAGCATTCAAAAACTGATCGTCCACATCACATATAACGTTTTGAAGCTGACGTTCCAAGGCAACGTGCATATATTGCCCACCACTCCTAGACCTGCAACTTTCAGTAGATTCCCTGACTAAGGAAATATTCTGAATTTCACAAGAAAATCCCCGTTACGCAATATCGGCCCACGCAGCGTCCCTCAAAGTCTTACAACAGTAAAGGAACGCACCTTCCTAAAAAGAAGGCAAATTATATTTATAAATTAATATTACTTGTTTCAGAAACATATTCTGTTTTTATTAAAGCGAGAATTCGAAAAAGCAAAAATCGGTGCAACTTAGTAAACATGAGCTTTACATGAATAAGACGACCGAATAGAACCGATCAAAGAAAGCACCATAAGTGAATTACATTTGAAAGTATCCCGTGAGAAGTTTGCGTTTGAATATCAGTCAGTACATCGGAAAGTATCATGTTATCAAGCAGCCTAAATTTTCAGTATCAATTTCACATGGTTTCACAAAAGTTACCTCTTCTTCCTCGTTTTTAAAGTGTTTGAAATATGTTTGGCTCAGGGAAACAAGTTTTGCTTGATTATGTCAAAAGTTACACCCAGGAATATACATTTTCACAAGCTGCCTGTGTTGGCATGCCATACAGTGATAGATGCACTCAATTATACTTGTCGCGTGCAACTAAAAAAATTAATTTTATCTTTTGGGCCCGGAAGGTCTCGTCATTGCTACCATATACTTTTTTGAATATCAAATAACTTTCCCTAACTTGGCTTATAGATATTTCTGATGTTGGATAACGATATCCCAATAAATTACTTGGGGCTACCAAGAGTTGATGGCACGACCAGCCAAAATATATATTCACAAGGGCTCATAGATTATCATGCACCATAATTTATCGCAAGGAACAGCAACTTAACTTCTGAAAGCAAACCTGACCCAGTTCAGTTTTAATGGAGCTCTCGATTTCTGCTTCCCTGGGGCGTGTGTAAGGCTTGCTGCGGCGAGATGAAGGGAGCGTACTGACAGCGGTTGCCAAGTTCGTGGCGAACAAAGTCAGGCAGCATGAGTCAACAGTGGAAGGCTCCTACAAACTTTTTTTAACACGCTCCACACCTTCACCAAACACTGTCTCGATACCTCTTGATTCGGCATCTTCGTACTATCTTTGATTCCAACATAAATATTGCTAGTCTTGGGGTAAGAGCAAATTAGTATATTCAATATTTATAAGGGAGATACGCAGAGCCTTCGATAACCCTATTTACTAATAGATTCTGAAAAAAATATGTTTTTGGGAACAATATATGTACCTTATGCAGAATATTATAGAAATATGAGTCAGGCCCAAATGCTTTTGTAGTATTTTCAATTCTGGTGCGTCTAAGAGACGGTTTTTTTAAGCACCCACGTCTGTTGTGTCCACTATTTCGATGAGCACCACTCCTACCTTGCACTTTTTTATATTTTCTCAAACAAACATTCGCATTTTCGATTGGACTCATTATATTTTATTTATGAATTTTATGCAGGGTCCCAAGTATTTGTTTTATTATATTACATACAACCCTACATCGGTATATGAGCTGTTTTTTTCCTTCTCTGTTTTCGCACAGCCTTTCGATGGCAAGTTCCTTTTTTGTCTGCTTACCGTGCCTTCTAGAGTACACCAGTTTTAATCGGTCTTGGCTTGGCTGCTGTCGGCTTGACAGGTATTATTTTTGCTATCCATTTGCATACCTTATTTGCAGGTAGATACTTGACCAGACAGTTCAAGGCGGCAAAAATTCCCGAACTTCTGCGACTTGCTGGATTTGTAAGCACTTTATCTGCCCTTTGCTTTCTTTAGCGATTTATATCTTAACCTTCAAAATAAGGTTTGATCTTTTTTTGCAAAAGAGGTTATTTTGAGTATAAACAACCCTATATTTCCCACATTCTTTCCTTAACGACAGAATCTCGTAATTATTCCCGCCAGCATGTTGGAAAGCCATTGATAAACAGCAGAGGCCAACCTAGCAGGCAACACATACTTCCTTAGAAAGCGCTCAGCTGAACGATCGAAGCTTTTGTTTGCTGGCCTAAAATATAAAATTTATTTATTTTGCATCAGAGCTAAATCTATTAGTAACCCTTTGCACTAATCACCTCGTCGTGCTACTTTTAAGCGGTATTTGGGCTTCATTCCGTCCTTGCCTGCTACTCTTATTCTTCATATTGAGTTGTGTTTCTCACAGGCAAATAATTGTCCGACTGCATTTGCTTACGTGCATGTGAGTTTTGCTGTCGTTTAGTTAGGACAAAATGCTGCCTTCTTAGGCAAGGAGTAGGTTTTATCAAAAAAACTAGTCATAAATTGCCTGATGGAATTCACATCCAGTAAGAGTATCAAAACGTATCATCACAGTAACTGCTTCTACGTCATTCGGGAACGTTTTCTTGCTGTTGTTTCTAAATATGGGTTGCTGTACCTGCATTACAACTGATGACGTCATATTTATACACAGGCTTTTTGTATGTTAGCATCTCTTGCTTGTCGAGTTCACGGTTGTTTTTTCTTTGCATCCATAGAATAATTCAAAGTACTATCGTGGAGGCTTTGATGCGAAAATGTCTCGCAGGGAAGCGTGTCTAATTCTGGGACTTCCGTAAGTAGAAAACGATTTGTTGCGAGGGTTTCACCTCGTTAACTGAATTTAAATAATGCCTTTACATATCTACCTTTTTCTCCAACTATTGTGCACGTTTTCCCATGATGCGGTTTCTTGACCACCCACGATTATTGGTAGCCGTACGGAAGTTTAAAAGTGTCGCTGCGCCCGTTTTCTATCTGCCGTAGAGACAGCACGTTGAACGTAAATTTTGATTTTCCTTAGACGATTATTCTGCGTGTCGACGGCTGGTATTAGTCTCGAAAAAATCGATTGCACGGGGTCTTGCTTTTGCGCACCTGACTGCACCCTCACTGCAATGTCGATTCAACTGGGACTTTGGCAGTGGATTTCCTGAGGCCTTTTTAGAAGACTTCATGTTTCTTTTGACTGTTGTTGCTCGCATCCCCAACTATTTTATGAACATCGCACCTTTAATAGGGCCTTCGTAATTATAATTTACATGATTTTCTTGATTTTAAAATTTGACATAATTAGCAATTGTTTGATCGATTGTGGCTGTTTTACCTAGGGAGACGAATCCCTAGCATTTTTGCTTCAAGGCTATTGAAATCAAGTGGACAATAAGGCTTTTAATTCTTCTCTTTCTTCAAAAGTCATACCTTGCAGCTGCCTGCTAGTATTTGTGCACTATTCTTATGTCAGCGCCACTGTCAAGTAGCGTCCGTCTTTCTGCAAAACTAGGGCATCCCGGCTAGTTCTGGCCTCGCTCTGAACTGATCATATTAATGTTTCCGCTCTGCTTGGAAACTTTCTCCAAGAAACGTGATCTGCCCCTGACCATGTTTTATTCTGCGAGTTATATTTGTAGCTGAAGGTTAGGAACTCCACAGTGTTGCTAGAGATGTTCACACCGCAGATAATGCCTCTTTGTGTGTATGATTAGGGAGTCCGTACCGCCGAATAATTTTTCTTCCTCGAATTCTCATTCCTAGTGGCAGTCTCGTGTTAAACAAAATTGACGATCGCACACAATTCGCGCGCAACATATTTTATCATTTCTGCACATGTATGTGCTTGTTTCGAAGTTTGATAGAAGACAAGGATCTGAATAAACGTGGTTACGGTTAAAGGCGTCCTTATTCGTAGTTAAGTAAGCATCGTTGACTTGAACAAGGTAAAGGCGACGAAGTACGCGAAATTTACTGACATCCTACAATGCCGTGACCTATTATGTGTCTGATAATGGGTGCCGTAGGCCAGCCGACTTCGCCCCGGTCATTTACTTTTATCCACGCTCGAAAACAATTTATGTTGATGATTCTGTTAGATCACTGTTTCACACACTTTCGCCTGCTCGAACAAAAGCTCGTTCGCGATATGCTACATCTTACAACCCCGTCCGAGTTGGCCACGTCGCCATGAGGACCGGATAAAAGTAGTAAATATGCATGCTGAATCAGGCCCGAACAGGATGCTGGGCTGGGACTGTTTAGTGTTCAGGGATAACACGTCAAGTGGATGACGATCTTAGGACATTGACTGCACTGTTCTATGGTACCGTGAGCTATGCAGTCCTGTGTGCTAGTTGACAAAATTATGAATAATACAAAACTTATTTGTGTGAGTATCATCACAGTATTCCATCGACATTGCTTACCTATCAAAGAAACACCTGTCAATTCTGGTTCATTCTATTGCAATCACATACTTCCAGGTCTGCCAGGAGATGTTACCGGCAACCATAATTATTATAATGTTGCAATTGTTCTGAATGATAGCAAAACGATTATACCCCAATGTCTTAACTGTACGTCCCAATACTACTGAGTTTGATTAGGTGCAAACGGCTAATTTGAGTGTAGGTTTACAGACGGTAATCAGATGTGCCCTGTTGTGGACCTTGTCACTGCCCTAATGCGTTACTAGATCTACCGATTCCACTAGGGTGAACTTTTTAATTACGGTTTTTTTCCATACGCCTTTCGAGGTGTTCTCAGAATTGATTCGACAATATTCTAGACCTAACCGCTCCATGTTAGGTTCCTGCACACTTTATGCTGCTTAAACGGTTTTGGTCATGCCTTCTGAGGGAAGGGCTTCGGCACAGTGGTTGTCGGAAGAGCACAACATAAAGACATACGACACTAACCACCCCCTGGGATCCTGCCACGATCACGAACTTCTGTTTGCAATGTCTCCATTCGCGAAGCGTTTCCGACCAAAAACTCGTGACGAAACCAATTTTGAGGTGCCTTGCAAAAGGCGCTGAACCAGTCATATCTCCGTAGGGATTTAATGTCAGTGCTGAAACGTAGAATCAGGTCTGCCTGCCGTGTGAACGGCCCAAACTACCCGGCATGGTCACCATGACGTCAGTTTAGATGCATATCGTGGAAAGAAAGACAATTTATATGGCCCGTGGAGGCGCTGCAGTTGCTAAAGCTTTTCGAGAACAGCACACACTGTTCTCGCCGATAGCCACTGGTGGACAGTAAAAGAGGGCTATCGTTTACGACGAGAGGTCAACCTTTTAAAAGGGGTGGCAGACTGAGCCAGTGCGCGTAAGAAGAACTTCCGGTGGTTACCGTGGTCCTACCGGCCATCTCGCGTGTGGCTGAGTCCCCTTTTTGCTAACTCTGACGTCGCTATCAACCGAATCAATAAGAAAGTTTATGATTTTCAAATTTTCAGGGGTATACGTACTGTTTGTTTATCATACCACATGAATACTATTGGGTTCCAGCAAATTGAGTAGCGTTAACAAGCAGAGGTGTATTTTGGTTATTGATGTTTTAATTGAGAAATGCCCATAATCGGAATCTTGTGTGGTGGATTCTGCTATGGTACGCTCGTTCACGAACATTTTTTATCGCAAGTGATGTTTGAGTACTTGAGATATGGCCTCCGTTTCATCGTAGTAGGCGACATTTATATCCTCTTGGCCTTGGCTAAAGTCTGTGATTCTGACTTCCTCACGCCATGGCTGCTTTTCTCAATTCGTGGCTTACGTAACCTACAGCGGAGTCGATGTAGTGTTGGACTGATCTGACCATCAAGCCTCTGATCACTACTTCGGCCCCTAAACCCACAGCGTCAAACTTGGAAATGTGCTCCATCAGTGCGTCGTGGCTTGTTCTCCTTAACTTTATGCATACTCCCCAAACCACCGGTCGGTGTTCATGTATCCTCGTACGCAATTGCTGATCGGTTTTGTTGGAATACCCGTGCACTCCCCAAATCAGTGGACGAATATCTCTGGGGGTACTCTGGGCACACCCCATGCCGGTGGAGATCCGAGTAATTACTTGATAGGAAACGATTCTTGCGCTTGATAGTAGTTTAGACAGGTGTTGTTGATCTCGGGAAGGAAACCGCTCGCTGTATTCTCGTCTTTTTTCGTAAGACCCTGCTGTCGAGTTAGTTCGACTTCTGTTAGTCCGAAAGAGATGTCTTTCAGGCAGGGTTAGTCATCACATCTTTTAGGTTGCATGAACTGTATCCATTTCGAGGTTCATTTTCTCAAAAACTATGTTGACCTCACCTGCCAGAGCTAGGGTTTCTAGCTCAATGGTCAAAGCGCTGGTTCTCAGTACACCTCTAAGTTAAATACCCAGTCCTTGTCGGTCGGTTTTAAACAGTTCTGGCTGACTGACACACTTTCGGTGACACCAAGCCTAATTTATTCGCTTCAACCTGAATGAAGCGGAAAATAGAAGAAAGTATTCAGTGGTTACTTACAGTCCCACTGCGTACTGTGTTGCCTCTATTTTAGATCTCTGTAACCTGTTAGAAGCTTTCTTAGCCTCGCTCATCAACATCCCATGTGTTTACGTCTAATAGTGCTATAGAAAGCGTAAATCAGGTGATAATGCAGACCGGAGACACACACACCCTGGCTAATGTTCCCAGATTAACAATGCCTGTTGTGGATCGGTCCCAGAGTTAAACGTACCCACAAAGGTACCGTTTAACTTTAACTTTTGCGGATGTCTTTAGTCGATGTTCCTCCTAGCGGAATGATTTATTGCCGCAGACCATTACGCATGGAGGGACATAGTCTGTGATTGTTTAGTTCAGGCATCATCGCAGCTGCACCGTGCCACAAATATTTTCCACCCAATTGCACCGGTGGAGCGTTTCATCTCTTCACCATCTTTCTCCGGTCCACCATGCTTTGGGGCCCACTGTGGGCAGTGTGTTAACTACCATATTCTAAAAAAAGTATTACTAAAACACTGCAAGTAGTATGTCAATAAAATAACATCCTCTGCCATAGTGAGTGCAAGTCACCATCCCCGCGTCCACCTTTCTGCGGGGAGCACACAGTGGACTTGTTCGGCACCGACGGCCAACTGTCATATCGGACACAGCATTGATCACCCTGCAGCACTTTCCCCCCGCCTTGGTATTTTCGGACGTACCGTCTTCTGGGCACACGTTAAACCTCAGGTTATCTGGGGCCCATTCTCGAGCCCCGCCAGTAGCCGCACAGCAACTGATAGTGTAGCCAGATGAGCATTTCCGGCAAAGACAATGAAGACTTGAATGGCTATCATCAGCTAGCCATACCCAACCCCAGGTGGTGCGCCACCCGAGTCTCGAATCCGCGACCTGTTGATCATAGGCCTAACATACTAACCATTGAGCCACGGGCTCGTCGTGTCGCCGGTTTATCTCGGAACTATTTACTTAGACTTGACGTTCAACTTTCTCACCTGACCGTAAAGCGAACTTCAATTTTCTCGACAGCTGAATTTACCCTTTATCCGTTCCCTTTCAGCCAGTCTGCGAACAGTGTTAAGGTACGGGAAGCGCACAAGCGCATCATGCTCCTCAACCACCCCGACCGCGGTACGTTTTTCCTTTGTCTCGCTATGCTCTTGTTGTCCTTGTCTGTCTCCTGAGCGTTCACTACTACTACTACCACTATCCACCCAACGTGTCCCTCTTAATTTCTACCTTTTACTTCCACACCCTTTTCAGGTGGCTCGCCTTATCTCGCGGCAAAGATCAACGAAGCAAAGGACTATCTAGATAACGATAAATGATCAACCTTTCGTTCTGTGTTTATCTTTCTTTTGTCCACTTTTTGTACAAATCGTTCCCTTCACACATACCAAATCCCATCTTGCCGAGGTCAACTTGGACCTCTTCCTAGAGACTCTTGTACACTTTGCTTTCGGTAGTAAAATAGTTTTGCTTGGGCATCACTCCGTGTTTCTTTAAATAATACCACATAATTTCGGGTACTGCTTCGGCCTCGTGTTGTGGACTGGTGTATGCAGCACTGCTGGATAGTCGCGCAGCCAGGTTTAATCAATGTTTACTATATATATACCTAGCTACTTAGTTCATTATAGTAGTCATCGTTGTTTACTATTTAATAGGGTTTCAACTTTCCACAATCCGAGTTCACACCAGTATAGGCGTGCTCCACAGTTATATGGCTTCTAACTACACAATTACGTTAGAAGTCGAAGTGTAAGATAAGCTCACACAGGAAGCAGCAGCGTTTATTTGAGTTAAGATGGCAAAGTCCTCTACACCTGACTAGGCAGGTTTTCACATCCCCTTCCCGCCCCTTGACTCCTGGTATTTCCTCCTGAGATTTACACGCTCTCACTTAGTGCCTCTGGTGTCGGTTCGCACTGATTGGTCAATAAAGTCCTTAAGAAACTGTACAACTTCTCCCTCTTGCACAGACCTTTGCGCACACATGGTATGTATAAAACTTCCTCCCACTTCCGCCCTGGTACAGCGAGGGAGCACTTGAACACCGACGTCATGCGTTCTCTCTGCACAGCTGTCTACCTGCACAGCCTGCTCCGCCGAGTCCATGCATCACCAAAAACAGACTTCTTTGTGGGTGCTTATAAGGTAAGACATTGCTTATTGCCACTCTGTGAGATGGGCGGTTACTAGTAACCGAAATATGTTCAGCCTTAGGGTAGCGTATGGTTTTCTATGCCAACAGCTCGAGTTTTGTTTGCATGCACTTCTATGACTGTGTACATGGGCTGTGGACGAGAACTTGTTGTCCCTTCGTTACCCCTTCTCTGACCTACATTTCTGCCCCTTTTTGCAGGCCAGCGGCGCCTTACGTGAGCGACCAATATTGGGGAGGTATGGCGTCATCAAGTCCTTAGCAGTTGCGCTGCCTTTAATCTACATTGGAGCAATGATCAGTATGAATGGTGCGGCCTACCTAGAGGAGCACGACATATTCGTGCCGGAGGACGACGAAGATGTCTGAAGCCGAAAGGGTGTCTTTCATACTACCCTAGAATCTGGGACTTTTGCTGCCATTTCTGCCTTCTTTTTTATGTCTCCTTTTTTTTACTCTCCCTCACTTCTCTCGTCTCTATTTTTGAAACCTTCCTTACATTCCTCAATGACACAACATATCAAATGGCTTGCGTTCTGTGTTTGTGCGTATGTGAGGGGGTGGAGGACTAAGAGTCAGGCTGCAATGGCTCCCTCTTAATGTGGCCTCTATGGCTTTGCCGCGCACGCGGGAGCATACCTAGCGAGTTGGCTGATTCAAGTGTGCGCGTGTTGAGTGATTACCACGCCAGCCATCTACACCCTCCCTCATCCCCGGTCTTATTGACTTTGTCTTTACACCGGAAACGGGGGTGGGAGTGGCGAGCGAGTGGGCAAATTCTTCGCAAGTCTGCTTTAGCTCCTGTTCTCTTTCGCGGTAGTTCGCTGCGTTGCTTCTGCCTGCTGTAGCTTTCATGTTGCTTGTCCGGCTTGCCTCAGTGTCTGCTTTGGCTTGCATCAGCGTTTGCTGCGGCTTGTTGGAGCGCGTGGTGCCTATCGTCGAAATCGACGGAGGAACTGTCGTTCAGGAGGAGGTAGATAAGATGGTTAAATTGACGTCATTTGCTCACAGCGTTTGGCATTGGTTGTGCTTACCTGTCTCGTGAGATTGGCTGGAAAAACACGGGGCTAGATCAGGGAACGGCAGGCATTATTCGGGTTGCGCTCCCATAACAAATTGTGAACATGCGGGGAGGGGGGTGTTGGTGGCAGAAGCGGGTGCAGGCCTCGCCGCAATTGGTCTTTATGGCTCTACCATTGCGTTGGCTCTGGCTTCGCCTGGCACCTGCGTCTGAGTCCGCCTCTGGCAGTTTTGAATCATTCATGACACCAGGCACAAGCCGGTGAGGGAAGAGAGAGTGCGCAAGATGCAGCGCAAGTCTATTGTCATTTAAAATGACTCCACATTCTGTTCTCGGTAGTAACGTAGATTTCTCTGGGGCTCTCTGTTTATTTCAGTAATATCACGTGATCATGGCCTCTGCTCCAACTGCATCTGCTCTGGCCTCGTGTACTGTGTTGTAGTGTGGTGTATGCAGCACTGCTAGGTGGTCGTATAGACCTGTGTAATCAAGGGGGGTAAGAGTAGTTTGTGGGAGAGACTTTGTTTACATAACTAACTACTTATTTCATTATAGTAACCATGGTTTTGGTTTCTAATTATGACCGTTTGCCTCCCACCGTCCCCGTCCTCAACATGAAACGCGTGCTGAACAAGTATATGGCTTCCGCCCATAACTTTGACTTGTGGTCGAGGTACACGATAAGGTCACACTGGAAGTAACAGCGTTTATTGGGGCTCAGGTGGTAAAGTCGTGGTGGCTAGTCAGCTTTTCACATCCCCTTCCTATGCCTGGTCTTTCGTCCTAAAATTTTGCACGCTCACTTTGTGCCTCTGATGTAATTCCTTACTGATTGGTCAATAAAATCCTTCACAAAAAACCTGTACAAATTCTTCCATTTGTGTAAATGTTTGCTCACATAGTGTGTGTGCATATTAAGCTTCCTTTCACTTCCGCCCTGGGATTACAGAGGAGGAACTTTAGCAACGACGTCATGCGTCCTTTCCGCACAGCTGTCTGCCTGCACAGCCTACTCCGCCGAGTCCATGCCTCACCAAAAACAGCCTTCTTTGAGGGTGCTTATAAGGTAAGACCTGGATTATTCGCCCTCTAAGGTGGCGGTTGCTAGAGTCAGTCTGGAAGAGTAAAAATGCTCAGCCTTGGGGTGACGTATGATTGGCTAAGCTAGCAACTCCAATCTTGCTTGCGTGTTCCCGTGCGAATGTGCAGACAAGAACTCCTTGTCAAATCGTGGGCTACATTTAAACGGCTTTCTATATCGACCCGTAGAAGGGGAGCCGACGGAGCGAGGGTGTGTTGGTTCACTCATCAAATGCAAGCAGGTTCGAGCGCCGAGGGTTGCACAGTCGGTGACTGGGAGTCTCGACTGGTCAACTAACATTGAACCCCTTCTCTTTGCAAAGTTTGGAACTCCTCCTACTCCACTGCTCAGTGGTGTACTCTCTCGTTCCTGACATTTGAACTATCGTAGAACTTTGGTCGAAAATTAGAGGCGCAAGTTCGAAAACGCCAAAGTCATCGGCCGATCCAACGACACGATGACTAGATTGGTGCTTGAAAGTTGGGCATCCGTGGGCACAATCAACAGAAATATTGATTTAAATCCAGCCTATCAGGCCCTCCGGACAAGACTTCAATCAGCCCCGACGAGGCCGGCGCTAGCGAGCGACTTGCAACTTCGTTAACAGTGGTCACCGACGCGGCAGGGAAGGAGAACTAATCGCGACTCAAACGGCCGACATGAGTCATCAACCCACTGACGAGCCCAAACATGTGAGCCGGGTCCGCACTTTGAATCCCAACCGGTCCAGCCACCTGAGTATGGAAGGAGAGCCGATAGTAGCCGGCCAAGTGCACACGATACGCACACAGACCTGATGGCGACAACAACAGACGGACAGGCGACGGGGGTGTAGGAGGACGGGCAGAGAGGGCCCTTCGCAGCGCACACGACCGGGATGACTCACCTACCCACCGATGGACACCGGACCCGGAACGAGGGCTGATCCGCGCATCCGGCTGAGAGGGGAGGTCGGGCGGTGGTCACACTACCGGGCCGGTTAACTTAGACGCGTTAACGACACACGGACAGGCAACGGATGACACACACGGGCGCCAGCCACCCACAATGGAGGTGCCGCAGCCAATCAACGGACAGCACGAAGTTCAGCGCTCGTGCGTCAGCCATCGCTACAACACCAGATGGTCTGCGCGGCATTCCAACTCTCGGCAAGCAGGAACACACAACCCACCACTCTGATGATGGAATATAGTGTATTTCCGAAACGTCAGCACAATTACAGTGTGGTCCACGACAGCGCCTTGTTTTCTTCTTCGCCTTCTTTGGGGGATGATGATCGGGATATATATATATATATATATATATATATATATATATATATATTCACTCAGCAATGTGCGAACACCGATCTAATAGGCTTCCGAACTAAACAAAGTTCATGTGATGGTCAGAGGTCCCCAACGGGTGACCGCCTGCCAGGCCGATTCTGGCCAAGTCATAATATCAGAAAGGGGGGTATGACAGCGTCTGAGGGTATTTTGATACAGAACTGTTTCGGGCTTATTAGCCTTCATCAGCCAGGCATAACCATGAACACCAGCTGGTCGGAACACAAACAAATGCACTCACAGACGGTGCAGTTGGTCCACCACTGGTGTCTATCAGATGGGTCCTAAGCACTTCATCGACCTCTGACCACCACATGAACTTTGTTTAGTTCGGAAGCCCATATGATCGGTGTTCGCACGTTTCTGAGTGAATATATACCTGATCTGAAATGACAGCAAATGGCAGGTGGTGAGGCGCTGATGAACTGCGGTTCGATGAAGTGCTTATGACCCATCTGGTAGACCCCAGTGTTGGACCAACTGCGCCGTCTATAAGTGCTTTTGTTTGTGTTGTCTGACCAGCTGGGGTTCAGGGTTATGCTTGGCTGATGAAGGCTAATAAGCCCGAAACAGTTCTGTATCAAGTTACCCCCAGATGCTGTCATACCCCACTTACTGCTATTATGACTTGGCCGGAATCGGCCTGGCAGGCGGTCACCCGTTGGGGACCTCTGACCACCACATGAACTTTGTTTAGTTCGGAAGCCTATTAGATCGGTGTTCGCACCTTTCTGAGTGAATAGCTATATATATGGAGTGCAAGCTCAGGATGTTATTATGTGGTAGGAAAACCGTTCCCCTCGCTCCTCTATTACTGAACACCTGCTGGACATGTGTCATTCGGTAGACCCTAAAACTTCTTTCCGAGTTCTTTTTTGAGCACGAACCTCTCGAATCTTGTGTTACCTAAAGACTGCTTATATTAGACGATTTAAACCGGACCTCTGCAAACAGTTAGAGCATGTGGTTAACCTTGCCTTACCTTGGTAACCACAGGCCCCCAGATTTGCACATTCCCCTGCCCCGATCTTCCTCACAACTCAATTCCCTGTTTCCCCTTCCGCTTTGTTTTAATCTTCCTCCTGTATGTGACTAGGACCTATGACCTTTCTGTACAAATTCAATTTCGCATTTTTCTCATTCGTGGACCTTAATGCCATGAGTGGTTGCAACTGAGAAGCTCTCACGAAATTTATGGTGCCATTAAATTTTGCATTGTTTACAATCTTCAAGTTATCAAAGTGTATTTCACTGCCTATCCTAATTCCCCACCCGTAAAACCCCCTATGACCACCGTTTCCGTAGGACAGAATACTGGGACTAGGGGATATATGAGGCGCGCTACTTAAACTACTGTTGCCCTTTGGTCATTGGATCCAAGGCTCTAACCATTGAGCCACGTTGGAACATTGTCATCTCCTCTTTGAACCCCTGATGTGACCTTAATGTCTGCCCCTTTTTGCAGGCCAGTGGTGCCCTACGTCAGCGACCAGTATTGGAGAAGCACGGCGCCCTCAAGTCCTTAGCAGTTGCGTTGCCTTTTATCTACATTGGAGCAATGATCAGTATGAACGGTGCGGCCTACCTAGAGGAGCATGACATATTCGTGCCGGAGGACGACGATGATTGAATCTTGAAAGAAACATTTCATGTTACTTTAGAGTCTTGCACTTTTCTTATTACTTTTGCCTTCACTTGTAGTAGGTATATGCTAGTACTTTTCGTCTTCTCTTTCCTCTGTATTTTGTACACTTTCCCTCTTCCTGAATGACTCAGCACCTCAAATGACTTACGTATTTTGAGGGAGAAAAGGTGATTGGGTTGACATTGGCTATGTTCACTTGGTTTGTGAGATAGTTAAAACGCTACGCTGCTTGATAGATGCGCTGAACCGACGCAAGGGCGGGGGCAGAGTAGGGCATGGTGGGCCTCATTCGGGTTGCCCTTCCCTAACAAATGCCGAACATGAGGGAGGGGAAGGGGACGTTGATGGCTCACGCGATTACGGGCACTAGCCAGTGTTGGCATTTACGGACCTCCCTCTCCGTGTGATTTAGGTTAGGCATAGTGCCTCTAGCCGCACCTGTGACCGATCTCGCCTCTGGATGTGAGAGGGGGCGTGGTATGTGCCACACAAGTCTACTACCGCTCAAAACTAATCCAGGCGTAAGTCATCGTCTCTGCACCAGCACGCTGAAGAGAACACATCGTCGGATTCGACGGCGGAAATATCAGTGACATTTGAGAAGCGCGTGTAAAATTTGGATTTTGGAGGTATTACGTCCTGTCCGATGTACTACGTGCTGCATTCAGGGCAGAGAAGTTGGTTTGATGTGTTCTGTGATGATCGACAGTCCGGACTGTATTCGCATAGGCCCGATAGTAACACTGCTTTTAGAGGGGATACATTTACACAGAGGCTGTGTTGTAACCTAGTGTGTTCCTGTGTCAACACCGGTTATGGTCCCCCAGTACGTGTTAGGAAAAGAAGACTGGATAGGATAACAGCAGCGCATGTCTCAGACCTGTTTACGATTACCTATGACTAAAGATCCCGACGGAATCCGACACGTCAAGAAAATAATGTCCTTGTTCCAGTGATCGCATCTTCTTCGGAACTGCTGCCTGCAACTCGTTTATTCTCCTCTATTGGCAACTTTACTGTCACTTGTACTAGTACATCAACTCTGTTCTGTGTCCAGCAGCTTGCCATCTGTGGTCGGTATCGCATCGGCAGCAGTCTCAGGTCGTCGGCAGCGTGGCCCACAGCAGAGTCCTCGTTTTTCTCACGCCTCGCTATTTAAGGGGCAGTCGTCATTGCTTCCCATTGGCTCTCCATTGTCATCATGCGTACTCTCGCTTACGTGCGTCTATCCTCAGCGTGACCCCACTGACAGCAGCACTCGGCTCCAGGGCCATCGGACTTCGCGTGCCTTCTTTGTCCTAGCCTAGTCCACCGTTTGAAGGTCGCGCGACTTGGCCCGTTCTCTGTATGCGCCGGACTGGCCTCACGTGACCTCGTACTATCTGGCTGACGTGCTCGATCATCCCAAAACCTCCCGCTGTTACAAGGTTGACTTGTCCGGCGTGACCTCGGGTCTGGGTGTCTATTTGGTAGGATGTCAACTGACGGGAGTATTTTCGAATAACCAGAGGACTGAAGGCTAGGCCGCAGTGGCAGCTGAATGTGGTCTCTAAAGTGCCGTCACACACGCGAGGCCCGACTCTATTATGAAAGCCTGGTAAACCGTGTCGGACATGCGTAGGCGGTCTGTTTAGTTCTCTCAACCACTGATACCGCGATCACCTCTGGTCGCTCCGACCCTATCTTACAGTCGGAGCAGGGGAGCCGCCCTTGTGGGGCGTGTTTGGCATACATGTTGTGTAGGTCAATTTACTTGCCGGTGGGACTGGAATTGCCATTTCTGGCTAAATAGCCGTCATCAGCCTGTCTTACCTAACCCCGAATGGTGCATTCCGCCTGAGGTTCGAACCAATGACCTGCTGATCAGAAGTCTGACGCCCTAACCACTCCGCCAAGAGCTTGTTACCTTGCTGATTTAAATCGAGAATATTGACATAAGCCGGATGAATGCTCACGGCAGTCACCGGTCCTGCACACTTTCCGTGGACCTGCGGTGGAAGTCGGTAGTGACGGTCTGGTTCTGGTCGTGCTCTCTCTTTCTACAGGGGTAAATGAAAAGATACTGTTCTGCTCTGTTAGACCGGTTCATATATTGTTGGACTGTGGTTGGTGGGGAGGGGAAACCAATGCCGACGTTGGAGAAGGTGTTCAACTGGGTGGATCCTGGTCCTAAAATGTGTTGGAAGTAGCTGTTTTTCGGATAAATGGTTCGGGTTATAATATGGTTTGTACGAAAACCGTGCCCTCGTGAACTTCATGTTCACGAAGTTTGGTTTGGCAAGCGTAAATGACGTGCCTGAGCTCGGAGGAGAAAGTCAGGTTGGCATTGCGCGACAGGTCCTCATTGCATCCAGTCTGACACACTTTTGATATGTATCGACGTGACTTGAGTGGTTGCCAGGTGACTGGCTTAACCCGGATTAAGCGTCAGGTTGTAATATATCCAAGGTGGCCTCGAGAATCCCTTACCTACTGGGAAGGCAAGTAATTGGGTACATATCCTTCATCATAACTCATATCACGATCATAATGCCATTAGCGACATCGTTGCCCCCCGTCAATTGGGAGGAAAAAGCTAACACATGATTGCGAAGAGACAGCGTCTTGGGTTGGATCGCGTTTTGTGGACGCGATCCCAGCCATTGGTCAGCTGTCTACGCTAAGTCTAGCTGGTCTGCAAAACAGAATCTGACGTGCGAATACAGGTGAACATGCGAGTTCCAGGAAGTAATTGAGAAGAGGAAGATCCTATTGCTGGGACAACACTCTTATTCGCCTGTCATCCACATACCGCGCTCAGAATTTCGGCCTGTGGTGTTGGAAGACCAGCGACACCAACCGTTGTAGGAACACCTCGGTTATGAGTCCCGAGCTCAGTGAACACATTGCAGTCTTTTCCCAAAAACCGGAGAGCCGGATGGCTGAGCAATCATCACGCCTGAGTCCACCACACCTGATGAAAGTTCAGCAAGTCATAGCCCGTCAACAAACAATCAACGCGCAAGAAGGCAATTTCCTTTAATCGTCGTTGCATGTTTGCAGAAATGACTTTATTCTATAAATGCTGCAAATAACTGTGCATATGCTACCCGTTTATGCTACCGCTTTCTGCATGTGTCTCTGATGAAGAATTCGCGACGGATGGCGAAACGTCAGGTGAATGGAAGTGTTGTTCCAGCTATCGAATCTTCTTCTCAGAATCTGTAGTGTATTTTAGTCTTTATAGATCAGGGAAAAGTTTACTGAACTCTTATCTACTCATCTTCATTTAGTCGGGACACAAAAATACAAAGAGAGCTGCGAAGGGTGGATCGAACACCTCTCGCGTGGCCTAATTCCTAGAATGAAAATAAATTAGTTTAACAGTCCGCTACAGCGCATTTTGAAGGCCAACCTCAGTTCAATGAGGAGCACACACTTTCGGGGAATTCGCGTTTTGTTTATTCCAAGCCAATCGGGAAGATGCAACACTGAGTTTTTTATGTCGTAATACGGGAGTTGTAAAATCAGGAGTCAATGAGACATACTTGATGGAACAGGCTATATGAATGTGAATAATAAGAAGCTACAGAACTGACTCAGATGCGCTTGCAGGTCATGACGCTGATAGGCTTTTCTGCTGGCGATGTCCAGGCCTGCACAGGCTTACTCACCAGTGATAGTGATAGGCAAGACAGTGGAGGGGTGTGGAGACAAAGATCTTTGCTGGTATCATGAAGTCGACGGCCATGTGCGTAAAGTTGCGCTACATAAGTACATGCTACTTACAATTTGCCAGTAATCTATT
>JAYGXS010000007.1:24462120-24503442 GCA_036362985.1 Ligula intestinalis
CCTCTGGGTTATGGGCCCAGCACGCTTCCACTGCGCCACTCTGCTGTGTCAAATAATCTTAACAATATTTAATACATACCAAAATCCCCTACTGTGGTTCTGCTTAAGAGAAGAAGCTTTGAGAAGAAGAAGACTCGATCGCTGGGACAATATGTTTATTCGCCTGACGTTTCGATATCCGTCGCGGATTCGTCATCAGAGACATGAGTAGCAGAAAGGTTAAGTATGCACAGACGTTTGCAGTATTTATAGGACACAGTCATTAATACAAGCATACAGCTACAATTAACGTTAATTGCCTTCTTGTGCGTGGACTGTTTGTTGGACGGCACGCGGGCTCTGACCTGTTGAACTTTCGTCACGGGCAGTGAGCTCGGGCATGATGATTGCTCGGCCGTCTGGCTCCTCGGTGTTGGCGTACGATGAGGCGGTGGCCTGCCCGTTCCTCAAGTGGCGGCTTGTCACTTGAGGGCAGCACCTCGGCTGCTAGGAAACCTGAGCTGCTTGGCGCCCCCATTTATGGAGTTCGGTACAGATTCAACTGCACTGCTGAGGAACAAACCAAGAAGAGGGTGGCGTGAGCAACAATACCACGAAGAAAGTAGACTTTTCTGGCACTCTTTGTGTGATCACTTAAATATTGTGAGTCGCAGTAGGCTTATGGAACTATACGCGAGGATTTATCTGTCGACAAGAAACATATTGAGTCGTTTGTAGGATTTGGTGCAGTCGCGGACAAAGAAACTGCAAGATTCCTCAAGATGCGAATTACCAAACATGCGGCAGCAGTACGGAGAAATGACGCCAATTATCAAGTTGCGGCTCATTCGAAGAGACCGTTCCCAACATTCAACTTTGATGAGGCCCAGATTCTCGCGAGAGCTGACAATCGTCTGAGTCACGAATGACGAGTCATGGTTCATGGACCCCAGTTTATAAACAAATACAAAAATCTGCCAAATGCGTATTCGGTGCTGAGGCTCAATCTGGCCAAAGCACGTCACCAGTCGGGAACGCACAGACCAATGCGTCATCCAGCGCCAACGCCAGGGAATTAGATGGCTGAACTAGCATCACGCCCAAATTAAACAAGGGGGTGATGAAAGTTCGGCAGGTCACGACCCGGAAACCAACCACAAGCGGGCAACTATTCGCGACAGTGGAAGCCATTTGTTGTCATAGGTATACAGTAGCATGGCGACTGTATCCTATAATTACTGCAACGCCCTTTGTATGAATTTGTAATGACCTGGTATGTGTGTGCGACTGTGTCCAGGATATACTGCAAATCCCTCTACATGAATTTTTCGTTCCTGCTACTGTTTATGCTAATTTTTCTAATGAAGAATCCACGACGGATTGGAAAAGTCAGGCAAATAAAAGTGTTGTCCCAGCGATCGCGTGTTCTTAATTACTTCCCGGGACTGGCACGTTCGCTTGTATTGACAAATAATTGTTGCTAAATTTTATTAAGTAAGTTAACGTCGAAAACTAAATATCCGACGGCTATCACACAAAACGGGAATACGCAATTGGCAGCTGTCTACCTTCAGGCGACGGTCTACCTCTTTTTGCAGCCTCATTCACCATAAACGGGACTAGCATTATCACCCTGCTTGGTACCCAATTGTGTTGTCAGATATTCTGGTAAAACTGTTTCCGTGAGTATTTAAACGAATAAAGCTCAGTCACGACATGGAATAGTGACTGACAATGTTTGCCTTAATTGTCATTACACCAGCAGGTGGTAATCCGTTTACAGGAAGGCGCAAGAGATTTCAGGAACTGTCTCAATTGAGCCGCAGACAAATGTCTTTATCTACAACATGCATCCAGTTAATATTGTTACAGTTTCATAAAGTTCATAGTCAATATACGTTAATCACTCTGAGGTTTGAATTCTCATCCAAACTGTTGGGAATGCCTCCACTCCCACGATGAATCATCACACATGCAAAGTCGGCCGCGAGCTACCGCGTTCACTGGCTAGCCACCTCTCCTCAATTCTGATTGGTCTATGGCTCGATCAATGTCTACTCGCGAGGACCGCAAATATACGCAGCCGTTGTGTGGGAATTACTTGCTTTGTGTGAATACCCGCTGCTCGTGGTCGCTTGTCTTCTCTGCTTTCTCGTGTTGGCGTTCGGGGCAACAGTCGGGCTAGCTCACTGTTCGTGCTAATTACGTGTATCAGGCGCGGGTCATAACACTAACCTCGCTAGCGCTACTTGGAATCCATGATCAGCCACATGTAAATGTCCGCCACAAGCTGATTCACCGTGCCCCACTATTGCTGACGTCGTGCCTTTGGGATCAGGCACAAACCTGCACGCTTTGCCTTCCCGTCATGACCTTAATCCGTCACATCAGATGCCCGCGTTAGCAGACTAGCCTCATTAGGTGGTTGGCCTCAACCTGTCTGGACAGATCTCAATGCGGTGGCTGCCGCTAGACATCACTTTGGGCCACGCCGTTCTGGCGGAAAGACGTGTGCTCAGACAATCAATATCCTACAACCTATTCTTCAATCCTTCTGCCAAATAAACTTTTCCTACCATTCTGGCCTTCCCATGGCTTCTCGCATCTCCTAAGGAACCTAGCCTGGATGATCACAGTCGTTAGTGTTAGCCTTTATCAGCCTTAACAAACTGCGATAAGCCCGCGGGGCAACTACAATTTTTCGCATATATATGTATATATTTAAGAGGAGAGGAGCATTTTGGGAAGCGATAACGAAATTTGTATGTAAATTTTTGATATTTGTTCTTCAGGTCGTCATCAGATGCAGAGTTAGTTTGCGAAACGGTTAAAATTTTAAACGTGCTTGAAAGAATCGAGATTGGTTAGTCACTCCTATCAAGCACTGTGGATTGAAATATTCTCCGGATTGGCCGCCGCCTTTTCCATTTTTCCTTGAGGTTGTTGCAGGCGGCATCTAATTGCGATGTGTCGATTTATACACAACTCATCAGAGTGAATGGTTTCCAAGAATTCGCAGACCTTCCTGGATGAATAGAAAGCAATAATGCACGTTCGGTCCCAGGCAAAAATGTGCGCCCAGTTCCAAGTGTACGCATGGTAACTTGAGACAAGTGATCTTGCCCCTTTACTGCCCACTAGTGTCCTTATAAGCAGGTAGAGGCAGATTTTCCTGTCTGTCCGCAATAAACTGCAGCACAGCCGCCACACGGAATCTTGTAACCGGCTTCCTTAAGTTACCTTTTTTCGCAACACTCTCATTTTTCTGACGACGAACTGGGTAACCAGACTTGAAAATTTACACAAAAAACCTTATTCTTTCCCAAAATACTTTATTCTTAACCATATATGGCTTGGGATGCCGATCTTTCAATGCAAACTTCTTTTCTGTCATCATTGGTTTGTGCGCCACTTGGCTTTGTTGCTACCTCACCTGTCTTTCACTAGTTGGGACATGTTCTTAATGTACGGAGGAGGTCACGAGTTTTATGGTCTGGGCGCCTGATCAGAACGATCTAGTTCTTTATCCTCCTGCATCGATGCACGAAATCCCTAGGATAATCATTTCTAAAAAACAGCTTGTACTTTTAACCAAGGTCAATTCGGTAAAGTCCTTTGACAGAACAATGCGTTTTTGCACGATTGTAAAAGTGCTCCGCTTGTGAGCAACCGAATGGATAACGTCTGCGTAAGCACTTTCGCGGCAAGATGTTGCGCGATATTTCTCGTCAGTTGTTCGCTGTACAAGGACGTCAAGAACAGACAGTTTACTGTCAACTTATTTTTCAAAATTGAATGTGAATCTTTGAATAAAAAACGCTGTGAAGTGTTTTTAGTTGTTTTTTGTAACGATGACAAACGTGGCATCAACCTATCCCATTCCTTATTTGGGGTTTATTCCTGGCAGGGCCGTAGCTTTTGACGTTAGTATCGTCACCTCTTCTGAAAAGCCAGAGATGGGTGCTGCAATAGGGACTCCTTTATCTGTTGACAGTATTCGTGTGAGAAAAAAATCATTTTCCAGATATAAATCCAAGAACTTAAGCAAGACTGATATAGGAATATCCATGTGATAGGACTGTAGTAATTTTCTGTAGATGCCCAGAAAATAAATCGTGTAAAAAATACCCTGTGGCAGTTGTGATGCAGTTTATGGTGGTCAAACAGGAAAAATAGCTTCTTCACGTCTACTTGAACGGTATCGATGTGAAGATAGACAGAGCCAACATCATGATTTCATTTGCTGTAACTTGTTCAGTAATTACAGAGAATCGTCAATTGATGTTTCACAATATTTTGTCAGTAGGTAGCGCTTTTATAATAGCCAATTCTGATGCATTGATTAAGAATACTGTCAGTCGCAGTGGAACATCGGGTTTTGGACCCTTAGGCAGTCTGCAAATCTTGGTTATGGTTGGATCGGTGCATAAATACCTACTTGTAATATATGCTCCCGATTGAAAACCGACAAGACGGCGGTTTTGTGACTCAATGTTTAGAGTGTTCGCCTCTCGCCGGCGAAACGCGAGTTCGAAACTCGAATGTGACGGCAATTTCTGCTGCTACACTAGAGTTGGGTTATCATCGCCTGATGATGGCAAACAAGCCAAAAAACGCGTTCGCGATGTCCCCTTGTCTTTGTCGGTAAAAAACATTGTTACTTAGTATTATTTCCGGATATTTGCTTCTTCCCTGTAAGACGCTTAATTGCCTTTTCGAAAGAATGTGGTGAGGCCCATTTTTACAGACAGATTTGCCTTCTAATAATGACAGCATATTTGTATTGCAGTTTGTTTTGTTCAAGATGGCAGTTGAGCCTTTGCTTTGGTCTTCTAAACCCAATGGTACCGAATTGGTCAACTTCCTTCCCACTTATTTAACTCTCTAAATGGGACGGATACCTGTGTTTTCGACATCGTACAAAAGAGTAAGACAGACCTCTTAAACAAATAAACAATCCGTATCAACAAGGTGTGCGAGGATCGAACTCAAGATCGATCTAGTTTCACCTTCACTTAACCAGGCTGGTCTGTACTCATGCAGCCTCGTTTTCAGGCGCCCCGTTGTTCAACCGACGTATCCTGCTCCACAGGAGCAAGTGAAAGAGTAAATGTTCCTATGGAAAGCTCCTGTAGAAAAGCTGAAGCCACTTGGAAGTAACCTAGATCCTCGAAGCTTGAAATACATAGTTGAGGTTGTTGAAGCTATCAAAAATATGAACGTTATTGGAAGTAAGACGCTCTCATTGGATGTATCATCACTTTCTACCAATGAATCCGTGGTAGAAACTATAGGTTAACTCTGTGACGTTATGAAGGACACGAATTATCAGATCGTCACGCCCATGAAAATCCTCAAAGGAAAACTTACGCGACGCACACAAAATGTACAATTTATTTGCAATGGCCGGCTCTAGAGACAGATCGATGGTGTGGTGTTGGACTCAACGCTTGGACCATCTCTAGCAAATGTCTTCAGGGGCAGGATCGAGAAAACCAGTCTAAGGGGCACTATAAATGACCTTGCATTTCACGGTCGATGTGTGGCTGATTTCTGCTGTTTGATAGACTACAAGACTGGCATTGACGCCCTGGTCGTGAAGTTTAACAGCGCGCATCCGTCGCGCAAATTTTCTGCCGATACTGATGTAGACGATGACATTGCATTCCTCGATCTCCTTCTTTGAAGGCAAAATGATAAACCTATCCTGTGTAGGGTATTCCGAAAGAAAACCCGGACCGGAAAAAACGTCAACCTTCACAGTTTTGTCTCCTAAATACAAAACGAAGTCGATTCCAAGGAGAAGTAGCTCTCGTAAAATTGTCGAAGTAGAATTCCAACAGCCGCAGAACAGGCTGCTTGAAAATGGATACCCAGAAAGGTTAATCCTCATGAATATTGGTAAACGTACCACAAAGCCTACTGCCTTAACCGCCGAAAAGAAAGACATGTTCCTAAGACTGCCTTTGTTAGACGATGTAATTAGCGAGCTTGTAAGATGACGCCTGAAGACTGCGATCACAAGCACTTTACCCGCGGCAAAATTACGCGTGCTTTTCATGAACTCTTCCCTCCTACGATTAGGAGGAAAAGACCGACTCCCGTTGAAGGCCACATCCATGTGTATTTACTCTTTCATTTGCTCCTGTGGAGCAGGATACATCAGCCGAAAAACCATGCACCTGGAAAGGAGGGTATGTGAGCACAGACCGGCCTGGTCAAATGAATAATTGTCTATTTAAGATCCAGAGGCCCAATCATTACAAATTTGGTAAGCACAGCTGCGTGCGACTAACTGAATGACCAACAAAAATGAGTAGTTTTTTATGCATATTAAGTAACTTCCGATTCACAATGGGCAGTCATTTAAAAGAATGGTCAATAAAATTTGGTAAATACGGTGAAGTGAAAAAAGAAGCAGTGAAAAAAGCTGCTGTAAGAGAAATCAGAAGCAGAATTCCGCAAACCGCTGATTTCAAAACATACATGCAGGAAAGGCTATTTACCAACGTTCATACCCAAGCTACAACTAGTCCTCAAACGTAGTAAGCCTTTCATTGAGAAGGCTCAAAATAACGGAAAAAACTAAGCTTTCTTGCTGATTCCAAACGCCTAGACTTTCTTGCAAAATTGGAGCCCATGATCGCATAAGAAAATTTAACAGATGATGAATGTTTCACAAATCCGGTATGGCACTGCACATGTTCTATGATTGCAAATGTACCAAAGTGTGGCAGAATGTACTCGTTTGGTTGCAAGTTCCACCTTCTTTAATGTTTATACTTAAAGAAAGGGTATCTGTTGGCTTTAAAAATGTTTCTAAATTGCCGAATAATTTTGAAATCTACTGACTGTTACACCTGAATGCCACGCTGCGTGCATCCTGTTTGAGGAAAAAAAGTTTTTGTCTACAAATTGAAGTGAAAGTCATATATTTCTTACAGTACATGCGTTCTATTACCGGTCAGAATGAAGCTCGTTACAAAGCCGGCATCCTATCTTGACTGAAATAACTTCAGAATAGTCTACATAGCGGTAGGCAACCTACGGCTCGCGGGCCATTTATGGCTCTTTGGACGATTGCACATGGCTCTCTCAGAAACTGCAGATTTTGTGATTTTGGTTACTCTCCAGGAGACTAAATAGTGGGTTGTACTCGGATCAGAACAATCATCAGGCCAAATTCTAGGTTGGAAGTTAAAAGAGAGAAGTCACCAGAAAGAGTGATTTATTATGTACAGAAATCCCAATTGCTGTCCCATGTTGTCAAAGCGAAGGTACTTTGCCGTTTTGCAGCTTGCCTGAACAAACCCCGGACTTGCCTTGAAAGGAATGGCCTCCAGCATCGTAACCTCAGTGGCTCCTCATGTTTTACTATTTCGTGGATGTGACCAAACATCTGAACCAAATCAACGTTAAATCGCAAGGCAATGGAAATACAGTGTTATCCCTTCAACAATCTGTGTTTGCTTTTGAAAGCGAGTTGGAACTCTTTATCATGGATCTTGAAACAGATCGTTTACTACATTTTGTAAACATGTGACAATATAAAGATGCATTCACAGTAAGTGAGTCCACTAAAACCTTTTATCTCCACCAGCTAGTTGGCTTAACATTCAGTCTCCTACAGTCGCTCAAAGCACGCATTAGAGAATTTCGAAAGCACACTTGTTCTATTAATTTCATCACCCATCTAACCGAGTTTTCATTAAACACAGCCGACATAAGTTATATTCCTGGTGTCTTCCTCAGAGATTTCGAAGAAGAATTGGCTGACCTGAAGGCTTCAGACGTGTGGGTGTGTAAGTTCAAATCACTCAATGAAGATGCGGAGAGAATCGCACGACATAAAGTGGAGTTTGCAAGCAAGCACATGTGGACACAAATTAAAAAAACTCAAACCCGAAGTCCAGCTGATAGTAAAAACTTGGAACATGCTTCCGGTCACATAGCACGCACTGCAGCGTGTGAGTATTGCTGTATTGAGCCTGTTTAAATCTACTTATGCATGTGAGCAGTCATTCTTACATCTGGGATACATCAAGTCCGCCCTACGATCACGTCTAACGGATGAAAGCCTCAACGCTTGCATGAAGCTTAACCTAACCAACTACCGACCAGACAATAAAACTCTCAGCAAATCCATTCAACGCCAGAAATCACAGTAACAATGAGTATTATAGGAACATTATTGAAAAGAATTAAAAGAATACCATATGGCTCTCACTGAAATGTTGTCCCAGATATTTGCTTTTTGGCTCTTTGAGTTAAAAGGGTTGCCGACCCCTGGTTTAGTGCAACCGGTCCAGGGGCGGAGAGAGTGGGAACGCGGAAAAGTGCATGCAGTTAGGCGACCCTTGGCCATGCCACGCTGGAAGCTTGCAGAATGTTCTTTTGCGCGCACAAGGCCGGCCTCCTCAACCGGATAGCGGTCGCTGCTGTTGTTGCTAGCAGACGCTGACCCAGGCACTTGGGGTAGTTTCCTAGGACCTTATAAGTCAGCTGGAGAACTTCGTTGGGTGGATGTGACCGAACATCTGAAACAAATCAACGTTAAATTGGAAGGCAATGAAAATACAGTGTTATCCCTTCAACAATCCCTGTTTGCTTTTGAAAGCAAGCTGACTGTTTATCATGGATCTTGAAACAGATCGTTTACTACATTTAAAAAAAACTGAGACAATATAAAGATGCATGTACAGTAAGCGAGTCCACTCAACACGTTTATCTCCACCAGCTAGTCGACTTCACATCCAGTCTCCTAGAGTCGCTCAAAGCACGCTTTGGAGAATTTCGAGAGCACACTCGTTCTATTAATTTCATCACCCACCCAACCGAGTGTTCACCGAACACAGACGACATAAGTTATATTCATGGTGTCTCCCTTAGGGATTTCGAAGAAGAATTGGCTGACCTGAAGGCCTCAGATATGTGGGTAAGTAAGTTATAATCACTCAGTGAAGACTAGGAAAGAATCGCACGACGTAAAGCGGGGTATGCAAGCAAGCACACGTGAACAGAAATTAAAAAAACTTCAACCCGAAGTCCAGCTGATAATCAAAACGTGGAACATGCTTCCGGTCACATAGCACGCACTTCAGTGTGTGAGTTTTGCTGTATTGACCCTGTTTAGGTCTGCGTATGCATGTGAGTTGTCATTCTCAATCTGAGATACATCAAGTCCACCCTATGATCGCGTCTAACGGATGAAAGCATCAACGCTTGCATGAAGCTTAACCCCACCAACTACCGATCCGTCTATAAAACCCTCAGCCAATCCATGCAACTCCAGAAATCACATTAACAATGAGTATTATAAGAACATTATTTAAAAGAATAAATTCAGAGGCTAATTATACTCGCATTTGATAGAATTTCAGAATAATAAACAACTTGATCCGGTGCTCGACCTTCCTTCTTCCTCATTTTAAAATATAATTTATGGCTCTTTCTGAAATATATTTCCAATTATTTGCTTTCTTGGCTCTCTGAGTTAAAAAGTTTGCCGACCCCTGGCCTAGATGATCGGTCACCTGAGGTGGGGCCTGAATCCCAGTGGGAGCACAAGCGTATGCACCGACAGGGAATCAGAACCAAGAGCAATACCCATGTCTACCAGGTCGTAGGGACCATGGTTTGCTGAAGTCTGGCATTGCATATGCATACAGACATTGAATCGACAGACACAGTCTCCCCACACACGCGCACTGACAACTCGTTAACTGAAGTGACACTCGTCAATCGAAACACATTTTCTGCGAATGTCTTGACCATTACCCGAAATGCTCGTCACCCAAGGCTCCACTGTATATTTCATTAAAAAATTTCACTTTGTTCTGATCCTCTCTACATTCACTTCACTTAGGCCTAGTGTCAAAACAGCGTCAAGAGAATCGGAGACAAGAGAAGACGCCGCTGGCTGGCGCAGCAGGAACCCGCACATAGGAGTGTCAACACATGCAGCATCTTGCTAATAGTGGAGCATATACGAGTTCCAGGCAGCAGTTCAGAAGTAGAGGATGCGATCATTGGAACAAAGTTTTATTTTCCAGACGTTTTGAATTACTCGTGGGTGATGGTAGCATAGTCATAGTCATGCACATAACCAACTACCAACCGGTCTATAAAGCCACAAGCGAATCCATGCAGCACCAGAAGTCACATTAACAATGAGTATTATAAGAAAATTTTTTTAAAGCATGAATTCGGTCGCTTATATTATTTGCATTTAATTGAATTTCATCTTAAAATATACCATATGGCTCTTACTGAAATATATTCCCAAATATTTGCTTTTTTGGCTCTTTGAGTTAAAAAGGTTGCCGACCCCTGGTCTACACGATATTCAGTATTGCGACCTTACTCAATGCCGACTAACGAGAGAGTATCAATCCTTTGTTTACGCCGGCACGTTACACCAATTTTAAGCCATACTGCATAGTATGCAGACAAGTAGCTTACTGAATGCTTCAAACTTAGCATAGCTTGTTGCGCGCATCTAGTTTCATGGTAAAATATACGCAGGTTGTGTACTGTTCCAATTCGCGAGGTAGCCAAACAAAATACAGGCAACCAAGTTTATTACTACGTCTTGCGGCAAAAAAATAATTTGTTTGTTGTTCCTTGTTTCGGGAAGGAAACTGAAAAGCCAGTGATATACGCCGGGAGACCTCTCCTTCAATAGTGCACTGGTCATTCTGCATTCTGAACTAAACTCCTGTTCACTAGCATGAAAGTGGCAAGCCAAGACTTTCAGGAAATAGGTATCGGGCTCTCGTCGTCTTCGTTAATATTTTCAAGGTCCCCATTGGCGTAAACCTCTGAACGTGACTGATTCTGAGGATGCACCGTGATGATCCGGCAGTTTCTTGACTGCATGCTGTATCGTGTGATGCAGGATGTCCAAGACAAGGAAGACTTGGATGACCATTTCGGGCTTACAAGCTACCATCAGCCACGCATGCTCAACCTCAAGTTGTGCCCCATACGAGGCTGGAATCTGCGACCTTTTTATCAGAAGTCTAACGACATAACCATGAAGGGCAACAGTAGCTAATGTAGGCCCACTCATTACTCCCTACTCCCTGCATGCGTTCCTACAAAAACGGTAGTTATGCGGTTTCTTTGCGAAAAATTAGAACACGCAGTTTAATATACTTTAAACAAATGCTAAATGCATTTTTATTTTACTGTATTTAGAAGTGTTGTGGATTTATATCTGCTGATTTTTCTAATCTGTATTATCGTTTAACTTATTGCGGAAAAACCCGCATATCAAATTGCCGGTTTCTTGAATTTTCCGAAAAATTGAACTAGTGGTTAGGAGGTCGTCTACTTTAACTTATCTGGGATTAAAATTACCATTCTGGAATTAGGTTTGTATAGTCCGCGGCGCGATGCGCCGCGCACATCTTCAATTTACATGCGAAACAACTTACACCCAGCGGCTGCGGGAAGCAACTTCGACTACATTTTTTTTCACTTTACACCTACTTCTAAAAATTTCCTTCTCTGCCTAACCTATTTCCTTCCGCCCAAAACTCTATAACCACCGTAATTGCAGGACAAAATGCTGAAACTAGGGGTATATGAGTGGGCCTACATAAGCTGCTTTTGCCCCATTTAGGTATGGGCTCATTGTCTTATCGGTTTAGGTCGGGAGGTATTAACACTCGTTGATTAATGTTCACCGATGGCTAACGGGACCCCTTCGTCCCGCTCTGCCTTTGGGCCCACTCTTACGTGGCCACACAGCGGCTAGTAGTCTCAGCAGATGGTATTGCCAGCAAAGACAAGGGAGGGACCGGAATGGCCATCATCGGCCCGTCACACCCAGGTACTGAGGCGCGGCCATGTTGCCTGCTTTTTAGTCGTCAAAACCACTGTGCCACGGACTCACATTCTTGTTGGTTTAGATTGGCAGAACTGACACCCGTTAGTGGGCCCACACGCACACACCCATCGCAAACTGAACTCACTTGCCCCGTTCCGCCTTGAGGTTCTCTCCAGCAGAGCTCTGCCAGCAGAAATTTCACACCTTACAAAGTATAAGTAGGTAAGACACTTGGGTTGACCCAATTGTGAAAAACTTGAAGCGTTCAGCGGGATTTATACCCGCGTATTTAAGAGTGCCTGAACCGGAAGCCAACGCTCTAATCGCTAAGCTACAAACGCCCCACCTCCCGCCATGAATTTAATCCCACCTGGGTAGATATTACCCGCCCAACTTTGCCGCTCGTATGGAGTCCACAAATACGGGACAACAAGTGGTCTACTCAAGCAAGATTTCCTAAGCAATCATCTAGAATCCACCAGAATGACTACTAGGCTGACTTAAATATTAGGAGGTTTGGCAGATTTGCTTAATTTGAGTTGACCCAATTGTGAAAAAAAAACGTGAGGCGTTCGGCGGGCTTTGAACCCGAAGCGTTTGTAGCTTAGCGGTAAGGGCGTTGGCTTCCGTTGCAGGCCTTCTTTAACACACAGGTTCAAATCCCGCCGAACGCCGCGAGTTTTTTCACAATTGGGTCAACTCCAATTAAGTAAATATGCCAAACCTCCTAATAAGTAAGAAATGTAAGTAAATTTCTCGGTTTAATTATGGCGCGCCATTTTGTTGGGAAAACATTAAATTATTTAAACAATTTCTGAGACCGAAAGTAGGACTCCACCCGTGTGCTCTAGACGCGCATCTTATTGGACAAATGTAATCACACATTCAACATATTCCCGATCACAACACCGACCAAAGAAGGAGCCTATGGTGCAATCATAGAGCGATGCACTCAAAAGTGCCGGGTTCGAATCTCGGGATTCGCACTCTTCCCCGCCCCTTGGGATTGAATATGATTGGCTGATAATGGTTTATAATCCAAAAATGGCCAATCTAGGCTCCCTTGCCTTTGTTGACAGTGTTCATCGGCCCACACTAATAGCCGCTGCGTGACTACTAGCGGAGACCTCGACCTTGACCTCCAAGGCAAAACGGGACGAACAAACTTTTTTGCGTAACGAGTTCTACTTGTATCTGATTATGCCCACGGTGAACAACTGCACACTTCGAGAGTGAGGTTGGGCTCGGAGGGTGGGAGGGTGATTACCTTTCGCTAATTTATTCAGACAAGGTGCGTGCTAGGCTGTTTGGAGTCGTACCCTAGTCAACCCGATGAGTTCCTCCTAATGTTAAGACATGCTGACTCCCTATTAACCCCGTTTATTTTGAAAAATGGACTAGGTGGCTTTAAACGGACGCATTACCTTTTCCGCTGACGTAGACACATACAGTAGATTATATACCTCATGAAATGTGAAGAGCTAGGGATTTAACACACGTTTGAGGTTGTCTATTTCGTTCATTGAGTTGACGTCAGGTGAAAAATTATGTTTACTAGCAGAGAGTTCAGTTTAACTCAGTATACTAGGGGCAAAAATTGGTAGCATAAAGCCAAATCCAACGGCTGTTGATCTGCTGCGAAAAAACTCCTTGTTTTGAGCGTGTTGTACTACAGGGTGTCCACAAAGTCTGGGTACATAGGAATTTTAATATTTTATTTATTTATGTTATTTTTGTTGGGACGACAGAGTTTCATGATAAGTCAAAAACGCTTAGGCTCTCAGCGCAGCTGCAGCGCAAAGTCCCACGCCGTGGCTTGACAACGCGTCAATAATTATCGATTTTCCGTCCTATCTGATTGGACCGTAAATACTGACGCCTCCTCGCTATGTGCACTGAATAAATAACCTGGAGCCTTTTTTCTGTGACTGACAGCAGCAAGGCGTATCGAATTATGCATTGCAAATAATGGAAATCACATTGAAAATATAATTTCTTTACATTATCATTAAATAAAATTGCTTTGTTCTACCGGTATGTATTTATCCCCTTTGTACCCAGACTTCGTGGAAACCCTATATAAAAGAACATAAATAAAAAGCAGAAGCTTTTTAATCATTAACGCTCATGGAACAGACAATTTTTCCTTGCGGTCACGAAATTGAGGTAAGAGCAGTTTTGAGGAAACGCATTGTTGGTGGGAACACAAGAGCGAAGTAAGCATTAAAAATTGTATTTTGCAAATCTGCCAAGTTTTGTGACCTAAAATGAAGTAACAAACTGAAAAGGCTGTTATTTACTTTACCGTAAACAAGCATTTACACAAACACCCAAGACAGGCCGTCAATTTTCTCTGTCAAGCAAAAGATATCCAAAGTTTTTTATCTATAGAGCAGAATCAACGAATCGAAAAACTTGAAATGGAACAGACAGAAGATTAGTAGTTTTCTCAAAATCTTCGTTGATATTCTGCCTCTTTGCTATGCTATCGTTATCTTGGGGCATAACTTGGGCATCAACAAAATAGATGGCCGAAGCTGTCGCGTGCAAAACTGGGAGTTATTAGTTGCTTACGAACCTGTCTGTGCGCTCGACCGACACAAAGCTTTATCATGGGACTTTCAACGGCTACATCAATCGTCTGTTGGTCTGCGTCATCCGTACAACGAAAAAACTTAAACCAGCTTAACCAGCATGCTCTTCCGATCACTTCCGTGGAAGACAAGGAGGCTTGTAAGTGCATATTAGATGCGTGTCTTACCACTCAGATATTGTTACAGCATAGGTACCATCTTGCTTATTCATTAGTACTGAACTACTGACAAAATTATAGCATATAGCAATGTTAGTTTATTACAGAACAGATTGATCTCCTATTAGACAGGGGATGTCCTCTAAACCTCAAAAGAGGGAGTTAAGTACTGGAAAAAGTGTAATATTAGCCTAGTAACCACAAGTGGCCAAATAATCCCCGCTATAGGTTGCGGCTGCATACTATCCTATTACTGTCCTGTTCTTGTTGCACTGATTAAGGTTATCCTAATCTACCTACCTGATACTGTATTGTCGTACTGCTGTCCTTTAGGTTAATACTTGTAGTGGGCTCTCCCCTTACTGTATTCATTAATTCTACTTGTAAAGTACTTGACTATCCCACTATCAGTTCAATAAAAATAACACTGCCACTACCCGTACTATCAGTATAAAGAACTAGTAGTAGAAGCACGCATCGTAGCAGTAACAATGTGAAGCTAGTTAAAAGCCTTGCCTGCCGGATGAGACAGAGTCACGTCCGCTGATATAGTTATATTCCCGCCTGTTATACAGAATTGATATAAAATGGGATGTATGTCATATTTCTGAACTATTAGTACTAATAAAGGAAATTTCTAAGCTTCCATGAGTATCTGACTGCTGGAGAATCTTACTTCCTACTAAACAAACGGTGCTCTGCAATTTCTGAGCTAAAACATGATATTGCAGATGTTGCAACAGTCCGAAATTTTAGCGCGAAGCGGAGGTAGATATTAAGCTATCATTAAATAAATATTCTTTAACCCTACTGTTACTTAAATTCCAAATATTTAACGGCTGAATACGAGGTTAACATTTCCTACATGCATGTACAGGCCGCATGGTAGTCTACCACCTACGGGTCTTAAAAATTATGATTACTAAGGATTAGCACCCCTAGCATAGGCACAGCACTTTTAGCAGAAGTATCCTGAGAAAATGGCATATGTCACCCTGTTACCACCTAAATGCATGACAGATACCCAGCTCTTTCTACACATACCTTTCTCTAACCTTCAGCCTAATTATACCCCCTTAGAGGTCTATGACTGCACACTATGCTGAAATATCATTCATATACGCACAAGCCGCATGGTAGTCTACCACCTACTGGTCTTAGTAAGTATGGTTACTATAATTAGCACCCCTAGCATAACACTTTCAAACGTAGTACACTAAAGAATAAGGGAGCACGGCCTCAGACCAAACTCCAACCAGCGGAACTAATTTCCTTGAGATAAGAGTGCGGAAACCAAGTCAAGCAGAGCTTGCTCAGGCCCCCAAGCGTGTACTTACCCGAAATAGTTAAACCCAGACTCACATTTCTACTGAGAGCAAAGGCATATAAGCCCTAGCGTTGGCTCAGCCCGCATCGCCGTTGACAAATGGCGGCATTAGTGCTAGCGAAACTTCTTGCTGAGATTAAGGAGACATGATCCCCGTGCTGACTCTAGCATTCCTGGCATAGGCACGTACCTGTAGCAGCAGCATCTTAGTCCGTACAGCTAGATGGATCAAGTTGAGAGCGTGGAAACCAAGGCATATGCATCTTTGCTCAGGACACCCAGCTCTATTATTATTCAAATGCTAATCACTTTTACCTCAAACAGACAGGGGAGTGCAAACTGGGTGCGTCTCCTTGAACAGAAGATACAGAGGTAGTACTTATAATATGCTATCTATTAACCTTAGTAAGCATACTTTCTAGAATTAGCACTTCTATCATAAGCACGCACCTATAGCAGCAGCTTTAGTCCGTACAGCTCGAGGGATCGAGCTGAGAGTGCGGCAGCCAAGACAAGCATAGCTTTGCTCAGATCCTCAAGCATGTACTTTCCCGAAACAGTTAAACCCGGATTTGCCTTCCTTTTTCAGATCAAAGGTATAGGAACCCTATTGAAGGCTCAGTCAGCGTCAACGCTGACAAATGGTGGCACCAGTGCCAGCACCAGTACTACATTTCTTGTTAGGTTTGAGGGGATATGAACCCTGCGCTTACTTTAAACAGCGTCAATTCTGAGTTACAGTACAGACTGAAATAGTACCAGCGAACATATTACACAGATGCATTCTAACAGTAACATTAGAAATAGCAGTAGTTGTTGTTTAGCAGAACGACGCCTGGCTTCTTAGAATCAGGCTAGACACCTTCTATAGGTGAGTGAGGATAGACAGTACAGTAGTACCGGCGCAAAGTTTACTGTCACTACACACTAAGTATAGGCGGTATTTACGGCTGCGGCCACGCTCCCTCCCTCCATGGTGAACTCGACTCGTCTTGTCACCATTTAAACGCAGTGGAGAGGGCTTAGAGTGAAGAAATCAGCGGCGCGTCTACTATCACTATAATGGGCCCCTGTCACTGTCCCTGCTCTCGGGCAAATGGTGGACTTCACCGAATACGGTGGTCAAACTCACACTTAGCTTAGAAGTAAACAAATATACTGAGATCTGGATCTTGTTCCAGTGATCGCATCTTCTTACTCTGGACTGCTTCCTGGGACTCAAATATTCTCTTCTATTGGCATACTGAGATCTGCTCTGATGCACAAAGAAAAGCGAGTTCTTTCATTTTCAGAAGACGTATCCCTATTTTTAAGGGAAGTCAAAAAACCGACCGAAATTCCCCATTCTGATCTTGACTTTATCTTCAAAGAAAATAAATGACGCAGACATTCTATGTCGAAATATCTAAGAAAAGCGCTTTTTGAAGAGGTAACTTACTATAAGCGTTTTTTTAAATAAATCTTTGGCATACGTATCATTTTTCTCGGCAATGAGTTGACATGTTTGGGTGATTCTGAAACCATGACCCAAACAGACAACTGCATAAGAAAGAATAGTTAAAAGCTCGTTATTTTAGCAAATGCGTTTGAAAAATTGCTTATGTTGCAGGTTTTGGTAAGCACGTAGAATATAATCCTTATCTATGGCTAATCGACTGAAGTCAATGAAACTCGTAAAGAGTTAGTTACCATTTCAAAGCAGACCCGAGCCTCTTCCTAATACAAATTCCAAAATAATTACAAAAAAACATGACAGAAAGAAATTTCTCGTAGTGTACAAAAAATGGTAGGTTTGAAATTGCAACATAATCTCCTAATTGGTGCAATCAAGCTAAAATGTGGTTGCCTTAGTCCAATCTAAATCAAGAAATTTATAAACGGAAGGAACAACTAGCAATTCTCGTCAAACCCTGTTGGAATACATACTCTAAATTTGGGCTGTAAGGTAACAGCAGCAGATTATATTGCACGTAATATAGGAGCATATGTATAGGAAAAGTTTACAAAACGCTTTTTTCAAAAATAATACAGCTTGTGCTACTTTATTCATTCGGTTTGGCGTGCATGAACAAGCCTCCTCTACATTTCAAACTATAGTGATAGCATGTCTGAAGTCACACTATAGTCAATCCGATGAGTTTTTCTTAATGTTAAGATATTCTGACTCATAAGTAACGCCGCTTTGGTTTGCAAATTTAGTAGACGGCTTCAACCGGTCGCAAGACCTTTTCCACCCCACATAGTAGAAGCGCAGCTTGCGCGTGAGATCTTCGGAATTTTTATTTCGGTAAGTTAATGGGCAGCCCGCACTTTCGAAGTGCACTGGTCCAATGGGGTTTGACGGAGTGCTAAACTGTCATTGGACAAGAAAGGTGGGGGACTATTTTGTACTTCTGTCGTCTTTAGATGACATCTCTGTGTGTCGACTGACTCAAGCCAGTAGTCAACCGCGCCACCGTGTGTGTTTTGACAAACCTCCAAACTTCTGCGCGCTGTCGTTTCATCTGCTGCCACAGCTTCCCCCGACCGGTCAACACACGCAGATGTGGGCAAGAACAAAACTGTTTATTTGGGCACGCAGAATGCCACAGTTCGCGAAGACAATCGGATGGATTGCTTTCGCCCTACTGCTAGTGCTTACTTTCGCCTACCGAATAGTCTCGAGTGGTCTCAAAACCACCACCACCGCCGCCAACACCAGCGGGAAAGCACCTGTCCCGCTGCAAGAGCAGCGGCCACAGCAGCGTCCAGAGACCTCCGCAGAGGAACTCAAGCATCGAAATATGTACCTGGACAGATACTGCGCCCGGGGGAATCTATTTAAGAGCAGGTATGGTTATGCCACTGTCATTGAACAAACGCGCTGGATCACAAATACCACTGCGAAGGTACGCTGAGCAGCAGATTGTGCGTTTCTTTCAAAAAATATTATTGTTGACGTAACTTTTGCTACACTGTTATCTGGAAAAATCATGTATTGTCGGTAGAATCCTACTTTGTAACCCAGATCAGCACGCAAAGCTCCACGCTCCTGTTATACAGGACCGGGTGCAATAAGGAGTATGCAATCTGGGCAATACAAAGGAAATAAATGGAACTAAAAGGTAAATTTAATAAAATGTTAAAAAACTGGAATATTTTTTTTCGATAACCTAGTTTATCAACAAAAAAAAACGCGCCATAAGTGAATTCCGCAATAGCGCAAATACTGGGAAATAACTAGATTAAAAATTAACTAACAGAAACTAAAATCAAATAGCGAAAGGCGTAAACTACAGTAAGTTAAACTAACCTAATTAAAAAATTATTTAAGACTACATTAAAAGTAGAAAACATAATACAGTAGTCGCCGGCTATGAAGCCCACCTCGGGCCCAGACCAAATTGGGCTTAATAAGCGGCGGGCGCAATAACTGGAGAGTCCTAGTTTTAGATTAGCAAACGCAGGATAGGCACTATACATTACATAGGTACTGTATTGTGTGTAGAGCTTGGTTATGTACAAGAAAAGAATGCTGTTTGTCTGTATTGTACGTTATAACAAAAACAAAAAATGATTTGCGACTCGTTTAAAAAAGTGTTCTAGTGTCAATTGTTTGGGAGGAAACTTTTACTCGCAAGTGCTCTTTGATGTCCTCCTCCAGGGACCAGAAATCGTCGCATTTTGTGAAATCTGATGCCTGTAGACCGCGTTGCAGAGTGTCAAGTGCAGCTCTCATCTGTGCAGCAGTGGGAACCGGCTCTTCGTCCTCACCATCACCAGCAACTGCCTAATTTTTTTATCCTCCATTCTTCACTTCTTCCTTCTGAATGATTTCATTGACCAAGTTCTGCTCAAAATCTTGTTTTGCTAGAGACTGACCAGCATTATGTAACCAGTTGCCACGCAGAGTGATGAGAATCTCACTCTTTCCTGTTGGCAAACAGGGCTTTGTAGCCGGCAACTGGGCTTATTAGCCGGCGGATTTTTCTATGTAAAATTCCGTCGCTAGCTGATTTGGGCTAATACGCGGCTGGGCCTATTAACCGTGGGCTTAATAACCGGCTTTTAAAGTAATGAACTGTAAACCTACCTTAAATATGAATAAGTTAAATAAACAAAAACTAAAAAACTAACGAAACGTTTTTGCACGTGTAAATTGAACTTGTCTAACCTAATTTCGGAACGATAGGTTGGACCTAAGGTTCTTTGAGGTAGGCAACCTCCTAACCACCAAAGTTTTTTCAGGAAGATCTGGAAACCCAGTAATTTATAAAGTATACGTTAGTTTAACAATGTCCAAATTTAGCAAGCCCAAAAAAGTATAAGTAAGTAAGAAATGCAAGTCAATTTCCGTGATTAGTTATGACGCGCTATTTAATTGGGTAAACATTAGATTAGTTAAACAAGTGAGCTAAACGGTGAAACTGCGACCTTCAGACCATGGTTACTTAGTGCAGAAGAAGTCAGTGAAGGCCAAAGTAGTGGTAATAGTTTATTGTGTACACAAGGGAAAGGAGAATAGATGGAAAGTCTGACTTGGAGGACACGTCTGCTCAGTAGATTGACCGGGTCCCAAGTGACTGTTTGAGAGTAGTCGGATCAGTAGACAGAGAGAGAGAGAGCGCGTCCATTGGGTAGGTCGGCCTGGAGATTTTGGGCAAGGAAGCAGCTTCCGTCGGGAGCGCGTGCAAGCTGGCTATTCGTCACTTGGCTCAAACCGCATAGATGCGGGAACTGTGATTGGCTGATCGAGACGTCGAAAACCGCGTCGGTGAGCCTTTGGGAAAGTGCACTTCGACGTGAGCTAGTCGGCCAGACACGACCCACTACATAGGCGCGCATCTTATTGAAAAAATTTAATTGCACACTCACCATATTCTTGATCGTAAGTGACAAAAGAACGAGCCCGTGATGCAATCGTAGACTATTGCACTCAATGACCAAAGGTCCTGCGTTCGAATCCCGGGAGCACCCTCCCTGCTTTTTGGGATTGGGTATGATTGGCTGATAACGGTCAATAAGCCAGAAATGACTATTTCGATCTTCCTTGTCTCTGGCTGCTCCATTCCATCATACCTTCATAGTTTGCGAGGTTTCTGCTTATCCGAAACACTTAGAGGTAAAAGCTGCAATTAAAAACTACAACGCCGGTTATATGTCTTATATATCTGACTTGCCATAAAACGAAACAGGTAGAAGGCCGTCGTCACACTTGGCCTTTCAAAGCATAATTGCTATTCTTTGGCCTATGAGACAATTAACCAAAGTTATGGATGGATATTATTGCCGATAACGTTAAGTGGTGACTGGAATGGCCATTTCTGGCTGTCATCAGCCAGTCACACCCAATCGCAAGGGTAGGGGGTCGGGTTCTCCCGAACTTTGAACCCAAGACTTTTGGCCCTTAAGAGCAGCACTCCACCATTGCACCACGGGCTCGTTCTCTATGTCGGTAGTGACCAGGAATATGCCGAATGTGAAATTGTTTTTGTCCAATAAAAGTCAGGTGGTCAGGTGAACGTTCATTAACGAGTGTCAGTACCTCACGACCTACACTGGCGCTTAAATTCATTGCGCGAGGTGGGGCGCCTGTAGCTTAGCGGTTAGAACGTTGGTTTCCGGTAAATGCTGTCTCTAATACGCGGCTTCAAATCCCGCTGAACGCCTCGAGTTTTTTCACAAGTAGGTCAACTCAAATTAAACTGGTGAGACAAGGATCTAGTGGCTCAATCGTCGTGAGTTTTAGGCTCAGGTGGGGCTCAGCTTGGGATTGGCTTAAAACGGCCAAGGAGCCAGAAATTGCCATTCCAGTCTCTATATATCTATTTTCTTACCAGCTACCAAAATGGCCTAATCAACGTTAACGCTGCAATAGATGCCCCCTAGACGGACTGCATGAGAGGTGCGCCATGGGGCATAGTAGGTATTATTCGGCATGCGCCCCATAAGAAATGGCAGAAACATGCAAGACAGTGGGAAAACTGGCAGGCGTAGATGCAGGCCCATGCCATGCCAACCATCCACGCCAGATCCCACGTCCGATCATCTTGACTCTGTTTGGACTCTAAGCACCAGTGGTTGAGGAAATTGAAAGTGCGTGTGCGACAGATGCAGCGAAAGTCTACTATCATATGAATGACATCCGCATGCCCATGTTACCATTTGCACTCTGTAGCGCAGGCGGTTGACGCTGGCGTGGTCACGACGTTACCAATGAAAATGGCTATATTTACAGGAATCTCTGGTCGCCCGGAAGTTGCCCAACTGCACTAATCCAAACTCCAGTTGATAATAAGCAACTTTTGAGTAAAAAAAGAAATAGGGATACGCGAAAAGTTATGTTGCCTGCTTCGGAAGTGGCTGATTCGTAAGCAAACCGAAACTGCCGAGGAGGCGAAAAATCGTATCAAAAGAAGAGACTTAAATTTTAGAGTTAAATATAAATTCTGTCCATGTAAGTAAGTAGAATACTTGAAGAAAAAGAAGAAGAACGCGCTAAAAATAGTCCTTTGATACAGTTTGCGCTTAAATATCTCAGTCAAGAAGTTGTGCACAACGAAGTACAGTAGTACGAGTGCTGCAGAAAACATTCCGCAATTTGTAGCAGACCGGTAATCACTCGCATAACAACATTGAGTAGGGTTGCCATATTGTTTATCATGAAGTCTAATTTAAATTATTTTTAGTCGCGCTAAGATGTCGAATCTGTTATGGGCTTTTTTTCTGACCGCTGCGAAAAAGTTGACTCTCTATAGTATGCATTTTTATAATCGATTTTGACTGCCTTTATAAATTCGAATGTACTTTATGAAAAGCATGCGCGAAAAAATTCTCGCTTTTACTTATTTGATGGCAAATTACGCCATTCATTTTTTTCAATCCATGCAATGTAGTCACCTTGTTTACCACCTTGTTCCCTCAATAAACTGATACTGATTTGAGATTAGTGCTCATTAAACTGGCCTTGAAGGACAGATGAGCTGCAACCATACTGCTTGCTTTCTATCTGCAATCTCCCGTTACCTTTTGAGCTCGCATAAACCTTGCCTGTAAACTGGCAATAAACAAATCAGCAACGCATTAACCATATTAGGTAACAGTACAATAATTTCTGAATGGATACTAAAGACTATCCCATACTTTTCAAGTCTGGATCCTAAATCCCCAGAGCTTGCTTATTATGGAATTTGTTTCCTGCTAATGGATTTCATTTACTTCAAATTTAACCAAGCTGATAGTTATTGGATTGCTTATTACTACTGCTGAACTTAACCGAGTTCCAACTTCGCACATTCAAATTCAGGCCGTCGAAAGTTTTGATCCTCTCATCTACTACGACAACAGATTCCTCTGGCACCCCCTATCCTCCGTTGGCTGTCGATATACCTGCAGGTTCTCCGTGAATTTTTCTGATTATCGCAATGCTCTTCTGGCCGTTTTTACTCAACCTCCACCCGAAGAAGCGATGCCGAAACCCCTACACCAGATATGGGCACTGGAAACGGGAGAATCACCCTTCCATATGCCGCCAATTCCATCTGATCTTCAGAAAGACGTAAGGTTCACCTGCTTCTGGAAAAAATTATAACTGATAAATGTATATCCCTGATGAACAACCGGCAAAATGTCAGGCCCGATGGGTCGGTGGTTAGGGCATTTGCCCCTGACGGGAGAGACGCGGGTTCGAAACTCGAATGTGGCTGCAATTTCTGCGGCTACACTGGATTTGGGTAACTGCACCTGATGACGCCTAACGAGACAGAAATACGTATCATGCATAGCCCTCATATTTGTCGGTAAAGCCTAATAAAATTAATGCTGCTGAAATCCACTTAGCAACATATAATTAGTCAAGTAGAAATGGTTGTGAGATCTGCATTCACCCATGAAAGCTGAAAGGTATGAAATACCAGGGCAGATTTTTCCTGTATATGGTCGGTATACGCGTATGTACTACTGATAAATGTCGAATTCCGGAAGTCAGGAAAGGCGAACGTACATCTTCGGTTATACATACAGAGAGTAATACGCTTTATTTTCAAAATATCATTCAAATTTTTTTTGGCAAAGTCATCCTTCATCCACCATGAATAAAATTACGCATAGGAGCCGTATAATATCGGGCAATAAGAAGCCAGCAAAGATAGTTTAAGTGGTGCACCTCATATACTCCTAATCCCGGAATTTTTTTCTATGGAAACGATAGTTATAGGAGAGGTTGGGGTGGGGCACTACGATAGGCAGTGAAGAAAATTTACACAAGTAAACGTTAAGTGGAAAATGGGTATGGTTTCCCTGTGGAGTGCTCGAAAGGTCCTTGTGTATTATAGCCACCTAATTAAATGTTTAAGTAGGTTGAATTACCCATAATCTTCCAGTATTCTACACACCATCCGTCGACCCAGCAGGGATTTGATGATGGCATTGAACTGAAGAGTAGTCATCTGAAGGTCACCGCATACGATAACCGCACAAATCAGTATACGCAGCAAAGTTGGCCTTTTAAATGGCTTCCGAGAATAATCGCTTACTTACACATTTTAAGTAGGGTGATTTACGCAATCGTCCAACTTTCGTATTGCGTTAATATTTTTTTTCTAGTTGGTGTTGGTGGTACCACTAGAAAATTTACCTCAATGACCAGTTCCAAGGTAACTGTACGCGCCCCTTACATACCCGCGTTCGCCGTTGTTCGGGCGGCGGGTTAGCGATGATATTCAAGCCCATTTCAGTGTCTTCTCGCAAGGTTTGGGTACGCGACCCAACTTGTCCTCGTTAATTTTTTATTTCACAGAAATATTGCGATCTTATTTGTTCGCTGACATACCCTGCCCGTCCTCTCCCCTAAAATCATGTACCCGTGAACCTGAGGGGCGCGCTTCACACGTTCCCCAGGCGGCCCCACAAGGAATTCCTACCGGAAAATGAACTTGAATTTGTTTCCCGCGGCCGCTGGGAATAAGTTGTTCCGCATATAAATTGAAGGTTCTGTTGCTCGCCTCTGGAACTTTTATAAGACGGTTCAGTCTTTGACATTCCAAGGTCTTCATGCTTGTATAGAGAATTCCAGGTGCGATCGAAAGAAGCTTCCAAATGTTTTGGAAAAGCCGTCTTTTTCAAATCCCATAAAGGCTCGGTTAATCAGCTATAATATAGATCTGGCCGACTTCGACGCCTTCGTATGGTCAGCGTTGGTTTGAGTGAAGGAGAAATCCACACATCCAAGTCCTTCTGACTCTCAACTTTGCGAAAATTCCCATTGAAAATTTCAGAAGATAAATTGGCGAACATACGTTTGTTTTCGATAAATTCTCCGAGTGATTTACAAGGTGCCTTCAAGCTACTCAAAACTCCTCGGACAGCGTCTTTTGGCGACGGCAGAGGCGGCCGCCATCAGGCTATGCAGACCGCTGCTATGTGCCCAAAAAAAATTCGTCGCGGTGCCCAGTTGCCATGGGCGAAACTAGGTAACACGGCCACCCACAGCGGACCACAGGCCTCAGAAACGGGCCCCCGCAGAGACGACCAAGTCCCAAGTCCAGCCACGCACACCTTATCGGCGGTCCTAGACGCCGGGCCGTCTAGACAGTGGCACTCTGATTTCAACTCCCCAACCTCCCCCCCTTCCTCTCCCCTCCTCCCCACAATGACAACGAGAACACTTCATCTGTCCAGCAACCACCATAGTTTATTCATACCATATCAATGTAAAGGCCTGACGAGAATTTATCGAAAACAAACGTATGTTCGCCAATTTATCTTCTGAGACTCTCAACTTGTTGCAGCGGTGTACCGTTTAAGTAACAGACCTTCGGGCTGGATGCTCTACAACTGCCGATTTGTAAAATGTTGCATTTACTAGCATTGAAAGGCATAAGCCAATGCTCTGATCAGTCCTCCAATCTGTTTAAGTTAGCTTGTAAATGGTCTTCATCTGCCGTATTTTGGACAGCTTTCCATAATTTTATGTCGTCAGCGAACAAAGTGACATTACAGTCTAGCTCCCTGACACAGACGTTGATACAAAGAAGGAATAATGTAGGACCTGAAACTGAGTTCTGTGGGACGCCCCTCACCACAGATATCCCCCGAGGACTTCTGGCGACCGACTTGCACTCTTTGGGACCATCCTATCACAAATTTTTTGATCCATAGGAAGGTATCAGTAATTGAGTTGGTTTCAGCTTGAGTCCTGTATCCCCCTTATGCAACAGCATTCCGAGTGCAAGGTCACTTGTCAATGAAATTTTTTGTCAATCCTGAATAGTTCAAAATATTCCTGACAACCAAAGGTGACTCCCATGTTCCCTGGATCTACGGTGCCTTCGTGGCCAAAGAGGAGCCGGAGATGATTACTTCGCCGCAGCAGCAAATCCGAATTTTGACAGCGAACAATTTGCGTTGGTTGCCCAAATTGCATGCCAGGCGCAAAAAGAAGGCGGTTGCCCTAATATCCAACTGGAATGCCCGCAACCGCCGAATAGAGTATATCAAGGAGTTATCGAATCACATGCAGGTACGTTTAAGCCACCTTTTCCGCCATCAGCTAGTAGCGAGAGAGAAAGAGAGAGAGATACGCTTTATTTTGAAAACATAATTCAAGCGTCTGCAACGGAAGCGTCCTCCATCCAACATAAATAAAATAAGGGAGAGAAACCACACAACACCGAGGAATCCCACGCAATGTGTTGTAACCAAAAACTGCAATTTTTAATATCGTGGAACAATGTCCTGGAATATGTTGCATAATGTAGGCCAAATAAACGATGAGGGGTAAAAATTGGTTTCTAATAGGCGTATTGGGCAAGCCAATGTACAGTCGATGCACTATCTCATGAAATCAAACGACTTTTAGAAGTAACTCCATCTTACTCAAACGCAGCCCAAGCTGTGGCCCCCAAAGTCCTACAGCAATAAAGTACTGGTCATTCTTCACAATAGGGCATATTGCGATTTATGAAGGAACATAACGTTTTTAGAAATACCAGCTTTTCTAAAAAAGTGGAAAATTCCGAAAAAGTGGAAATCGGGCGTACTAGGTAAACTTGAGTTTTACATGTCGAGGAAGCCCGTCCATACAAAACCACTGAGTAAATAAAGCAGCACAATTAAAATTACGTTGGGAAATAATCGTTTTGTCAAGTTTTCAAATAAATATGCTTCCATATTACGTGCAATATAGTGTATAGCTGTTACCGTAGAGCCTTGATTTCAAGTATGTATTCTTACACTTTTTCCCGAGAACTGCTAGTTGTTTCTTGCATTTATGCATCGCTTGACTTATGTTGGACTAAGGCAACCATGTTTTCGCTTGATATGCACCATTAGGAGATCACAGGAATAATATATTGCTTAAGCTCACTTGTGGACATGCCGGTCAGTGACTAATAAATTTAAATAGAATTGTCGGGAACAATTGTTAACGTACCATTTTTTGTACACTAAGAGTTATTGCCTTCCGCCATATTTTTTGTAATAATTTCGATACTTCTATTACGAAGAGGTGAAGATGTTCCTTGAAATTCTAATCAAGACTTTACGATTTTTACTGGCTTAAGTGAATTGACCATGCATGATGATTTTATTATATGTGCTTACCCAAACCTTCAAAAAAGATATATCTTAAAAGCTTTTACGTAAATAACCAGCTTTTAAACATTGTTTTCTTATGCAGTTGTCTTTGTGTGGCATAGTTTCAGAACCACCCAATCATGTGAACTCATTGCCGAGAAAAATGAACGTCTACTAGAAAAGTCGCGAATGAATATGCTCAAGATTGATTTAGAAAAATTCTAGAAAAAGTTGGCTCATGAAAAAAGCTTTACTTATATATTTTGGCGTCTGATTTCTGCGAACTTCAATTTTTTGGATGATAACGTCAACATCAGAATGGGAAATTTTGGCCAGTGGATTGATTTCCCTAACAATTAGGGATATCTCTTCTGTTATAAACGAAATTGCTCAATGTTTTATCGAAAACGGAACAGTTTTCAGTATATTTTGTTACTTCTGCACTCAGTTACAATAACAAATACAAAGCGGAATGGTAATAATGTCAACGGCGATTTTTGGAAAAACTGTTCCACAATATCCCTTGAAATCTCTGTCATATGTTCGTTATGTTAACTGTCTCCAACTTCATATCGATTGTATAATGAATTTGGTTGCCACATACTAATAAAGTTTGCAAACGCATTCCTTACCTGTAACCCCTCAAATATAAAATAAATTTAATATGGAGTATAGCGAAGAACAACATTCAAAGTTTATTACTTAATTTTATGGCTCAAAGCTTGGCAGATTTGCAAAATATAATTTTTTAGACTAATTTCGCTCTTCTTTTCCCAAAATTAATGCGCTATCTCCTAATTACACTAACCTCAATTTCATGGACGCAAAACATAATTTTCCGTTTTCTGAGCAGATATAATTAAAAAGGTTCTGCTCTTCATTAATGTTCTTTTATAGTGCAACATGCACACACAAGAAGTTCTTTTCCGCAGCGTTTAATAGCGTAGGAAATTCCTCGGATATCAGCAAACGCTGGATTTCGCCCATTTTCGCCTCTATTTTCGCCCAGTATTCTGATCTGAACGGAATTATATTCTAGCAAACAACATTTTGCGCCTCAATCTCCAACTTTTTATCAGATATATCATCTACTGTACATATAAGAAACTGTGCATGCGAATAGGGGGAAGACGAAATGGCGGCCCAATTTCAAAAACCCGCTTGCCAACTACGGTATGGGGTTTTGAGATTAGTAGTGAGATTGATTCACGCAAAAACAGTTCCCATTGTAAGAGGACTGTGAGAACAAATGGGATTCAGGGGGCGTTAGTTTGTGCAGAACAGATGTTAGCGAAGGTGTAAACTGGATGTATTGAGCTCAACCAGAAACGCAAGCCTAATACAGCATGTCTACTTAAACCAAATAAGTAGACGACAATTAAAAAACGAAGGCAGGTCGCATTAGATCGTGGCCCAGAGAAGCCTTAGTGAAAGAAAATCACCTTCACACTAAGCTTCCTGCGTAGAGCAGATATCGCATCGGAATGCTGATCTGTGTGCTTCAAATCGGCTCCCGAAAACAGGCCCCACTGAAAATGCACACGGGACCTAAACAGCAGTCAGGCGGGTTCATTTATCGGAGTCAGCGCGAGACCAAAAGAGATAACCTTGATTGTACGTGGTCTTCGACCAGCGCCAATGACTGCGTCATATCCAGCCGGACGGCCGGCCGGCAGACCCGGCCAGTCAGTTGGTGTAAAGGAGGAGGAAGGAATGAGAATGGCACTGGAGACGCCATGTCCACAGCAAATTAACCCAGATCGCACCAAGCATAAATCAGATGGGCTTGTAGTTATTACATTGCGGGGGTGGGCAAATAAAAGCAATTTCAAGCCGACTTCTTCAGATTATCGGTATGAGCACCGTACATGTCCCTCACTCACGCACTTCAAGTACTCTTATCCGACGTACTTCGGTCGCTCTTGGGCGCAGGGTGATAGCATGGGACAGGTGTAAAGTAATGATTCTAAAGCAAGTTTGGGGCAGGTAACCTTCGTTATCGGTCTGAAATTTAATCAACGAGCGTCAATATCGCCCGATCTAAACCGGCAAGACGACGACCGCATGCCTCATTGGTAAGAGCGTTTGACCCTGATCAAAAGGTCGCGAGTTCGATGCTCGGGTGGAACACCACTCAGATTTAGCTAGGATGGACTGAAGACGGCTAATAAGATGGATCTGGACATTCCAGTCTGCCTTGTGTTTGCCACCACTACTGTCAGCAAGCTCAATCTCAGAGTGACGCGTCATCAGTCCGAGCAACAGCCGCTGCTATGTAAATCTTATATTCTGCCCTTCCTCATGTTGTAGGTAGAGGTCTTCGGAAATGGACATACGCCTTGTTCGCGCAATGGGGATGCCTGTCTCCGAGCAATTTCACATCAGTTTAAGTTTTATCTGGCATTTGAAAACTCGAACTGTGTGGACTACATCACAGAAAAGTTCTTCATGAATGCGCTGGGGTAAGGTTGAGTAACACGAATTTGTGCCAGAGCCCTGTTCGTGACTATTATTACAAGCGTAAGAGTTCAACCGTCGATTTTGATTATGTCCATCCCGATTGTTTCTAACGTGGAAACAGTTACCCAGTCAGCGTGTAGCTCAGGTACAGTAGATTGCCTAACTCATTAAATGTGAACATCGACAGTTCAAAAAGGTTAGCCAAAAGCCGAGATATTACAGCCTGATTATGTCTTATATGAGTCCCTAAGGAAGAATGCAACAAGAGGAGTGCAAAAGTATAAGTATTTTAACTCACTTAGTGCAACATATATAAGGCAAGCAAACGCATGTACAGTCATGTCCATCGGACCAATCAGATAGTGCCCTCGGGCGAGCGTCAACTCGATTGGTTTGTGACCCATCCAGCTGATTTACCAGATTTCTAAGTCTGGCCGCAGCTTTGCGCGGCATCATCACGCGTGTTGCATGTAGGCGGATCGATAGCCTGTCTTTTGTTCACGTGTAGAGGAATTTTGTTTTTGTCAAATTTCTCTGTGGTTTTTTGTGTGTAAGATTACGACCAGGTTCAGGTGGTTTTTAAAATGATGGTAAAAACTTTCGAATTTCGAGTGTTTTCGGTCGGATTCTGATCTATGTGTTTATCAAATTCCCAAGATGAGCTAAGTCGTGAAAGCGGTTACTGAAATAGTGCGTTTCTGGGTATGTATTATAATGCAGCTGTCTGGCTGGATCATGTTTGTGGCACGAAATAGTTTCTTCCAGTTTCATTTTGTTTGATGACGGCAACAGGCAATGCTTTTGAAAACCCTGCTGTTTATATGCCGGTGGGTGTCATCTACATGTGTACCCGCATTTATACATTTGTACACGCACACTTAAAATATTGTTGCCTTTAAATAAATACTGCTAACGAACGGTGAGTAGCATGGTGTATGCAAATAACTATTGTCTGGTATTAGTTTGTTTGTTGCTATTCGACCACCTGTGGGGACGCTCTGCTGTACTAAACCGGCCTTTGCTAAAATCTGCGACTGAAATGGGAATAATTATTACCTCCTGTACGTCGTGTCCTAAATTACTATTCCCGCGTTCTAGTTTTCACCCTTAAACTGACGCCAGTCCTTACTTTCTCCAGAACTGACGACCCCTCATCGCGTGAATTTTTAACCATGCCCTAAAAACTTTGCAGCTGGAAGTCAGATCCCACTGTCGCACGCACTACTTGTAACGAGACGTATTTTGAAGAATGCGCGCGAAATATAGTCTGTCAGTTTCAGTTTATTTTATGACGGAAATAGGCACTGCCGGTGCGCGTCACATACATGTGTACGCGCACGCTTAAAATACTTTGCCTTTTAAATAAGGATTACTTACAAACTGTGAGTAGCATGGGTTATATAAATAACTATTATCTGGGATTAGGTAGAGTTCAGGCTGCCGGGGGACAACAGGGAAAAAAAATTCGAAAGGAAAATTTATCGACTCATGGCACAGCCGGCGGCGGCAAACTGCACGTTCGGCAACTGCTATCCAATCAGCATGTGCTACTTCGACAGATGCACGCTCACCGATTGGTTACGGGATTCAGTCGTCCCATTCTGCCTGGGTGCTTACCCTCGAGTACCGCCATTAGCCACACAGCAGCAAGTACGAACATGGAGGTATACATTAGACTACAAAAATGTGCCTGGAAAAGGGGCAACATGAACAACTACCTGCCCGGCTAGGTAGAGGTGAAGCCAAATCGATGTGGGTTTCTATTATCGGACGTCTGGTCGATATGAATTTACGAGTCAATAATCCTCCAGAAACCTTTTGTGTTTCCTACTGGTCAACAGCCAATGTTACTCACAAAATGTAAGTAGTATTGTTTTAGTTAAACCTGCCCTGCCCTGCATTGCATTCGTACATGCGCCTTCCGCTAACTTTTCACCACTACGTGAATACCTTTAATTTTGACATTTTTAAAGGTATGATATGGTACCGGTAGTGATGGGAGCGCCGAGAGAAAGTTACTGTGCCCTGGCACCACCCAACTCATTCATTCACGTGGATGACTTCACATCGCCGGCTGAGCTGGCAGGCTACTTAAATTGGCTGGACCGCAATGACACTGCCTACGCATCGTACTTTGCATGGAAAGGCTATGGGAAATTGGCAGTAAGATCGTTGGTCATGTTTTACACTTTTCATATACTTCCTGGTCAAGGTCATATAGCCTTCTTAGACTTGTTAATTGACTATAATGGTTTTAGCAGTGCAACAATGAAAACTGTTTGGTCAGAATACTTAGGAGGCCTTGGCCCATATTGTTCACTACGAATCGGTCTTGTTGACTGTGCTTTGACAACGGACCCAGCTGAGTCGTGGAGCAGCGAGTGAGGTAAATACTATGCAAGTCACCGTACCTGCGCCACCCTCCTGTGGAGTCCATGGTGCACCTCATCTAAATCGACGGTCGACCCGTTTATAAGAAGAACGATAAATTATGCAAATAAAAGTACGCGATTACACATCTGTATCTTGAATTCGGACATGACTCTTGGACGGCTGTGAACGATTCTATCGATCGCGTGCTACACAGAGTGGGCACAACATCGGCCGCCTGTGTATTAATTAGATAACAGTGAACAGGCTATCATGAATTCTGCTGTGACAATCACTTTGCTCCGATGGCTAGGTGATCCGAGATGGATGCCGTCTACGCGGATTACACACTAGCCGCCCTCGTAAAATCTGCCAGACGCTCAATAATGGTAACTCTGAGCTCGCGCACTTGAGCGCGCTATAAAGGTGAAAAGGAGCCACTGAGTCCGACTGTCAGTCCTCCATTCCAACAGTTTGAACGTTGTTATTTATTATGTCCGTCGTGTACCCCACAGAAGGGTGGCCGCAGAGAATGGAGACTTGCGCGTCATGTCATACGGACTTTGCCGTGGCGAAATGAGCAAGAAAAACTCAGAGGCAATGAAATCAAATTTTACCCAGCAGAGGAAACTTTTTCTAGAAGGCAATTGGAAGGTAGTTGAATTCCCCTAGGTTGCCTAATGGACAATAAAAGTCATAAACACGCAATGTGACAGTTTGCCCTAGTTTGCTTTCATCCTCTATATGCAAGCCGTCTAGAAAAAACGCAGCGTCCAAACTGTTTGGAAGGCACTGCTCATTAGGAAACTTATCTCTCGGTTGGCAATAGGTCTGTGGCCTAACCTATGCCCCGAGCCACAGAAAGTCTGTGCTTGCTTTGCTGATTGTAAAGACTACTTAACATGCCTCTAGCTAAAATCGTTACCAACGACTTTTACCTTCGTAAGAACGCTCGTATTCGCCACATTAAATAAACTTTAGCGAAGACTATTCCCGCAAAATAGAGGGGGTCTAAAGTGAGCACCCGAGCGGAGCTGGGAACTGTCTTGATAAGTAAAAGCAGTTGGTTTCGTACTGGTGCTTCGAAAGTCTGCCATTTGATCAGACTATGGTCCACATGGTATTCCTTCGGTTTTGTATATTAACTGACTAAATGTAGCCACGTTTATTATGCACTCCATGTTACCCACTGCTCAGAAAGACGTTAACGGCGCACGACGCACTTGTACGTAGTTCCACTGTTCATACATACTTTCTGTTCTCGTTGGTATCTTCCTAGATTATGACGTCCACAACCACAGCAGCAGGGAACTGCAATCAAGCCAACAATAGGTCGATTTTCACCTGCCTACATCGTGCGCTCAGACTCCGAGTGCGAACTATCCATTTCTGGTTTATTAGTCGTCATCAACCAGTCATGACCAATCCCAACGCTCTAACCATTGACCGCGGGCTGCCTGCCTTGCCGGTTTAGATCGAGAACATTGACAGTTCGTTTATGAACGTTCACCGAGCATCGCTAACGGAATTCACTCGTCTCGCTCTGCCATTTGGCTCATTATTGAGCCACGCCAGCAGCCGCACAGTGGCTAGTAGTTTAGGCAGCTGGTATTGCCGGCACAGACGGTGGAGACTGCCGTGACCATTTCTGGCTCCTTAGCCGTCATCAGCCAGTCATACCCCACCCCAAGTGATGCACCACCCGAAGCTCGATCCTGCAACCTGTTGAATATACGTACAACGCTCTAATCATTGAGCTACGGGCTCAATGTCTTGCCGGATTAGGTCGTATAATATTGACACTCGCTGATGAACGCTCACCGATCGCTGATGAACGCTCACCCCATTCTCGTCCAAACATCCACGACGAGCATTTTCATATCCCCATCGATGTGGCACTAATGCAAAAATACCTTTCAGTCTTCAAACAGACATCATGTGACTTTATAGCAGCTGCTTCACGATTCACAATAAAAATCTAGTACAGTTTCCCTGTCATAAATCAGTACGCAGTGTTTTTATTTCTGCAGGAAAATACCAGGATTGATTGCCGCCTTTGTGGCTTTCTGCATGAGAAGGTCAAGTCCTTGAAGTCGACCCCCCACAAGAACTTCGCCTACTTCACGGATAAAACAACACTGTGTCAGATCGGCAACAACTAGCAGGAGTCTGCAAATGGTCCAAGCGAACTTATTTTGCATCAGAACAGTTTTGTACACAATTGAACCATTTTACACCTTTATTTACAGAAAAAAAACTTGTAAGCTTGATTTGAATAACTATTTACTTCATTGACGAGAGGGGTGAGTGATTTTAACAGAAGTTAGAATTCGTGGTTTTAGTATTTTTATTGCACAGAAGTCCCGCAAATATAACTAGAAAGTAAACACCCACAGTATTTTCGAAGTTTCCGGATTATAAATAATGTGAAAAAGAAAAAAAACAGTTTACGCGGATGCGAACGAAAAAACTTGCACCTAGAAAACATTGCGGATCAACTTGAAACCTAGTTACAACTTTATATAAAGGAGGACACTATTCCAGACGCGGATGGCTAAACATGCGGCAGCAGAGAGGACGCCCACTACCGTGTACGACGTGGGTAGTTGGCTCGTGCAGGGAATGTGCCCAGTCCCACGACTACTCTGTTCGCATACGCCTTACAGATAGATAGCCTGCACAAGCGGCACGCCCATTCCCATGATTATTCACCTCACAGAAAGGCCCGCGAGCTCATCTTACGCCGCTGTCCTGAGAGCGCGATGTGACTTTCAATTTTTCCTCTGATTCTGATTGGCCCATTGTCGCACGATGTCGCCCGCGTTCCCTTTAAAGTACATGCACCCTGTGTCTGACTTGACTTGCTCCGACTTGCTGTAACGTGCTTGTCGGAGTAAACTTCCCCTATCTCTGGCCAACCAGTCGTCTCTCTGTCTCACTCTTACGGGTTCCTTGGCTCGGCGTTCGACTTAGTTAGCAGTACCAGGCGGATCATAACAGCTCGGAAGGTCGCAAACTGACGGAAAACTTGGACCACGCGATCAGCCCAGTGGGTGCATGTTTTTTGTGTGGGATGACTGACTGGCGGACTGGGAGTCAGGCTGCAATGGCTCCTTCTTACTGTGGCCTTTATGGCACTTTCTTTTAACTGGGATCCGAGCCGCCCCCACCCTCCCCCCTACTTTTTCGTGGTCGCACGTGGGTGGAGGTGGGGAGAGAGTGGGTAGATGCAACGAAAGTCAACTTTCTCTATAAACTAGCGGAATTTATCGTCCCTGTACCACACTGCTGTTAAACATAGGGTAGATCTTGTCCAAACTCACGGTCAAACTGCCCTGATGGTGGTAGTAGTAGTGAAATATTTGTCGGAGTGAGATAGATCGACAACGCAGGCTTTATTGAATTAAAAATTTCGTGAATACAAATTAAGTTTGATAACATTGACTGCAGCAAGGGAACTTCAAAGTGGCCCAGAAGGTAGGCACAGCAGGTCTTATCACCAGCCCAGTACTGGTCAGCGCGACTGTTGGTGCGCGTGCGATCACTTGGAACTTGTCCGCGGCAGCCAATCAGCGAAGTAGGTGGCGTTGATTGGTGCAAAGCTGTTGTCAAGGCAGTGTCATAGCACGCGTGGCGAAAACAACCGATTGGCCGGGAGCGGGGCGGGTTGTGGTGCCAGGCCGACTGGAAGGGACGCAGGCGCAAGTCTCGTACTTTCCTATTTCAGAATAACAGCCAACATTTGAGTTGTTCGATGAGAGCATGACAAAGCTACGTCAGGGGGGGCATCTCTACCGTACTGAACTTAGCACAAGTCCGGAGGCAGTTCTTCATTGTATCAGATTTAATGTACGGCTGTTGCGAGCAATGCGAAATATTACGTCCTCCGTGTGCTTCCCTACCCCCCCCCCCCCAACCACCGAGAGGATGTATCGCAAAGGAGTTGAGGCTAAGTCGGTTAAACCCTAACAACTGCTATCTTCCAGGCCCGGTTCCTTAGAAGAAGATAGAAGTCATGGAAGCCAAGTTAGAAGGAGAGTGTATTCTGTACAGAATCAGTAGGAGAAGAATTAACAGAAGGGTTGACTCGGCCTGGGGTAGAGTTCGACCACGAGGAGTGAGAGGGAGATAGCGTTGCAGCTTCGCGTCCGCCGCGCACCGGAGCGAAAGGCCGAGTGAGTTCCACCTTGCCTGTTGAATGGGCTTAGTATGAAGTGTGTTTCGGCCAGCGCTGACCACTAATCCGGCGCTTACCAGTAATCAGCGGTACGCAAAAATCGATTGACTGATTGACTGACTTGACTGCCAGTTTACGCTTAGTAGATCAGTCATCACAAGTGGTGAAGTGAGTCCAGTGTGAACCAGTAATCAGCAATGCGCCAAAAATCGATTGACTGGCCACGATGACAGAGAAAGCAGATGAGTGATCATGGCAGCGCTGGGGGGCAGGCTCCTACAGCTGCATGACAGTAAGTAGCGCGCGCATTGGTTTATAGTGAGACCGGGTTATGCCCCACCGACCGCACCCACTGCTCTCCCCCCCCCCCCACCGGTTTCAAAGTGAAAAAGGTAACTAATCCACCTAAATTTAACTGTCGATTTCAACGATGTCCACAATATGGTCTACAGCAGGCTGACGATTCAGGGACAGTGAATTTCCTGCGAGCTAGTTTAAAATGCTAGTGGAACTTTTGCTGCATCTACCGCACTCTCTCTATCTCTCTTCCCTCCCCCACCTATGCCTGGTGCAAGGAAATTTTCACGAAGACCGGAAGCGAGATCTGGTGCAGATTGCTGGTGCGGCCGAAGCCGCCCCTATGCGTGCCCTCACGCCCCGCCCCCCACCTTTGGTATTTTCTATGGAAGCGCAAAGCAAATAACGCCTGTCGTACCCTGATCTGGTTTCGTGCTGGTCTGGTGCATATATCACGTGGTCCCTTTAAGGGGGCACAGGTAACCCATTTACGCGCGCCACACACGCGACCTGTTCCGTGCGCAATGGGCCGGTTACACCACCCGGTATTTCGACCATTGTAAACGACGACGACGTTCATAGCAAGCTAAGTACAGTGCTCCTCAGATCTGCCACGTACGCCCTGGTCCCCACAATATGTTTTCATAAGATCGTTCCGAATCTCGCACCACTGAGAATGCCCTAGCTGATTCTCTGTCCTGAATAAAAACGCAGGTGCCCTTGAGTTGATCCCCTTCCAAGTTACGATTTGCAGCTTCGAGTGCGTCAGATTTATTGAGGGAATGCGCTGATGTGCCCCAGAGATGAGTTACTTCGTATCGGTTCCCTCTCTCTCTTGCGTTCTGTCTTTCCTCTTTCGCGCACTAATTGATTGTCTTGTCGCAAGTTATAGCATCCACCACGGAAGGCTTCCCCAAATCAAGGCAGGCAATACAGAGTTGATGGGACAACTTCTTTACTATCGCAAGAAGGAATTGTATAAGGTGGATCGGGAGCCAGTTGCTTGCTGCATCCGTTCACCAGGCCTCAGTGATGAAGTGAGTTTCTGCCAGCACTGACCACAAATCCGGCGCATACCAGTAATCAGCGGTACGCAAAAATCGATTGACTGATTGACTGATTTGACTGCCAGTTAACGCTTAGTAAATCAGTCATCACAAGTGGCGAGGCGAGTCCAGTCTGAACCAGTAAGCAGCGATGCGCAAAAATCGATTTACGCGCCACATTGACAGAGCAGGTAGAATGAGTGATCATGGCAGCGCTGGGGGGGGGGGGGGAGGCTCCTACAGTCCGAGCCTCCGGTGCTGGGATTGGCTAAGTTCAGCACAGTTAGGTTAATATGAGAGAAATGTTACCAAGATATGGCGCCTCAGCTTATTAGCGGTGTCAAATGACACGAGGTGGGTAAAAATGGAAAAAAGAGCAGACAGTGAAAAGACACATTGAGATATTTTAGGAGAACAGATTATCGCACATGGGAAAGCAGTATGCCAGGTAAAAATGGGGAGGGGACAGTTTACAGATCACGGCAATGATCACCAAAGTTTGAAGGATGCGGCCAGATACTCCCTTGCTAAGCGCAGATACCACTGACAAGGCGCCGAAAACTGATGTTCAGTTTCACGATCGTCGACGGTCCATTGCATGTTAACACAATGGAGAACGTTACGGACCGCGTAGACTATAGTCGCAAGGTGCGATAGCTGTCAGTGTTAACGGGATGGTCGCAATTTACATAAGGGCAAATGGGGGGAGACCGTGAAGACCTTCTTCCGAGTATGCTGGTGAGAAAGTGCAAACGATGGATTCTGTATAATAAAATATTCCATAAATAAATATTACTATAATACAGTAAGCAGTATAAATATATGCAATTGCGACATAATACAGCTCGCGATTAAAGACCTCTAAGAATGCCGACAAAACAACAGTGTCGTTCAGCCACAGAAGGTCACATGCATGCATCTGGCCGGGTCGATCCTTTGGCACGTGGTGACGATGCTGATACTGTACGTGTGGGAGGTCGACCTTGATGGGGATTTTTGGCGGTCGAATCATTATTTTATAAGCCTGAGCTTTCGGGCTCCTGCAGGAGTCCATCGTCAGAGTTTATGTTCATTCATAATGCATCGTATGCGTCAATTTGCTAATGCTCTACCTGATATATACAGCATGATCTATGTCTAATGCGAAATTCTATGAGAGCTATGCAACCACTTCCTCAAAGCGTAAGCAAGAACGTACATTTCCTGAAACAGGATGAACACAGCATTCAGATGTTAAACCTTGAATTAAGTTCAAGCAGTCGGTTGGTTACAAAATCATTCGGCAATTTAGAAGCTTTTAAACACCGAACGAAACCCTTCCTTTAAGAGTAAAATTTAAAAAGGCGCAAATTGCTATCAAATATGTACAAGAAAGGATTTTTTCGTGCATGCTTTTCACAGAATATATTAGAATTTATAAAGGCAGTCAAAATCAATGTTAAAAATGCATACTATTGAAGTAGCAATTTTTTACAGAATCAACTTTTTCGCAGCGGTCAGAAAGAAGCTCATCACAGAGTCGGCATCCTAGCGTCACTGAAAATAATTGAAATTGGACTGCATGATAAACAGTGTTGCAACCCTACTCAATGTTGACTTGCGATTGCTTACCGGTTTTTTTCAATTTGCGGAATGTTCCTTGCAGCACTCGCCAAACGGTATATTATTCTTTGCAAGATAAACCTTCGCAGCCGTTTCTCGTCACCTAACATTATTTCGAATTGTCGACAACCTTGGTCCCGAATCGAATGCAGTGGCAAAGCCAACAAAGCAGATGGCCGCTAGTAGCTACGACGGAATTCAATTATGCATCTCAGAAGGAATATATGCTCCGCCTGTCCACGGCCGAAGCGGAATCCGGCTTCGCTTTGCCGCGCCCCAGCGTCACGCACAGACGGGAATCGCCTGAGCGGGACAATACCGAAGAACTTCACAGCAACGTCGATAAGACTTATGCTGTGGTAGTACTCGCATGTTCCTTTATCTCCCTTCTTGTAGACACGTACAAGAATGCCTGAGCCCAAGTAATCAGGACCGGCCTCGTCTCTCCACGCATGTGGGATACGAAGTATTCCGCCCAGATAATAGACGTTAAAACGTATCCCAACGGTTATAAACTACTAGATATGCTAAGGCGTGGTAGGCCAGGGTGTTGAGGATAATTTAATAAGGTGTAACAGGAGTAGAATGTAAGTAATAGGTAAGTGATTCCCAGACGAGTGCTCTCCAGCCATGAGTGGGACGCTGTCCGGAGTCGCATTCCATTCAGTGTGGTCGCCGGGTCTGGAGGTCTTCAACAGGCAGTAGGTCGCCTGCTCCTCCTTCGTATTTAATTCCGGCACCGTGGGCCTTTGTATACTGCCCTTGAGAAGTGGTTAGCCAGTGAGCAAGACAGGAAGTAACCGTGAACTGGGGTTTTAATATCGTCTCTTGCGTACGTGTGGTTGTCATGCCGGACATGACCTGTCCCCGCTGCGGCCGACAAAAGCACGGTTAAGACGTGCAAGGTCGTTACACGCATGTCAAACCACTTCATGTAGCCAAGGTGCCGAATGTCGATGCAAGACTTGTAGATTTCCGCTGGTATACCCTCCTCCTCCTCAGGTACCTTTTTGTTGCGCAGCTTATGTATGGCTTCGACCAGTTCTCCTTCAGAAGTCAGGTCGTATGTCACTCGATAAGCAAGATGGGGAAGAGACGCCGCTCTAGATGGAAGCAAGGGGCACTGGATTTGGCACCGAAGTTCAGGAGGTGCTCGAGGTGCTCACACTAGCGTTCGACCTTGGTCGAGTTTGAAGCAATAAAGCCACTTTTCATATCGCGTACTGAGTCTCTCAGAGAAGCGAGCTTACCACTAATCTTGCGAAAAAGTTGATAGAGATTTCGAGGATCAGCAACTTTGGACTCCTGCTGCATGGAGATCGATATTTTAGTCTTGTACTTCTTCTGTTCCTCCCTAAACAATTTCTCCGTCATCATTCTGAGTTTGAGGAACGAATTATCACTACGGCACCGGACTCGAGCTGTCTGAACAGAAAACTAAAGGGTACTTCCGCTAATCCAAGCGCTGTGGTTTTGCTGGTTTTATCCGAGAATATTCTCAGCTGCCCGGTGGACTGATGCTTTCCATGCTGACCAATGGCTACTCTAATCGTTGACGGCACCGGTCGTAAAACAGAAACCACTTTATCTACTCAGGACTTCGACAGTGCTGGGTTAGCGAATTTTGGTGATATCGAGACTTCTAGCACGTGGTATTTTGGTGGCATATTAGAGGTGCGCTTTCAAGTGTGCACGAATGAGTACGGGGTCATACCCACAGGAATTAACAGATTCCGCACAACACAGAGCTCTAGTGTCATGAACCCAGCCGCGGAACCTTGAAATGATTAATTTGTAATAGATATGATTGGTCGTATGACCACCGTTTGAGTCATATTTACCCTTCTCACATCAAGAATTAAGCCAAAGCGGCCAATAAGACGACTGTTTGTGGAGTCAAAATGCCCAATTCGGTCATTGCAGCTC
>JAYGXS010000007.1:24529530-24552705 GCA_036362985.1 Ligula intestinalis
CTAGATATATCAGACCTTATCAGCCATCCATTATTGGCTACCCGTATGCTCACAGCTCCATACCCGTCAGTACTTATTCCACAAATAATAACGGCCTACAGTTCGTCTATCCACCTCTAAATTCTTTTTTTATGAATAACGATAGCCATAGTCCCGCGACTCGAAACAAACATGATGTCATAGTGCTTAATGCCATGTCCGTTATCAATAAAATCGCCCAACTTCGAGCTATCGCTTTCGAGATGATGCCCGATGTTACATGCACAACAGAATCTTGGACCCATCCAATCATTTCTGACTCCTCCCTTATCATAGACGAGTATGACCTCTATCGCTATGATCGCATAATTAAGCGTGGTGGTGGTTGTCTTCTCTATATTAGAACGTCATTATGGCGCTTTCCTTTTTATTTAAATAGCAAGTCCTTCTCTGGAAATTACTGGTTCGCTTCTATTATCCTGTCGCCCCGGCAAAAGGCGATTATCGGATGTGTAAATAATCCTCCTAACCCTTCATCTGAAGCAGATGCAAATCTGTGTGAGATATTCACATTAATTTCAGAATCCTCTTTTGAAGTTAAAATTATTGCTGGAGATTTTAATTTTCCTGAAATCGACTGGCTTTTAAACTGTTGTCCACCTAGATTTCAGCCTTTCCTAGATACCATTAATTTTTCTAACTGGTCTCAACTGGTTTGTTCCCCAACAAGATGTGATTTTTACAAAAGGATTTGCTCGCCTCTCTTCGTTGACTTTAAGCAGGACATCTTCCAAAGTGATCACACATTAATTCACTGTTGCCTTCCGCTTCTTTCTACGGAAAAGGCTAGTGCTGGTCGTACGTATCATGCTTATGACATCGCAGACATTAGCTTACTCAACAATTTTCTTGACTCGTTAGACTGGCAGAGTCTCTACTCCATTAACGACGCTGCATATCTTTCTGAACTCATGTCGGTCATTTCTAATAAAATGCTGGAATTTGTGCCGACTAAAATTGCAAAACCCTGCGCACCAGAATCGATCGTCCCTCATTTTATTTTGCTGAGACTAAATAATAATAATTTGTATATTTAAGGCCCAAGGAAGCAGCTAAAAGATCGATCTAGTAGATCGCTGTCTGTGCATTTAAGCATCGCCGAGATCTTCGAATTAGCGTCCAAGATTCGTCTTGCGCGTGACCAGCACAGGGAATATTGCGCCCTGAGTGAGTTAAAGTCTGAAAAATTGGTTGCACAACTGTTTCATCGTAGGTCCTCCGCAAAACGAGGAATTAAAATACCCCATTGCTTCATGGAAAAAAACATTTGTACTAAATGAGTCTGATAAGGCTGCATTGTTAAACGCTATCTTTGCGAAGCATTTACGACAGAATCCGAACCGGTCCCGTCGTTTCAACCATTCCCAGACAATACTCTCGGGAACATTGATGTCTTCATAGAATTAATTCGTAAGCCTATAATTTGTCTAAAAAACTCGCACTCTCCGGGAATTGACGGTATTCCCAACTCAGTTATCAAAACGGTGTCCACCTTTCCCAAATTACTTAGCCATATATTTTCAGTCTATCTCTTAAATAATTTCTTTCCTGACACTTGGAAGACATACATTATTCTTCCAGTCTTTACATCAGGATCTCGTTCGGACATAAATAACTACCGCGGTGTTCATAAAACCCCGGCCCTAGCTAAACTTCTGGAGAAGATAATTTTTAATCAAATTCTCGATTTTTGCCTAAAAAATAAGCTTTTAAGCGACTCGCAGCATGGTTTTCTACCTGGGCGATCATGTGAGACGTATCACTTAGCTTTTTTTAACCACGTCACTTCCCTCCGTAACGAGCGGCAAGCCGTGGTTGTTATCTACTTTGACCTGAGCAAAGCCTTTGACAAGGTACCGCACAGACGGCTTCTGGTAAAATTGGAAGCCATTGGCATCCGTACCCCTCTCCTCGACTTCATCGGTTCCTACTTGTCTAACCGCAGCCAGAAGGTCCTAGTAGGTGATCGTTACTCCACTGCTCAGCTGATCAAGAGAGGCATTTTTCAAGGTACTGCATTAGGTCTTTACTCTTCATTCTATACATAAACGAAATTTCGACTGTTCTGAAAATTCACACAATCTCATTTATGCAGACGACCTCAAATGCATATACTCATTTTCTAAGGACACAGCCAATATATGCGTTGATAAAATAAATGCGGACCTACTTACTCTCTCACGTTGGAGTGCTACCTGGCAGATGGAATTCTCTCCATCTAAAAGTAGTTTCATGTGTTTCGGTCCCACCAAGGTTCTCCGTCCCCTAGTCTTTCAAAATACTCCGCTTTTAGAACGACCCTCCATAAAAGACTAAGGTCTAAGCTACACAAATAAACTAGCATTGTCGCCTCATGCGGATCGAATATCTGCGAAGGCTGCACAGATATGCGGTTTTATATCACACAATTTCTTCCTGCTGGAAATAAAGTTAAAACTTTATCGCATGTATGTTCTACCCACCCTAGAATACTGCTGTCCCTCCTTTTGTTTAATGAATGCTTCTGACCGTGATTAGATGGAAAATGTACAGAGGGTATTTACTCGCAAAATATTCGGTCTTCCTCGATCCACTACTTCTTATACGGAGAGATGTCAGTTAGCGAACACGACATTTCTTTGGGTCAGAAGACTCAAAGTGGGCCTCTGTTTCCTTTTTCGCGTTAACTCTACCTCTAACCTCCCACGAATCAATGCTCTCATTCCCGCAGATAGACCTTATGCCATATCAATCTGGAATAAGCTGCCCAAAAGTATTAAAACCCAGCAAAACTACCCTATGTTTAAGAGAGCTATAACTAGTTTTCTACATTCAGGACAACTTTCACGAATTTTGGGTGCTGACTCGGTGGAATCTCTCTTTCACTCTGATGGCGTTCGTGGACTTTGAACCCCGCCAGGCTTCACTGCTGAAGACTAATGCGGCTGAAGCAGCAGCCCGCAGTCTGCTAACCTTTCAGCCGATAGCGCGCAACTTTTGCCGACAACCATTGAAGGAAGACTGAGAACACTGTGTTCTTGTGCCAACCCTCTCCGTCTGGAACTAATGTTTTTAAACGATATGAAACAGTTCTCCTGCTGATGAGTCAACTCAGCTTACAACTGTACATTTATTCCGTTTGTATCATACCTTTGAAGGCAGGTTTGTTTCACTTGAAACAAACTCCCTATCTCGCCCAGTATTGACAAAACAAAAAACCTGAAACAAAACCAATACTGGCTGCAACATAGGGAGTTTGTTTTAGGTTTTTTCCGGTCTTCGAGGTGTTGGAAGGCGCCCAAGAGGTGCATTACCAACTTATTACAATTGCCTGTAAACTGGCATAATAAACATATTATTATTATTACTAAGTTTGCAATGACGAGGCCCTCCGGGCCTAAAATATAAAATTTATTTATTTATTTATTTACAAGTTGAAGAGCTAGCATATTTGATGTCACACAAAGGTTTATTATGGCTGTAGAAAACAGTCAACGATTGGATAACAATCAACAAAATCTTTACAAAGACAGTCCTGGAAGGTGGAGCTGGAGGCTACCGCCGGGGAAAGGGAATACGCTGTGGGACCCTCGCAGGAAGGGCAAATAGTTCTCAAAGCTGTTTACAGGGAGTGTGAGCCTGGAGACCACCACCAGGGAAGGGACTACAAATATACACTTCATCTGCAAGGGCACACCGCCTACAGTATCCTTGGGCATTCACACCTCCAAAAGATTCAAACGAGGTCGCCTTTCTGTTCTCTTCGCAGATCCCACATCGAAGCAGCCCCTAATAGCGAAATTTAGGTAATCGTGACCCGTTTTCGTCGTTGTATGTTGTGACTGATTTTGTTTGGTTCCTATATTACTCGCGGACGCGTTACTGAGGGGGCAAATGCGGACGCGGTCCCCAAATCGGTCGTGGGCAGTAAAATGCGGCACTCTTCCTATTCAGTTGAATAGCAATTTGAAGATCCTGAGGCGTGTGTGTCCAAAAAGTATAGCCAGCAAAATTACATTTCACGGCCTTCAGCAAGAGAGAGCTTCATTCCTGCAAATGGATATCTGCTGCATCATCTTGCATAAGCCTTACTGTGTTGTGTCACTCTCTTTCTGACGGAGGCATATAGATTCGCAAATAACAGACATTTGGTAGACAGTCGAGCCCTTAAGGAGGCCTTTAAGGCCACCTTCTAAAAGGCTTACGGCCAGAACTTCAGAAGGGCCGCTGCACAAGGAAAAACTAGTGATCAATCAACGAAAAAATTTGGTACGTTTAAAATAACTTTATGTGTACACTGCAAATTTGCAGTGTGTTGTGAGCGTAAGTTAACTTACTCTCTTCTTCTCTTTCAGGGTAACATGGGGCCGAGGACACGCAGCCGGAGCCTGGCCCTCCAAGGGGCCTTTAAAACCAATGACGACAATTTAAACCAGAACTAGTCTGTACATTTCTAAAATTGTATAATAAATTATTCTTATACCCGAAAAAGTATTGAGAAAAGTGCTACACCGCATTTCATGCAAAAGGTTCTTTAAGTAGCAAGGCGTCCTGCTGAAAGCAGGGTTTTGTCTCCTGTTTGCCTTGATAATAGTTCAAATCTCCCCAAGATTTCTGCCCTTACTCCCGTTACTCGCCCTTACAACTTAAGAAATTCAACGTTGATTATATCTCCTCCTGCTTCTTCCACTTCTAAGCGATCTCTATTTTTTGCTTCTAGGTATAGCTATCTTTGGAATAATTTGCCGATTGATATTCGGGCGTTGACTCGTCTATGTGCATTCAAGCGAAGACTGCACATTATATCTTTACACTGAATCTATTAACCTTTTGTTTTCTTCATCTTTTCCGGGCAGCTTTCTCCACGATCCCGAGAAAGGACCAACGGGAATTCAGGATCCCTTCTTGAAAGCACCTTCCACTGACTCATGTCCCCCGGAATAAGGAAGCAGTCTTGACGGCTCTCGTTTCGCTGGTCATCAACCATCATCACGGCCTTATATTTGGTCACATCTCAGACATCCCCAACGATGGTCGTGTAGATTTGACGGACTTTTGGATCTCATACAGCGGTGCCCATCACGATCATAATCTGGTGGGTTTCCTATGTTCTATTATGCCGCCCCGGTTTGGGAACCCGAGTGTAGTACCGGGGACCCATCTGTACCAGTAATGTTTCGTTAATAACTATTGTTCTGCCCCACGCTCAGCTTCGACTGAGTTTGCTTCCAAGCCCCATTCCCAGAGGCAGTGGGTACCAGAATACATATTCAGAATCTAGATAACGATGTGGCTCATCTGTGTGTGCCCTTGAATTTCACCTTCCGCATGACACTGCTATATTCATTTTTTCGAATCTAACAAATCCGCTTCTAAACAGTTATACTCGTCTTATAGCTATAGACTACGGATACTGTTTGTTAAACCAATTATTTCTAGTACTTCGTGTTATCCAATTTTTGGTTTATTGATGAGGCCCATTGGGCCTGAAATATACAACTTATTATTATTAAAATTAATTATTAGATACGACACGGGCCATGACTTTAATTTCGCAGTAACAAGGATAATTGCTCACGCCGGGAGCAAAACCAAACGCGAGCTCATTGAGGCCTGGGCCACGGATGACATCTCAGTGCACAGATGTATTGAGTTGGCCCCCACATAAACTGCTCTTCGCAGGACCACCCGCACGGCGGACACGGTTGATTAATGAACCCTCCCCCTTACCTGTTAAACTCCCCTCCCCCCTCCTCTGCCTGTGTGACATTCGACTAGCTCCTACCCCCCCACAAATGTTGCTCGTTTTCGTGGAAGCTACGTGCCCTGACGGTGGACTATCCCTCCCTCTCCCCTTTCCCTCCCTTCCTCCTCCCTCGAACCACCCACCCACCCTACCCTATGACGTTTGATTGACTCCAACCCCCTATAACTGTCGCTTGCTTTTCGTAGATGCCTTTATCGCTGACGATGGACTCCCGCAAGAACTCGAAAGCTCAGAATAATAAACACATGGATCCGGTGCTCGACCTTCTTTCCTCCTCAAGCTTGCAATTACCTGGAACTCGAACGTTCTCATTCATTCCAGATACGAAATTGCCGTACGACACCTAGTACGACTTCGAGTACCATATTCGTGCGACAAATATGACGACATTGTGGTGCTGTCGTAAAGAAATCGTGCTAAATCGTAGCCATTTGCTAGTATGGGCGTATCTAAGGTTTGATGATACTTCTCTTGGCGCCGCCGGTTTTGCCGTCTACTTAAGCGCCAGGCATACTACACCAGGGCATAAAAACCGGAAACTGCTTTCTCTGCTTGTTGTAAGACGAATAGCTCGTACTATGCAGCATGAATACTTTAACATAACCGGAGTAACAGTTAAGCGTCACTCGTAGTTGCCACACCGTTAACAATGCATGCTCCGCGTGCGCTGACCTCAAAGGGCATAATTTGAAAGACACAATGCCACTACATCCATCGTGGTATTGCATATTAACAAAAGCGGACGACCCTGGCAGGATTCGAACCTGCAATCTTCTGATCCGAAGTCAGACGCCTTATCCGTTAGGCCACAGGGCCACAGTGCAGCAGTGGCCTTTTTGAGTAAGTGGCTATTTACAAAATGGTTTAAGACTTGGCGTGTTGAATATAAATGATAGTTCTCTTAAACAAAGGATACATTTTCAGAATTTCGGATAACTCTGGGTAGCTTATTTCACATTGTTATTAACTTTACCGAGTAAAACTGATGATACCTAACTGCGCATAACAGAGGTAGAAGCATGAAAGCGTCGCGGTTACTAATACGTACAATTCCCGTATATGCTGAGGGCATTGGACAGGTGAAACGTGCGAACGGTAAAGTCAGTATCTTGTTGGAATCTTGCGCGGAAGACTATTATCCCCATAATTGGAAGTTCCGACTACTCTTCGTAATGATGACCTGTAGGGGTGGCGTTCTTGCCTCCACTGAATATGCAGGCTTCTTGACGCCGACCGGACGCCAGTTTAATTTGCTCGCTAACTCCCAGTTCCCACTGTATGCCTGGGTATTTATACGTCATATACCTACGTCATAGAGGTCTATGAAATAATCCGAATCGCGCACAACTTGGCTCGGGAGCATGAATTAGCATCAAACTTTATGCTCTTGCGAAAAAGGCGTACGGGGTACCTGGAACATGGTAATGTTAATTCTTCTAGATGTTCTGTTCGAGTCGCCCAGACTCGGTCGTCTGCTAAGTTTTATAAAGCTAGTCCGCCCATACTAGATTGTAGGAAACATTTCCTTACAGAATTGCTAAATTCATTCTTTGCAAAACATGGACTAGTTTCAAGAGTAAAGTGCACTTTACCCATGAAACTATTTCCATAACCTTTATTCCTCTGTTGCCTACTTCGCCTATCCCAGCCATTAAGTTCTCGCCTCAATATACTCAAATAGAAATCAGTAATAATTTGCAGCCGGTAGGATTTGATAACATTCCAAACTCATGTATTAAACAGTTAAGAGATTTCCTAACTTTACTAAACAAACTATTGTCAGCATTCCTCCAGAACAGTTTCTTTCCTGATTATTGGAAAACTTATATTATAATTCCAGTTTTAAAACTGGCTCATGCTATAACATTCATAAATATTGCGGTGTTCATAAAAAAACAGCTTAAGTACTTGAAATACTACCCGATCACTCATTTGAAAAATGCCACAGGTCTTTGATTAATAAATTACCTTCGCTTCTTAATCAACATCTGTTGGTGGACGTCATCGATTTGGATCAAGATAATTTTTTGATAAATTGCCCTACAGATGAATCACCTGCACTCTTCCAACTACTCCAGAAGTTTGCATGGAATTTAATAAAACACAACACACCAGTGCATAATGGTATTTGCTTTCCAGGTCACTTTTTCCTAATGTTGTGTTCACATCAGCATCGCACCAGAAGGGAGCTTGGTATCATCAGATTCTTTCATGGAGTCTAATGGAAGCCCGTGTGTTAATAATTCCGCATCGACAAGGTTTCTTGACCAGCTTTTTAGCTATGTCTAGAATTTAGGATCCAATCCCCTCACAATGGGGAATGCCCATAGGAGATCCTCTAGAATTTGTCTATTTGCCTTGAGTTATGGGAAAATTGACGGGAATTACCTACATGTATTCTGTATTTTGAAGGGCTTGTCGCTTGGTCTTTGACGAATTTTTTACTTCACTATCACAACCAATCTCCGAGATAGCCCATTAAAAATGCGCGTTAAGCAGGCATAGCTGGAAGATCCCAAGCTCTCCTTTTCTGTCGTAGTGGTCAAGAGATGGAATACTCTCCATACATATTTTGTGATGTTGCCATCACTGGAAAGTTTTAAAAGGAAGTTTGACAAAATTCTTTTCCAAAATGAGCCGCAGTCAAGAGGGGCATCAGTTCACTCTTGAAACTCTCGCCCATTTGCTATATTTTATGGATAAATTTGAATTATTGCAACCCAGATAGTTTCTTTGTACAATGTAGTCAGTTTTGCGTCACAAATAAACTGATCTGAAATTAATCTTTGTATATTCTGGCAGTGATAGTGTTTATAAATATTAGTCTTCCTTTAAATCACGGAAAGGATTAACAGGAGGTTCATACATTAACGTACAAAAATTTCACCTCAGTTGCAGAAGCTGACACCGAAAGTTTTGTGCTGCGTCTATATTACTAAGGTTTGAATTCAATAGGCAGTCAGATTTTGTGCATATTTCCTTAAATGAACTGAACTAAACGAACATATTCCGCGAGCGAATTCGCCCCTGCAAATGCTACAAGCACGCGCACAACGTTTTCATTCACATGAATATACTGGAGTGTTCATTGCTTATTTCTGTTCTTGTTGGTAGAAAACGTGGTCTGATCGAGTTGCTAAAGTTGCGTGGGCCTGGCGATTTAACACATTTGTTTAGTCATGCCGAAAAATAAACCGTCTTAACAAACGCCAACTCTGATTTTTTGGGCGATACTATGGAGGGCAATGTTGTTACGGCTTCGTTGGGTAAAAATATATTAATCGATTATTGTTCCAGCTTTTTCGGTTCTATCCGCGAACGAGATAGCGGAAAATCTCTCATTCAGTCTCCAGAAACGAATAAGACCTCAAGATTTAACCATCCGTACCGTCCTTTCCTCATTAATATTTGTAATTAAGCTGCCAAGCTGGACGAGATTATGTGCGGAATCTTGAGCGGTGTCTTGGGAATGTCGGTTAGCCCCGATTGGCGCTTGAACTACTTCACTCTTCTGTCGTCAGCTCTTCGTAAAATTGGTTATGACGCACCAATTGGATTGGCGGATATATCCGATGACCGAGAACCAAGAAAATGGCTGAGAATGCTATCGTACTACATTGAATTCATTAGAAGAACTACCAACATTGGGAATATTGCGTCAAGAGTGGGTTACCGGGCCCACAGAAATGTTATTAAAACGTTGTTGTAGGTCATTGATGACACAGTACAATCGGCGGATGTAGCTCAAGCCTACGCCAACAGAATTTCGGCTCTGAAAGTTGTGGTTGAGGGCCAACGAACGAAGACAACGGAGTACCGAGAGAAAATCAATATTCTTACTTCCGAGTACTCGAAGGCTTCGGATAATCAAAAGCAAGTAGAGTCTCACTTAGCATCTGTAAGGCTGAAGCTCGAGTCCTTGAATGCATCTGCGGCGAAAGATTCAAAAGACGTACGTTTCTGTCCACTTACCACCCAATACCCACAATGTAGATCAAGCCATTAGTTAACACCGGAAAAACAACTTTTTGTATCACCCGTTAACTTACATATCTGCGCCTTTTGATTAAGTCGGAAATTGTCATTATAGTTGGGTGGTACTAATACCCGCGGCAACAACGGTGAAGTTTTAGCGCAGTATAATATCCTGCTCTCCAAACTGTAAAATTCAGATCGTATATTCCGTGCCTTATACAATTGGGTTGAAATTGTCCGTCCAGTGTACTGTAATATTTAATCCACAAATTCTATCGTGTAGGCCGATTAGTCAGGTTGGTTCTCATAAACGAATCATTTAGAATTCCCCAGAGGAGTGCAGACTTCACTTTCCAATTGTTACTCTCCATGTCAGTAGAGATCGTTTAACTCACTGCCTCCATCAAATCAGGTATTTGTCTGCCCTACAGTGCCCCCTAAACGTGTTTCGCAGGAGGTTCGCTGAGCCAGCGCGGGAGCTGAATTTATCACGACGGGCGTTGTTAGGAATGCGCATTCATACCAAATGGCGCACAAGAGGCATGCCTAGCTGCGGGTTCCGTTACGGCAGCTGCATGTGTCCTTTCTCGTCTCCAGTCTTCTTGACTTGGTCCGGATACTGGTCCACTGAGTAGGCAGGAGGGAGTGCGGTAGATGCCACGCAAGTTTTATATCGCTCTAAACTAATTCACGTGCACTTCGTCGTCCCTGCACCCACTCTGATGTGGTGCGCGCGGTAAACATTGACAGCGACGGCCAAACCGTTGTAAGCTACACAAATTCAGTGATTTTCGTCTAATATCTTCAGAATTATCAAGAAGACCATGTCAAACTTCCACTGTCTGCCTTGAACAGATTTTCGCTTAATTCAACAGCCTTTTTGTTGGCCTTCGGTAGCTCTCTGGAAGTCAGACCCACCTTTTGGTCGTCCGAAGAACTTGTACTGAGGTTTTTGTGTGTTCGAGAGTTCTCTACGAAACCCGTTTTTTGGTTTCCAACCAGGTTTTGACGATTGCTCGGCCGTTGGCTTCGTTAGCTGTCTCAGTCTCCTTTTTTATCGCGGATTAGTCCCGTCCCCCATTTTTTCAGTAGAATAGCATTTTTGTACCACCACATGTGTGTTGACCCGACTAAACCTTTGCTATCCTAGGCAGACAGGCTCTGTGACGAGGTCGTTAGTCTTGAAGCGCGTAAAAATTCGCTAGAACTGCAAGTCATTTCGGACCCAGACAAGCTTCCTGAACTCGTGGAGAATCTTCTGAATACCGTGAATGACTCTGAACGCCGGATAACTGAGCTCTTCGCCAACCGCATACAAATCACCCAATCGATAACGAAATACCGCAAGGTGATTTGTATGCTCGACGAAGATATGGATGGCGATGTGACTGCCTTTTTCAACGCCATTGAGAAGACTGCCGACTTGCAGTCGGAATTAGAGGTTAGTGGCACATCTTCTGCGTACGTGCACACGTCCATGCTTTTTATGTATCTTGTGTAGTGGGGAAGCGCACATACACAGGCTAGTTTTAATTTATAATTCTATGTCGTTATAATCACTCGAATACGGCAGTGGATAAAATGCTTTCCATGTGTGCTTAAAGCCACTTATCCCAGTTTTGGCGTATGCATTTTTGCCCTCATAAAACAGCTGGACGTCGTCTTGACATTGGCTAGGTGCTTGATCAGCCTTCGTATTCTTTGCTCATTTAACCACCTGGAACTCAGATCCCAGCATCTGCACAATTTGTCTGTCACTTCCTCGCATCCGTCTGGGGTTGGGCTTACTCCTCCCATTCTTCCTTTTAGGTCCTGAAGAAGACTCTGGCTGACCTCACCGAGGATCAGAAGACTGAAAGCAAACTACTGACAGAGTTAACTGATGCCGTTAACCTCCTAGAGAGCTCATTTGTCAGCCAAAAGTTTCACCTATCCAATCATGACGAGGTATGCCTTTATTGCTATTAAGGAGCACCAATTGCTTTTCGTTGGTGGCACCACATGCTTTGGACTTTTTCTCTGTGTGTGCGCTAGCATGTTGGCACATCTGTGCTTCAAGTTCCCCAAACTGTCGGTGCTGATGCCGAGACCAAGCAGGTGTTCGATATACATAAGGTAGAGCCTTCATCCCATGTATGTCACTGCAACCGATCTCACCTCCAGCTGCACAGTCGAGGACGGTGGGCGGAGAGGAGTAAGACCTATCCAGTGCTCAGTTTTCTCGCAATAAATCTGACGCGCTTGAGCCTCTCGTCTAAAATTTGGGATTTTGAAGATTGTCAGCTGACGGAAGAGCTCGGCCCTCTCCTTATCTGAGCCAAGTTACGGTGAATCTGTTTTACTGTGAAGTTTGACGTTCATTTACGTGAGATCCGAGACCCTCCCCCAGTAAATGGAGCGTGGTACGTGTGGAGTTAGGGACAAAGTCGTCTTGATCGTTTCTTGCGAATAAAAAGGCGGTGCTTATGTGCAGTATATGCATCGCAAGTCGCCGCCGGACCCCCATCCCTTAGGCAGTGGCGGGACTCATCTTTCGTAAAGGTCCAGTTGTTGCAGGAGTTCTATGAGCTAACGGATTTGTTGTGCTTTTCTGGCTGTTTATTGTGGCCTATTTGGTATAGGTAGAGGAAGGGGGGCTGTGACATTCGTCTACTGCAATTGCAAGTGGACTTGAGCATGAGGGAGCTTGTGGATGCGGAATACAAGTGGGTCCCAACATTCGCTGGCTTGCTGAAATAGGTTAGACGGTTAGACAATGTCGCTGATGCGTCCGCCTTGCATAGGTCGCTACACACACATTTCAGTCTGCTTCTGAAATGCGATATTGCCGATGGCAACTAAAGTTTACGCTGACACTCGTTGATTTACGTTCGCCGATCGCTGTCAGACGAGGAGTCAAGTGAGGCTGAAATGGTCATTTCTAGCCTTTTAACCGTCATCGGCCAGTCTTACCCAATCCTTGGGGTGACGACCCCCGAGGCTCTAACCTGTGACCTTGTGAGTTAGAAGTCCAGCGCTTTAACCACTGCACTTCGGGCTCGTTGCGGGTTCAAGCCTGGAGAGTTGACACTCCTGGGGTTGGGTGCGACTGGCTGATGACGGCTAATAAGCCGGAAATGGCCATTCTAGTCGTCCTTGACTTTGCTGGCAATGCACTTCTGCCTATAATATGCTAACCGTTGAGTGGTTGCTGTTTGAGATTGAGGGCGAGTTCCAAGGCACAATGAATCGAGGGAGTTCCGTAATCGATCGGTAAATGCCAACCTACCAGAAGCTTATTTGCAAGCTCTCTAATGTACGGAGAGATTAAAAGCCCCGCCTTTGAGGATTGGCTTGTGTGGAAACAGGGTGGCGGGGGAGGGTGGGCAACATGTGCATGGCACGCGCAGACGGTCAGTTTTGTTTTGTTGCTGTTGTCTCCTACGCCTCCGCCTTTCCCCGTGGGTATTCTTTACGCTTGCTATGCCAGACTGATGAATAGGGCAGAGAGCAAGTTAGTTATGTACAGTGTACAGTCGCCACTGCACCTCCTTCGCTCGTCACCACCGAACTGTGGCGGAGGCAAATGCAGGTCCGACACATCTAATTTCTTTATTCAGCAGCAGTATCAACATTTTATTTTGTTTCTTTCCTGCGCGCAGCATGCGACCACAATGAAGACCAAGCTGACGGCCGATTTGGACAAAATTCGTGCCGAGGCCTCGAGGGCGCAGTCCAACCTTAGCAAGCTGGAGGCCCTACTTAAGAATACTAAAGCCCTTTACGACGAGGGAGTATCAAAGTCTAAGGTATGTCCTGGGTTTCCTTCCTTTCGTCTGCTACTACTACTACTACTAAACCGGCAATTTACTGTCTGGCTTGATTCTTGAATCTTGTTTAAAACCTATAAGGTGGTAGTGTGCTTTGTTTCTAACCCATCTGCTTGGTCTAGCGACCCACGAGGTGAGGTGTGTGAATTTCACATTTCGGAGCTAGTGCCCACTTTTATGGTTTTTGCTAGGCCTTACTACTCGAGAAACAAAACAAGTCGTATCTCCAAATGCAAACAGGTAGAATCGGTTTCTGTTAGCCGCACGAAAATATTAACAAAATCTCATACCCCTCCCAGGTACTGACAGGAACCCCGGCGAGAATTGCTTTTTCTCCCGAGCCAAAAATGAAGCGCTTTGAACAGTGCAACGAAGTTGATTTCCCCCAAGAATTTTCGTGATGCGAATTATGCAAGGTTTTAAAAACTTCACTGACAAGGGGCGTAAGCTGCTATAGCGCGTAATCCGGTCGTGTTCATGAGTGCTTACTACAGATTACTGCCGGAGTCTTTACGAATTGGGCGAATTGTTTTCGTTCTTGTGGTGGCTGCACTGTAAGTAGCGCATCCATCCTCGAATAATCACGAAGTGTTACCAATGTCAACGAAAAGCCGGCGCCTAGCATTGCTGTGTTCGCCTTCCTTGTTAAAGGCCAGCTGCCTCAAGGTCATACACTATCTCACTCAGCGCTAACACATAACTATGGAGCGAGCTCAAGCGGCTTGCTATTGGTGGGTTGCATTGCCCGAAAGTGTGTCGCCTGTAGAGATCCAGACTGCATCGGTTGAGGGGTAGGGTGGGGGAAGTTCAAGTGGCCCTTAGGCAACCGCGGCCGGTTTGGGCTCGCGTGTATATGCGTACGATGATGTCAATTAAAGATCACCGGGTGGGAAACCGCTGCCTATGAAGTTGTAGGACGTTGACGCGACAGGCATTGAACACGAAAGGGCGGGGGGACGGCATGATTGGCCGTCCGCTACAAGTTTCAGGAAGCGGTCTCACGAAGGAAATATGGTCGCTGTGACTGTTAGGATTCTCATTCGAATCTGAACTCATCAGAATAATCAAGTGACCTTGCTTCCTTCCCCTTGAGATGAAATTGCGACCGAAGTTCTTGCTTTGGGCTTCTATTCCGTAGTCAGCCAGCCACATCTCGCGACACGTGAAGTCTGATCTCTGAGCAAGGTGTATTTGCAGCTACCGTACACCAGTGAACGCGATTCGGCACAGTAGGTTTCAAAGAATCAATAAGCCCCAAAACGTGACCGTTTGTAGAACAGGTAGTGCAAAGGAAAAGGAAAAGAGAAAAAAAGATTTGTTTTCCTTTTCAGCACTTTTCTCATCCCATTTCAGACGACCGACAGCTGGGCGGTGGCCTGTTGCTGGCGGCGGGGTAGAAAGTGAGGTCGACCCTCAGCGCATTTCCTCTCTCACTGTAATCAATCTAATGCGCTTAAAACTATCGCGCTGCGCTTAAAGCCGTGGCTTGCAGGGTTGCCAGCTGACGAGATAGCTTGGACACCACAGTCTACCTAGTGCGTCTTGTCGTGTGAGGTGGCTGTGTGCGAGATAAGTGTCAAAATCAATAGTTCCTTCCTAATATAGCCTTTATGGTGCTCCCAGTCGGGAGTCTACTTAGCGAGACGTGCTGTTAGTACGCGTGCTGAGCGTTGGTCGCGCTATCCGCTTGCGCCATTCGCTTGTGCCCTCCCCATCTCTAGTCTTCTAGACTTTGTCTTGGCAACCGGGTCCCGGCGTGGGAGTGATGGGAGAGTGGGGTAGGTCCTTCGCGAGTCTACTTTCGCTGTATATTTCGCGGAAGTCACCGCGTTGCTCCAACTTGTTGAAGCTCCTGATGGACATAGTCGAACTCGACGGCTAGACTGCCATATCCTTTTGCAGATTGATTATTGGATCTTTCGAAACTCCCGGCTAGTGCAGTAGACGCCCACCTCGGTTTTGCTGCAGTTATATTGTCCTGATCCGAACTAGTATTGATCCATCCTTTCGATCCACTGCCCCTCAAAACTAACAGTTTCGCTGTTATCGCAGTTTTGTGTCATTGAGCAGGCAGCGATCGTTGTGATTCAGTTCACACACTCATCTGGCAGCGTGAGACTTCCAGCAAATGGGTTGTTTCTAGTGGATTGCATAGTTGGCAGTCCAAGCAAGATGTCGCTCTTAATATATGCTCCATCGCAACCGACTGGGCAACGAGTTCGTGGCATAGTGGTTTCGGGTGTTGGACTTCGAGCCCACAAGGTCGCGGGTTCGATTCCCGGGGGTGTTGCAACACCTAGGGTTGGCTGCGGGTGGTTGAGCGCGACTAACCAGGCAGAAATGACCATTCTAGCCTCTCTTAGCGGTCAGGTGCGCGTTTATCAACGTGTTTCAATATATCCTGACCCAAGTCGGCCAGGCAACGAGCTCTTGGCCCAAGGGTTAGGGCGTTTGACTCTGGTCAAAAGGTATCGAGTTCGTGGCTGGGTTGGGGCACCACTTGGGTCTGAGTATGACTGGCTGACGGCGGCTTATAAGCCGGAAATTGACATTCCAGTCTCCTGTTATCTTAATGTCCTTAATGCTATTCTGTCTTTAATTAACGCTTCTAATAAATTCTTATCGGCATGTGCGCTTGCTCCCACTTATGTTCTGTATTTTAACCTCATGATATTTTACCACAAACTTCTAGTTAAATGAAAGCATTCAGGTCAAGAAAAAGTGTGCCTACGCCCTCAAAACCCTCTTCGATCTCTACAATGAAGTCAAGGCTAAGCAGAATGGACTGTATAACTAGTTTAGCCTGCGGTGCAGTCTTCTCTCTTCACCCTCCTTTCGCCATCACCTCTTTCAGAGTATTGCGTTCTGTGGCAGTTATGTGAGGCCATTTTGATGCCTAACACTGGCATTTCTTCCCGTGTTCCTCAACTTCCATACCATACAAATTGACTTTATCGTGGTGACCCCCAGGAGGGACAAAATCGTGGTTCCCCTTGGTTATTGTGCCATTATTTTTTACTAAATTATTTTATACATATAAATGCATTCTAGTTTTTTTGCTTGTTTTCTGTTCTGGGAAAGGTTGGGAGTTAAGCAGTTGCAGTCTCTTTGTTGTAGTCATACTCGTCAGTTCAGTTTTATAAGGGAAATATAGGTAAATACCTTCGAACTCCCTCTTTGTACATATTTATTATGCAGAACATGTGGCGTTGCCAGTAATGGAACTGCGGTAGGGAGGCAGACAGTAAAAAAACTCCTTAGGCATCTTTCATAAGTCTAGTTTCGAATGCCATTTGTGGGATTTTAAGGAGAAAAACTCGCCTGTGGGGGGGGGAGGCGAAGGGTGTATGTAAATCGGATGTCTTGCTGCTGAAAGTGTTCGAATCATGTCAGGAGGCCATCGCGGTTACCGGGTCTGCCGACCAGATGACGGAACACGGGATCAATCGTTATTCGAAACAAATATTACTGAAAAGTAGCGAGCAGTATGTTTTTTAAAGGTGATTGTTAGAAGAGTGCGCTGTGTCGCATCAGGCCTACATCCCTGTTAATGGTCACCTCACGTCGGTAGCCAATCTGAGCACCTTTGACAAATCGCAAACCAAACGTTGACTAGACCCGACCGGACGACAAGGCTAGTTTCAGAGTGTAAGCTTGTCCGCTGAAAGGTTATTAGGCCCTGTTATCGATAGTATGGCTTAGAATAGCGATTCCAAGTTTCCGAGTATAGGATTTGCTGTTCAATTCGGAGAACCCTGCCCAGTACGCAATTCCAAATTACATCAACCAAGAAATCACTTTGGAGAAATGTGTGCTGCGCAGTATATTATTGACTAGGTGGGGGAAATGAATTGTATATCAGCTCCACCATACGCCAAGCCGTTGTTTGCTACTTAATTCGTGGGCCTCTATAAGAATGTGGAGGTTGGAAACGGTCGGTTGAATCAGGAGTCAGAAAGTTCTCCATTTTCCTACCAGAAAGATTCGGTTTCTGAGGTTACTACATAAATACGACGTGCAAAAATGAAAGGCGTGCCGCGTGTAAGGAATTGATTAATTGCAGGACGAGTGTCCAAGCCCTGAAGCGAATGCCAGAGCCAACTGAGCTGAGATATTTACTCTAGTACAATAAGCATAGCCTGGCCCGTGCAAGTGGTGTCGCCTATGAGACTATATAATATATTTATGTAATTATAGTACTCGTGATAATTGAGTAGTCGTGTTTGTTTACTATATCCCACTTAATGGCGCCTGCTCACGTTTCACTTGGAATCATTTGAACGACCACCATTTGCATTTTTCTACTGTATCGAGGCAATTTTCAGTCACAATGTCTTCCATGACCTCTCTTCTCCTAAGGAACCGGGCCTGAAGATCGCAGTGGCTTGGGTTTAACTACCTCGACCCCCTGCGATATTGGTGACCCCGACGTGGTATGAGCGCGTAACCTTCTGATCTGGAGTGAGGGTCGACAGTGTGCGCGCAAGGCTTCACATACGAGGGTACGATGAGTTATGGGCAGCCTGCATCTAGTCGGCCATGAACGCATGACGGGCAGGAGTTCACGTGGGAAACGACTGTCACGTGCAACTAAGCAAAGGCTCTGTAGCAAAGAAAGGATGAGTCAACAAATTTCGATACAGCTCATCAGCTGCTTCTTGTCGTTGCATAAGAATGTTAACGAAGACACATACAGGAGTGGTCAATCTCACAGAATTACTGGTAATGGCAAGGAACCTGAGTCAGTTTAAAAATTAATCGATAAAGGACGGGAACGTTAAGTCAACATATGGGGAGTAGTGGATGGGAGAAGTTAACGAAAAACACGTGGGGAATTGAATTAAATGGCCAATCACCAGAGCAGCTGGAGGTTGACAACATGATCAAGCTGCTTGTATAGGTCAGGTTTCTCCCACCGTATGTATGCAGCTTCTAAATAGCGCAGGATTCGGTTTGTTCGGGCCCGAACAATTACTCGAATCGCTGTTTTAACGTCGACAGAATGACCGCTGTCTAATAGATGCTTGGTAATGGAGGACCTTGGTATTTTGTCTTCTTGCTTCAAAAGCCAATTGCGCAAGTGCTCAGCGGCCCTGGCTGCGAGTTGCCTTTGCGTGCGCCCAATGTACATGCATCCGCAATTACATGTGAATTCGTAAACACAATTGGAGGTGACGTGCAAGGACAAGAAGCAGGTGATGAGCTGTCTCGAAATTTGTTGATATCAATTAATTCTGCTGTTTTCGCCTGTTTTCAATTTGTACCGGGGAAAAACACCTTCAAAGGATGAGTCAGCGGTAGTGGCACTGATCTAAGGTCTGCGTCAGTGCACCCTGTATACGCTCGGACGCGTAGGGCCCTTGGGGAGGGCAGGGGGTTTTGACCCCCACCAATTACCGGACTCCTCCCTCCCTCCTCGTTGAACGCGTGCGCCCTGAACACGAGTTTTACGCCTTAGGCATACGCCGGCAAAAGATGTCAGGGCAAGGCATCGACCAGGCGCCGTATTTGGAGAGGGGGAGGTAGCAAATGCAGGAGGCGTGCGTGCGCGTAGGATTTTTCTCAGGTGGACGTAGGAGCTTGTGTGTGGGTGTTCGACCATCGATTTCGATGACAGCTTGCAGACTACCCGGGCCAGTGCACGGAATACCGCCCATATACGCAATCACGACGCAGTGGGACCAAAGTGGGACCTTTGGTTCCACTGTAACCTTTGGTTCCGGAACATTGCCATGGCATTAGGGTTGTACTAGAAGGGAGAGGCGAAGGGCCTAGCACGTGGACAAGACACACGGTATCCAAAAATTAGCTTTTCAGCTGTTACCTTTTGAGACAAAAACTCGCTTGCATCCAGGACCTTTCGCGACATATGTCGTTTAGTGATTTCCTCTTTCGGTGATGATGAAAAGACTATTATGTCTGAAGCTCGAATTTCAGCGCATATTAAACCTGTCCGATAAATACCACGACTCGATAGATGGTTGACATGTTTCTGCAATCGTTTTCGACGACAAATCTGTAATGGAATCCGTAACGTCACGCATAATTAATTGTTCTTCCCACACAAAGCGTCGTCTAAACACGGAATTTCAAAATATGCTCCCCGACCGGGAGTCGAACCCGGGCCGCCTGGGTGAAAACCAGGAATCCTAACTGCTAGACCATCGGGGAGGCGACAATTAATTTATTAATTAATTAAATAGTTAACTTGTCTATAGAAATTATGAAAGATACAATTTCACTTATTACGCTTTCCTACTTCTATCTGTGGTTTCCTTATTTTTTCGATGATCGCCCTAGATATTGAATCGAACTAGCTTTTTTTGACCTATCACTTGTCCAATCCAGTCAGAATGTCAATGTAGCACGTGAAAATGTCGACGGTTTCACATACTGAACATTGGGAGCATCTCCTGGCATATAGTTAGCTAAAACATATGCTTCATTTGTCGTATGTAGGCTACAGAGTTGAAGACAAATTCGGTGGAATGCATGTAATGGCAAGTGTGTACTGTAAAAATATCACGTCGAATAGATTTATTTATTTGTCCGTTCACCCACTACCATTGTCTGTTTAATCTTCAACTATTACTCCACTGGTATACTACTTTATAGCGTACTAAAGTCACATAAAGGGCAGATACCTAAACACAGGTGCGAAACTGCCGGATCAATATTAGTTGGCCTGACAAGTTAGTACTCAACACGGATTGGCCATGCTAAGAGGCTAGTTGGCCGTACAAGCCAGTGCTCAGCAGGAGTCTCTCATATTTTTCTGGACTAACAGTACTTGACATTACTTAAACACAGGTGCGGAACTGCCGGATTGATAGTTTTGAACAAGGTAAAAAGTACGTTGGCCAGATTGGCCATACTCAAGAGTTGCAACGTTGGCCGGATTGGACGAAATGCCCAAGGAAGAGGAATCAATCAGATCTGGTCAGGGAGAAGCCAAATCCTCGGACATCCACGCCGGCTCTGGTAAGTCAAGCTCTGCTAGTTGCTTGCATATACATATGACAGACCAAAGCTGAACGCTGTTGATCACTGTGTTGCCAATAGAAAAGGGGACGGGACGGAATACATGAAAATTTTATACGACTCCGGGTTCTCGGACACATCGGTAACGATCGAAGGTCACTCTTTAGAGGCCGAACCGGCATTGGTTATTGTATTTTCTTACGTTGTGCACACAAAGGAGACTGAGAATGTCACACTGGTCAGGTCACTTGGTAGCCGCGATGAAGATGTTTGTATCCAGTCGGACCTAAGCACGATCATCCCAAGTCCAGCTCCGGATTTTGGAAATACCCTCAAGTACGGACAGAAGTGGGACTGGTTTTCGGGACGAGAAGCCTGGGCGCAACAATTGTTGATGCAAGTTTAGGTTCAAGGGGCTCGAATAACACCACTTACACGAAACAGTTTGGTATGAAAGCGAAAGGACTGGGAGCTAACCAACACTAACGATTTAAGTAGGCAATGTCAGGTGAACTAGAAACAAGCACGCTATTTAGAAGGTGCTTTTGGCGTCGCGGACGAACTAATACATTCCCACACTACAACGCGGTACTAAGGGGCTTCGAGCATCTGGAGAACTGACAGTGCGTGATGTGGCCATTAGGGTTATTGGAAGATGCTAACATGGCTAGGAAAGAGACAGAGACAGAGAGAGGTATTATATTTGAAGGGCGAGCAGAGTCCAAAAGAAGGGCGGTTGAAGGATTTTCCTTAAAATATGATAGCAATTGGTGATTTATATGTGCGAAGAGATTTTTGATGACTTCATGAGGACGGTTCCAGTGAGAACGGTGGGCGACGTTGTGAGTAGAGAGACTCGTAAGGTTTGCTTAATAGAGGGTGGCAGTAAAGGGGGAGTAGTGAACCTTGTGCTTGTAACAGGAGAGGATACAGAATCGGGGAGTCAAGAAGACTAAACAATATACCTAGGCGATCCTCTTTTGAATTCCTTGCCAGCACCTGACCCCTAAGTTAGAAGGGGGGGGGGTTAGATGGAGGTCAACGGAATCTAGTGTCGTCGATATCGACATAAAACTAATGATTACTGCAATAGCATGCCATACAAACTTACTTCTGTATGATTTTTACAATGGGATCGCCAAAGACAATCCTAAGATTTAAATAGACCAAGAATCTGCCGTACGACAATGTTGTCGTAGCCTTTAACTTTTCTTTTCGACGAAGTAAAATGAATCCTCAGCCAAGTTTCCTAGACAGAAGGAAATTTCTGGGCGGATACGTAAGAAACTGTTGACGGAGTTGGCAATGCCTCTTTCATCCGCTTGAAGTTCAGCTTGATTTCGTAATGGTAGCAGCTAACCGTTTTCATCTTATATAAGGGATGAGGCAAGATGGCAGCATGCAGCTTAAAATGTCTTTTAGTGCGAAACAATGGAATTCCTTGTAAAGAGTACTGTACTGCTTGAGAAAGAGAGGGGGTGAGAGACAGAAAAGCGCTTTATTTAGAAGGTAGAATCCAAAATCTTCCGTTTTATGACGGAAGTGTCGCCTTACATTATTTTTATCACAGGGGTTAACGAGAGCGCACCTGCCTCCTAAATCTGTTGGCTTCCACCGAGGTCTGGTCGGTAAATGACGTGCCCCATTTTGGTTTCGTGGCGTACTTTGAACCAGTTTTTGAATGAGACGAGCAGATTTGTTCCTCAATTTCGCTGGAGGAAGTACGTCAACCGTTTCTTTATTATTTTCTCCACAATTTCACAACAAACGGAGGTAAGACTCATCAGCTTGTAGTTATTCACCGACGTTCTATAAAAGCAGAGTTCTGGTTACGGACTTCCAATCGGAGCGAAGCCGGCAAGTAGCAAATTACTTCTGGAAGAATGGGGCTAGCGGCTTTGCCATTAGAGAAACTAGCTCCGTCGACAGCTTGGTCGGGATTTCATCGGGACCTGAAGAGGTTAATGCTTTCAACGTCGGCAACGCCTCCTGAATTGTTTCTTCGATGGATGGGCTACTTCAATAATAGCAATTACATTATCTTCAGAAGTGAACAAGAAGAAGTCGGATCCTTTGACGGCGACAGACTGGAGATGCTCAGCCTTATCCTTTTCCTCTGAGAATTCCGCCCTCTCCAAGTTGAACCTTTGGTCTAGCTTCTTCACACAATACTTCCCTTGAAACACCAGCCCCTCCGGGCCCCGCCACGCCCCGTGGGCATAGTGGGGCTCAGTCGGGGCAAGTCATCATTTTGGCCCCGGCTGGCCCCACCGTGAAAATATTTTTCTCAAATGGGTGCCTATTTTCGCTAAATTGGCCACTTAATTTGGCAATCGAACAAGTGGCAGGACAGCTAGCTGTAGCAGCTCGTAGAACGATTTTTCCGTTCAATCGTTCAAAATCGTTGACATTTTCCTATTAGGGGCCCATCTGCATGCAAGTGACCTACGCATTTTCATGACTGTCGAAAGCTTTCCTACATTTGGGAAAGTGGCCAATGGTCATTCTGGAGAAGGTTGGACTCTTCCTTCTCAAATCCTCACGTAGTTTGCCTCACGCAAATCCCTAAATGCACAAACAGTGCAGGGGTTAGAAAGGAAGTCTAAAGGTCGATACACCGAATGG
>JAYGXS010000007.1:24552715-24582469 GCA_036362985.1 Ligula intestinalis
TTGGCTCTTCCGATTGTCACCTTTTGCGGGAATTTCGGCCTCATCAAAATTGAATGTGTGGCTGGGTCCCGTCGAATAAGCTGCGACTTGAAAATTGGTGGCATTTCAATCAATTAGTTTTATTGGTAAGACACCTCTTGGGCACCGTCAAAACCCTTGTAAAACAGGAAAAACTCTAAAACAAACGCCTTCTTTTGCACACAGCTATTGGCTCTGTTTTAGTTTTGTGCTTAGTCAATAGTGTGCAAGATAGGGAGTTTGTTCTAAGTGAAAAAAACCTGTCTAAATGGTACAATAAATCGAAATTGGACAATAATCTCCATGTTGTATATGTGTTAGAGGTTTCAGAGTAAGAATGTTTGAGGTCTGGAAACAGTATATAATTTATGGATTTTGGATTGATCCTTCGCCACACTGCTGCCGCGTGTTCGGTAATTCACGTATTGAGAAGCCTGCCAGTTTCTCCGACATAGTTGCTTTGCCCGTACCTGCACCGGATTCTGTAGACGACTCTGGATGTTGCTTGCTATGGCAGTGGGTCTTTCGGTTTCATTATCTGACGCCCTATGGTTGCCTCCGGTCTGTGTGCGACTTCAACTCCAGTTGGTGCGAGAAAGCGGCCGACAGCCTCCAATACTTTTTTGACGTAGGGATCGCTCGCCAAATTTTGGGGTCGTTGCGACTTTGTTGGCCATCTCGTTTGCGCAAACACCGGTTGACGAAGTTGTGCGTATAAGCAGTAACTGTTTGCTACTTAAATGCTGCGCGAATTCACGTTAAAGGGGCCGAGCATGGGGGGGGGGAGGATGACCATGAAAGTTGCGAAAAAAACACTTTACTCTGACGTTGACTGACAGACGAGCTAGGAAACGCCGGCCACAGTGCCGCGTCTGAAGTTGGGTGACCACGGGAATCACCACCGCGTCTGGAGCGGCCTCTGTATGAGTCGACCTTGACAGGGGTTGGTCAGAAGAATTGGCTAGACCAACGGGCGTAGGCGGCCAGTGCGCATGTACACGTTGGCGGTAGTGAGCCTTGGTGAATGCTCGCGTGCGCTGAGTAAGTCACCACAGGTACAGTAATCACGACTTGTGCGTAAATTAGCCTGCCATGAGTAGAACATACCCAGTATCTGCCACGTTCACTTCTCCCTCACCCACCCTGTGCCACTTGCATGGCAGCGTAAAAACGACCGAAGTAGCCACAGACGCAGTGACTAACAAAACGAAACAGTCACACAGACACAGACACAAAAACACGACCTGGTTCTCCACATCATGTACAATGCTTAAACAAGGACGGTGCATTGATTAGCTTATGTCGAAGTGAACTCCGCTAGAATTTAATAACTGCAGTTCTCGACGTCTGCGAACAGCCAATCACAGATGCCGCATGGCTGGTCCTTAGCACGGCGAAGAATAGCAAGCCTGCACGCGGAAATTGCTCTCGCTCTCTCTCTCTCTGTCCACTTGCCTGACTGCTGTCAAACCGGAACTTGGACCCGGCTGGCACTGCTGGCTCGTCGTGAGCTCGAAAGTCAAATTTATTCCATTTAATCTTCGTTCCTCTGTGTACACAATAAAACTTTTCCTATTACTCTGGCCTCCATCAACTTCTTCACTACTAAGTAGCACAGTCTGAAGATCGCAGTTGCTAGGGTTTAACCTACTTAAGCTTTAAATATGTGGTGATGATGGTCTGGATCTCATAAAAGTGATAATGCCTGTTTCGAGTTGCTTGCCCCCTCTGAATCCGTATCCAGTAGTAACGCGTACGTCAAACGCCAATGACAAACAACGATCAATGTAGTAATGTAACACTAAACAAATAGTGAAGGATAAACGAGATGCAGACCTTAACAATGGATACACGTAGTCTAGAGCAAGGAAGTCGGCCAGATATCGCCTGACTCTAGACAAAAGTACGACACATGTCTAACACGCCCACATCCTGGCGCAGGGTGAAGCCAGTCTTGGAGGAGCGTGTGTCAGTGGGAGAGGAGGGTGACCGTTGCTTTTATGGGACTTCGGAATCAGTTCATGTGGCGTCCGATTGGTGTGAACATTTGCCCGGAAGGGAGTTTCGTGTACAGAGGTCCAAGACGGGCGTCAGCCGGTAGGAGGGATGTTTAATTGGCCTTAGAAATTCGTCGGCCGCAAGGAAGAGGTGTTTAAGTGGCCATCGGCTACGTTGTATGCGAAGGTAAACTGTGTCGGCAGTGTTCGGATCAACCAAGTGCAGCAGTTGCTGGCTTGAGACAGCGTTCCTGCGCCGGTCCGAGAAGGGGAGGATGATGAGTTCAAACTTCCTCATTGAAAGCATTTAGGACTCCCTCAAAGGGAAGCCATGTTCTCGTCCTCGGTTTCTTTCTTGTTTCCTCTGTCTTTGTTTATTTATTTCTCTCTTCTTCTTCTTCTTCTTCTTCTCCTTCTTCTCGCCTTTCACACCATGCCCTACAATGCTCGCCTTGTTTCCCTTTATAGCACTGCCAACTGACGCATCACCAGACACACCATCAGCTCACATTTTGTTGTGCGCCAAATGGCTGATGAGTATCACTTGGAGTCAGGGGGTGGTTCCTTCTAATCCCCTGGTTGTGTGAATCCTGGTGTGTGTGTCAAGGGGGCTAGGTCGTGCTGCAGCGCGTGCAGACCGGTTTACCGTCACCGTCAGCCAATGAGCCCACCTCCTTTCAGGCGACCGGTCAGCTAGGTAGTGGCCTGTTGCCAGCGGTGGGGAAGAGAGTGAGATCAACCCTCAGTGCATTTATTTCCTCATTAGAAATAATCTGATGCGCTTAAAGCTGTTGCGATGCGCTAAAAGCCGGGGCTTGGAGGACTGCCAACAGAGGGGCTTAATAGGACACTGCAGTCAGCCCAGATTGTGTTTTATTGTGTGTGTTTCTTCTCTTCTACTTTAGCCCTGCCCACGGACGCCAACCGATGAGTGAATGGTTACCCCGGCACTCCCACATTCCTGAGAGCAAGATGGTATTGTTGTGGTGCCTGTTGAAGTCTGTTCGCACACACGCCTGCGTCCTCCCCCAGCTCCAGTCTTTTTGACTTATGTCTTGACATGGGGTACAGGCGTTGGAGTGGTGAGAGAGAGAGTTAGAGGTAGAGAGGGGTAGATCCGTCGAGTCTACTTTCACTGTAATTCAGGCATAGTCATCATGTTTTCCTCGGTTTGCTGAAGCTCTTGCCATGAACGGCGGTCGAACTGTGAGTACGGAAAGCAGACATTCCGTCGACCAAAAAACATGTGTACATGCGCATATTGATGAGTAATTGATCGTGTTCGCCCATGTAAACATGAGTATCGTAGTAGAATCTGTCGATTCTCATAATTTTTCCCCAGTCCTTTTCACATCTCTGACTGCTTTATGTCCTTTTGGTTTTCTTCTACTTCTTTCGGTCTCAACAGGCTTCCCCGTTCGCAAAAGGCTACTTTTCTCCTCTACCCAAATGTGCAGCAATGAATTATCAGTTTGGTAACTGTCTTGCCTTTGGTTCCTTCCTTTATTAGATGCAACTAAGCATTTGAACGCTTGACATTGGTTTGAAGCACGTGCAGATTCTAAAAGAACGTCAGCAGCCTATATAGGAATCCGACTTTTTCTGAGAACAGTCACATACACATTCATCCTTATACACCTATCTAAAGTGACGCATAGCCCGAGATACGGACAAATCAAATAATCGCTGTTCTGTGGGGTGAGCTATATTGGCAGAAAAACGCGACGTCTGGAAAAGAGGATACGCGAACATATACCAGCCTGGCTTGGCAGAGGAGAAAATCGATCGATCTCAAGTTCGATTCTCGCACACTTGATTGATACATACCATCAAGTTGACGAGAGAGAGGCCTGTAAAGTCATTAACCGGGCTCCAACACACTATTCTAAAGGCCTGCGCAAACGGGTGCTCGCCAGAGCCGAAGCAGTGGCAACTCGTTTAACAAAGCCCCCTCTCTGCTGTCAAAAGACACTCGTGGCCGCAGTCTGTTTACCCTGCCTTACTACCGCAGTAAATACCGTGTCACCAGGACAAACACCCTACCAACTACGCACGCCGACACTGAGAACACCCCTTCCTCCCCCTTTTCCCTCTTTGCCGGACCAAACGCTACCAGCAGGCTAGAACCCGCATGTGTGAGACGAGGGAACACAAAGATGACTAATTAAACCTCCAACCCCTCGCCCTTACACCGCGAACCATTTAAGAACTCAACTAACTATGACTGACCATTTCTGTCCTTGCATTGTACTGGTCCGCTGATGAATTGCCGAAAAAATATGTTTGCCAACATGAATTCACAATTGTAAAATGGGAATATTTGCGGAATTAATCGCTTTTCGTAGCAAATCCACCTTATCTGATCCAGATGGCTGCATTTTTCGATTACCAGCATTATCTTTGCTACACTTCGTGTAGCTACGGGCATTTAACTTATTCATATTAATTTCAATCACATACCAACACACTATAAAGTTAATCCAAACAGTTAATAATAATACACGTTATATATATTGTATAAAATGTAGTGTGCAGCGGGCGCGTGGCGCAATGGATAACGCGTCTGACTACGGATCAGAAGATTCCAGGTTCGAATCCTGGCGTGCTCGCTCACTTTTAATTTTCTCCGGTTGCCACCTAGGAGGCCGTGCTTTTACGCTCGAGCCGCCTACTGGTACAAGGGACCTCTTCTTACCAGGGCTTCCGTGATTACACGATCTTAGTGGGTTGGTACATCAGCAAACCCGTCGTGGAACAACAGCCGATTTTGCGGGGGTTAGGTGGCGACTACGTGCATCAAGTGCACTCTTAGCAGCCTTGCTTTAGCCGAACATTTATAGTAGCCAGCTATCCTTAGTGCCGTGAGGGCTTTACTCTCCAGGCCATGGGCTCTACTGAGCCCTGCGACCGTAATGAAAGAATTTACAACTTTCTCATGAATCACGTGCCTAAAAGTTTTTTTGAGAACTGTTACCGGCATAAAAGGAGTTTTAACTTTCTTTCTAAAACGGTTCCGTTGTCATTATTTTCAGACATTTTACAGCATTAAAACGTCCAAGATAACAGGTAATTCCTGGGTCAATTGGTTTCCAGAGATATTTCAGTTCACGGTTTGAGAAGGTAGTCAGAACAGAAGTAAAAAACTACGCATACACATTCGGCTTAACCAAGCCTGCTCATAGCACACTTGATGCACGTAGTCGCCCCCTAACCCTCCTACCCCTCTACACCACTACCCCCACTACCGGAATGAAATATATTTATAAATACAGTTTACTGACAAAGTAAAAGTAATATATTAAACAAAATCAAAACATTTCCTTCGGCAGGTAAACTATGGTCATCAGGTACCGAGGGGGCTACGATGCATAAATGCTATACTGGTCCAGCTCCCTCTTAAAAACGGTTACATGTATGAGCATATCTACATCGGCAAGCAGACTTTAACGCTTCAACCACTCTGATTGAAAAGAAGAACTCCCTCATGTCTAGCCTAACGTAGCCCTGGCAGTTTTTTACGGCTGCTAAGTTGAAGGAGAAGTCGGATCCAAAATAACACTATTGACCACGCAAGATGTTGCATTTTTGTATGGTATTAGTTGTTTGTAGCTCACAAGTAAGAATTGATTAAAATAAAACAAGCATATTTGACTATTTCACTTCGATTTTCCAATTTCACTGTTTCGACGATTATGTGTACGTGTGCATATGCTACTCTCCATTTTCAGTAACATACTCATTTTACCTGCAATATTTTTGACATACCCTTTCCAATAAGGTCTTCAAAGGCCATACCTATTACCCTAAATATGCTGAAATAGAGGATAGTTAGGGTCTCCAGTATTTGAAGACGAAGTCCATTTATGACTGTAGAGACGTGTCAAAGAGTCTGGCAAGGCACTTTTCATCAAACTCTGTGAAAGCCAACCTGAAAAGTTTGTTCCGAGTCCGCCGACTCGCAGAATGCTCGATTCTTTCGATGAGGCCTTCCACGGCCGATGGGTTGGCCGAGGAGTAGTGACCAACCAGATGCCTTCATCGCATGCCACTTTATTTATCCTCTTGAACCTGCTGTAAATTTCCAATCTTATGAAACGTACATCGAACTTCTGAAATGGCTTGTCGACACAAATAAATTTTTAAAGTAAATTTGTGATATTAAGTAGCATAAAGTCTAATTTGAAAATATGTCCGTCACGTTAGGATGCCAGCTTACGATAACCTACGAAATGCATACCCCGTGAAGATGGAAACTTATCTAAGTAGCAAATATTTTCCGAATTTTTATTTGATGCTCTTTTAAATCTAGCTATATGTCATAGAAATCATGCATAAAAATTGATTCTCGTACTTCACCGGTAACAAATTACGTCTTTATCAAAGTCTATACTTGAAAAAGGGACATCAGTTGGTTTAAAAAACTTATACTTACGACGTTCATTCATCATTCATCTTATTTGTCAAATTATTAATGTTGTCCTCAAATTACCTAACATGATTTTTTAAGAAAAAATGCACAAAAATATTCTTCCTTGCGCTGGTCTGGTAGAAAATTATGTCTTCTTGAAATTTTGTACTCGATGAGGAGAGCATATTTCTGTCGGCCTTGACGTTGATTGGATAGCTGTGATTGGTCGGTACCAAAAATGCGTGTGCGAGTACGCGTCATAGGCGCAGTGTTGCCATAGGGGACCATCAGTAGGACTACTAGAATAATTCCGGTAAAGCCTGCTGGATGATTGGATGTTATAGCACGAACGAGCTGCTTGTGATGGTGTGTGGTGTCACTGTCGTTTACTGTAACCCAAGCTGTAACTGTATGACGGCAGGACGGGGGGGGGAAGGAGCTTGATGATCCATGTCGGGCGTTGGAAGCTGTAGTCCTGGTACGGCTTCTAAAAATCCACGGTTTCACGATCAGTTGGTCACAGTCGGCTGTATGCAACTGACTAATGTTAACCAACTGACCGCGGTTCAGGTCTGCCTGTTAGATAACGACTCATGACATGTTTTAGGAGGGCCAAACACTCGCGCCGTCCTCGAGGCAGGATAACAAAGAGAGAACATGCGAGACTGCCGCCGGCCAGCTTCTGAGTTCACGCATGACAAGGGCGACGAAAAGACGCCTGCAAGTGCGCGCGTCACCGAGGGCGCGACGGCTGCCCGTAAAGGTCACTTGTGGAGGGCCAATAGGGAACAATGACTACTGACCCTTAATTATACTGCCACTACTGAAGGCGGTATTCTGCTACTGGGAGACACGGAACTCTGTTACAGAGACACGCTGCCGACGACTCGACATTCTGCTGCTAGAGACAAGACATGTTGTTGGCCGAGACGAACTACCGACGACAGAGGACAGGCTACTGACGGGTACACGGAAGACAACGCTGATGTGCAAGCAGAACTAATGACAGTGAAGCACTATCTACTCTCCTGTTCTGCCTTCTCTTCCTAACACGTAACTGGGGGGCATATCCGGTGTTGACACAGGAACACACAAGGTTATAACAACATGGTAGTTCGATTGTCGCAGGCAGCGATGTCCACTGTATGTCCCGCACTTTGGCAGTCCTCGGATCAGTGCCACTGTCGCTGACTCACCGTTTCTTTGCTGCCAACATAGTTCCACATGGCAGTCGTTTCCCACGTCACGCGTTCTTGGCCAACTAGCTGCAGAACCGCACATGACGCATCGTGCTTTCGCCTGTGTCTACTACCAACTCTCGTAGGGAGATGGGTGTAGCAGACCTTGGCCACCGGGAGGGCGGGTGGGAACGCGGTTCGTAGACGCGTCTGCTGTGGTTCCCCTACGTTGGATCAACTCTCCCCTCCGCCCAATCCGTGTTTTTGATGACGGAACAGCCCCTCCCGGCCACGCTGCTCCGACTCCTCCTCCTCGCCGCCGGAATCGAGGCCAACCCTGGACCTCTCTGGTACTGCTCGTTCTGCCGAGTCCGTCTGGGCCGCCGCGACTGGTCTGTACGTTGCGGCTCCTGCAATGGCTGGTGCCATCTCCGCTGCAGTGGCCTCGCCACGGCTGCCGATTGGTCGCCCGCCTTCGCGTGTCCCAGCTGTCCCGTGCCCCCACCGATCTCCATGCCTCCAGCCCGTCCAGTCCTGAACCCAAATCCTCTGGTCTCCGACCTTACCTCACCACCTGGTCTCAAGATCTTACAATTCAACGCCAACGGCCTCCTTGGGAAGCTTGACCAGCTCCTGGCCTTCATGCGCTCGCACAGCATAGCTGTGGCGGCTATCCAAGAGACAAAGTGGTCTAACTCCACTAAGGTCCCTTCCTGTGCCGATTACACGATTGTCCGTCGCGACCGCGGCCGCAACAAAGGCGGAGGTTTGGCCTTCCTGGTGGACAAATCCATTGCCCATCACCAGCTTCCCCTGCTTGGAGCCGATCCCACGGAAGTACTGGCGATTTCCCTTGACATTGGCCCGGCGCCGCTAACCGTCGTGAACGTGTACATCCCTCCAACTTCCAGTTGTTCTCCCGGTTTCACCGCCTCTATCGCTCCCTACTTACCTTCTGGAGACAGTCTGGTGCTAGGTGACTTCAACGCTCACCATGACCTATGGTGCTCTAACTTGGCAGCCGACTCCCGAGGAGAAGCTCTGGCTGACGAAATAGAACACGCCCCCTTTGCCGTTCTCAACGAGAACAGCCAAACGCGGCTCCCGACCAACGGCGCCTCCAGCTCGCCCGATGTTTCCCTCGCCAGTCTCAGTCTGGTAGCCTCCACCATGTGGAAGACGGAAATCAGCCTGGGTAGCGACCACCTCCCCATTGTGCTCGAATTGGCCACCGCCGCCGAGCGTATCAAGGCCCCCAACCGGCACTTCATTAATTTCAAGAAAGCCAATTGGGCAGCGTTCACGACCGAATGCGAAGCCGAGATCGATGGCCTACCGCCTCCCACCTGTGTCCACATGGCGGAGCGAGCCCTTCGTCGAATACTCCTGGCAGCAGCAAGTCACCACATCCCTAACGGCCGCATTCCCTTTCTTCGTCCTAACTATCCACCCGAAGCCTCCCACCTGGAACGAGAGAGAGACGAATTACGAGCGAGTGACGCCAGTGACCCGCGCGTTGGCGAACTGAATGGCTTAATCACTAAGACTATCAACGATGGCAAACGCCAACGCTGGCATGAACTAGTTTCAGATTGTAATTTCAGCGGCAACTCAGCTGCCACTTGGAAGCTTTTACGCAACCTGACCAAACCCCGGGCTGATACATCAAACCAGTCTATTAGCTTTGGGGACGGCAAGTTCATTTCCAACAACGGTAAGATCGCCGCGAAGATGAACAAGCTGTTCTCGCCCCGCTCGGCGCCCAGTCCCAAAAGCCAGCGCCCCCTTCTTCGCCTCCTCCATAAAGCCCCGCCCCCAGACATTTCCTTTTCGGCTGATACCATCCTCACCACCGTCAAGAAAATGAGAGCTTCGAAAGCCTTAGGACCAGATGGTCTGGCGCCTATCCATGTGCGCCACATCGGCCCGAAGGTGGCTGCCTACCTTGCCGCCCTCTTTAACCTTTCACTGGGAACTTCAATCATCCCTGATTGCTGGCGCCAGTCGATCATTATCCCCCTGGTCAAAGTGGGTAAGGACCCCTGCCTAGCGACCTCTTATCGTCCAATTGCCCTCCTCAGTCCATTGGCGAAGATCCTGGAACGTCTCATCCACCCACTTCTGACGTCTGTGGCGGAACTATCTTGCCACCAACATGGTTTCCGATCAGGTCGTGGAACTACAACGGCGCTTTTCGAGCTCAGCGACGCTATCCTCGAGGGCTTCAATCAACAGAAGCCCGCTTCGCGGACCGTGGCAGTCTCAATTGACCTGTCACGAGCCTTTGACTGCGTCCGCCATGATCAGCTCCTGCAGGACTTGGTCTCGTTGAACGTCCCGACTGGCCTGGTCCGATGGTTGGCGGCTTACATCCGTGGCCGTCACGATCGTGTCCTCTTCCGGGGCGCTCTCTCCAAGCCCCGTAAGCAGTCCTGTAGCGTCCCTCAAGGCTCTGTGCTCAGCCCGACACTCTTTAACATCTACATGCGAGAGCTCCCACTCCCCCGGGCACCTGTGCAAGTGGTATCCTATGCGGACGATATTACGTTCTTCTGCCGGCACCATGAAATCGATCAGGCTGCACAGCTCCTCACGGAGTTCATGCCTGTTGTCGAAAACTTCCTCACCCAGCGCGGAATGACGATCTCGGCAGCCAAGTCGTCCGTAACTGTTTTTACGCTTGATCCGAAGGAGTTTAATCGTCACCCGGTCATCACCGTCAATGGGGCGTCCTTACCGCTCGTCCGCAAGCCCAAACTCCTTGGTGTGCGTTTTGATCCGCTCTTCACGTTCGCAGACCATGCCAGGGAGACCGCAAGCAAAGTAAGCCGCTGCACCAAGGTCCTCAAGGCTCTAGCAGGCACATCCTGGGGCTGTGCGAAAGAGACTCTGTCGACTGCTTTCAAGGCGCTGGCCAAGCCGCACCTCACTTATGCGGCATCAATCTGGTCTCCTACGATAAGCTCTTCCAGCCTCCGCCGCCTCCAGTCAGCCCAAAACGCTGCCCTCCGCACGATCACGGGTTGCTATAAAATGTCGCCTATAGATCATCTTCATGCGGAGGCTTCTGTTCTACCGGTCGCCCATCACAACACTCTCCTTAGCCAGCAGTTCTGGTGGAGTTGTTCGCAACCCGGCCATCCCAATCATCACCGTTGCACCGCTCCCGAGCCCTGCCGCAACGTCCGGCCGTCTATTCGAGCACTCCACAAGGAAGCTGTTGCCTCGTCTCTCGCGGACCTACCTGTTGATAGCTCTGCCACCAAGACAGGCTTCCAGCGTCTCCACCAGAGATTCGTTGTCGAGGAGAAACGAGGTTACCGTCCCCCGGTCCATTTGGGTGGCTATCCACCTCCGATTGCGGTCTCGGAACGACATCTCCCGAGGGTCACTCGCTGTACTCTGGCGCAGCTACGCAGTGGCTACTGTATGCTCCTTCGCCAGTACCAGCACCGGCTTGACCCATCCATACCCGACTGCTGTCCCGACTGCGGCGTCTCGCCGCATGACTGCCGTCATCTGTTCGCCTGCAGTTCTCGGCCAGGCACCCACCTCACTCCCGCGGACCTGTGGCTCAAGCCGGTCGAGGTCGCGGCTTTTCTCCGTCTCCCAACTACTCCCAGTTTGGATTCCGGCGGGGATTCCTGATCCAACTATGGGCTACGACACACACACACCAACTCTCGTCTCCTAACCGGTCTGCTCCGTCGGTAATAATGAGTCAAGGTGACTGACGGTAAGTCTGGACACAGTGACTGTCAAAACTAACCAATCAGCCTACGCGTGGCACACCCCACCTGGTTCTCGAATACTCAGTCAGTATATTTGGAGTAAGTAAACGAAGCCCTTAAAAACTCCATTGAAACAGTACAGGAATGCATAATGTGTAGTGAAATATGCAAAAGTTGTTACAGATCGTTATTGTTGTGCAAAAGTGCGTAAAAATATTTTGGAAACACGAATGGTTGATAAGGTGAGGCGTTTGCGGAATGGCAGCGTACAAAAAGTTCACTGTATATCCAGTATGCAATATTCGTCCGGACACTTTTACTGTAAATAAAAACGTTATTGAAATCAAGTGAGTAGTATGTTTGCTTGTAATCGTTAATGTGATGTGAGTATTGGGCCTTAGCAGATGATTACCCAAACGTCTCTTGAACATGTTCACAGTGGGTGAATGTACAACGGACTCTGGCAAGGAGTTCCACTGTCGAATGATGCCTTGAGAGAAGATGGACGGACGTTGGTTTGTTCGACTCAGTTCCTTCTTCTGTTACTGTAAGTGCGGCCTGAATCTCAACTCAGCACAAAAACCATAAAGACTGCGTTGGAAAGAAACCATTGCCGCATAACATTAAACACTTCAGTCATTTCCCACCATGAGGGCCGGGTGTGCTGACCCATTCAAGCCTACCTTGTCGGTTAACTTCGCTCACTGTTGCTTGTCACTATGACAGTAACTGGAGGCTGGTGAGTCAGGACAAGCTGGAATAAATGGCATTCTGCCCTGCAATTAGCACAGACAGGAGAACCTGGTTCACAGCATAGTCATAAACTACAAACAGAGTGGGCGAACCGCATCATCTGTAAAAATTCAACATTCATGCAAATTCATTGAGCATGTGTAACAGCAGGTGCCCTAAGGGTTTCTTCTATTAACTGCGATATTTGAACCGATCCCGAAGCACTGAAGTTGCGTAAACCCTACTGTGGAGCTCTGCTGACGACTTATTTGAAAGCATCGGTAGCTAACTGGGTGGTCGGAGTGCCACGGGTCCAGAAACGCCCCGCGCAGTATGGCATAGTCTTGCGCTAAATTTCATGATGGATTCTTTGTTTCCGGATCCTAACACTGTCCCAAACATTAACGTTAACTTGGTCTTAATCCTTACCATAATCTCCCTAGAATTTAGCACGAACCCGTATGTCCCGGTGCCCTGATTGGGGGAGGGGGGGGGGACGGAGCGGCACATGAGAGATCTCTACGAACTGGCTTTCTCTTCAGTGACCCACTTCGCTCGCCTCTCGCGGCTGCTAGCAAGTGCGCACACACCAGCGCATACCTACCCTTACTCGGTCTGGCTAATCACCCTCAAGGTTGATTCACAGATAATCACTCACATTTCGGATGCCGTCCGTCTCGGGTGCGGACGCAGGCCCGTTTGATTGTCAACTTCCTCTAACATATTATCCATTAGCTCTGCACATAATGTAGTTTTCTTTCTTCCCAGGCGTCCCGCTTTCTATGTTCTCCCACGGAACTGGGCCTGAAGATCGCAGCGTCAACGATCTGTAGCCGTCACCAAATATTGATTTTCCCGATGCCGCGGCTAGCTGACTCAAGGTCATTCAATACCTCAGTCATCGCTTTCAGACGCGCTGACCTGCAGAGACGTCACCGACTTCCCCTCGGACACACAGGGGCGTCCAGGTAGTCGCGGCTACCAAAGTGCCACTTGAATACGCTCTGCCGCCTACCATCGGTCGGCTCAGCCTACCCCATCAGACACAAAACCTCTCGGATAATGTCGCATGCACCATGAAGAGAACATCTGAACCTGCCCCGCAAGCCTACTTAAGCAACTGTCCCCACCGTCTCATTCCGTTTCAGGCAGGACTGGACGCAGTCAAAACTAGCCCTGACTTCGCCAGTGGCCGCTGCAACCTAAGACAGCAACTGGGAGTTCTGTACCCACAATAAATCCTTCCAACAGATCGGCTTCAGCTTTTAACTACAACTTGGGATTGCGGTCTGATGATTGCAGTGCTCAAAGCACAACCACTACTTAGACCACCACAAGTATTTTGATATGGGGAACATGGGGTCACTAAATGCTACTGCTTTGTTCTCTGCTCAATTCGCAATCAGTTGATGGATCGGTCGGTTGGTCGTTTGCGTCATGCTCTAATTTCCAAACATGAGCTCTGGTTTTTCGATTGACCAGTGACAACGAACGTCTGCCTAGGTAGTGCACCGGAGGAGTTAACGGGAACGACTGTGGCTGACAGCCAAAATGCCTATCCCCCTTCGTTATCCAAGGCTCGCTGCTCCAAAGTCGTGTGGTCACAAACAACTGTTTTGATGCTTTCTTTCACGGGCGCCACCGTCCCCCGAGACTTGACTTCACAGTTGCTTCTGGCTAACCGATAACAGTTGCGTCAACGACCCATGTTCTTCGGCGTGCAGGCGGACCCGACAGTTGACCTCAGCTGATTGAGCCACACACTCAAGTGCGCACACACCCGCGTATGCACGTGCGTCCAAATAAGCGCGCCTGCCTAAGGGCCATTTGACGAAGACACCCCTCGGCCGATGCAGCAAAGACCTCTACAGGTCACATCCACTCGGAAAATTGCAACACACCAATAACATAACACTTCGACTTGCTTCACAATCCTACTCAAGCAACTGTCATCACCCCACACAACACTCAGTCGACACTCTCAGGCCTGGTTGTATACAGTCAGGACTAGTCCTGGCATCACCAGTGGCCGCTGTCATCTGAGACATCAATATGGAGTTATGTACACTCCTTCTGGTGACTGCTGCCTCTTCCCTCCAACCTAGGGTTCGACCTGATGATTTTAGTGATCTAGGCACAACCACTACTTTGACCCCTACAAATTGGTGACCCCGACGCAGAAACTTCTGCTTTGGCTGATAAGTTGACTACACCGTACTGTTTTCTTTGTGTCACTCACCATGCCCACGGATAAGGAAACGCGGTCGCCAACACGCTGTCGCGAATCGAGATTGATGTCTTCCACAAAACTCAGTCATTCATGTCCAGGTTGAACCACAATCAATTTATTTGGAGCATTCATCCAAATTGTTGTTATCCCATCACACCTCTTCTGTGAACGAGACATTCCTCCGCCCAACAACGACGAACCCATCACAAAAATACGACCGTAGGTGCATGTCCACGTGACCTCGCTTTGGCTCTAAGCACGACCACTACTTAGACGTTGCAGGTCTTCCCATGAACTTAAGTCACCACAATATCCTAACCGGTCCCCAAAACACTGACTGACAGACGGTGTTAAAAGCATTCTGAAAGTATATTTGTTTAGTTTTAAACAAACAGTGAGCTTTCAAAAGAATGTGTTGAAAAGGACAATCCAAAGGAAGGGACAAAGCAAAAATGCGTCCATAGTTGTGCGTGTGCGTAAGAAAACTGCGAATTTAATTCTTCTTCCCTTTCGATGCGGACTTGCTCTTCGAGCCGGACTTGGAGGTATCAGTCTTTGCGGCTGCCTCTGCCGCTTGCACGGCTACAATTGCTTCCATGGAGAAGTCCTCGTTGAGGGGTTCAGGTATCGGTTCAAAGGTCTTCTTAAAGTCCAGAGCCTGTGCATGTAGAACGCGTGCGTGGTTCTTCTCGTGATTTAGCAGGATCGGGAACGCGATCAGAGGGTCGGGACAGTCTGTGAATTCCACACGGCACCAACCACACACCAGGGGGTTGGTTGTGTTGTGGGCAACCAGCACGTGAGCCTGAAGTTGCATCGGATTGGGCAGCACCTCCCAACAGGTGGTGCACACCTGATTGGTGTCGGTTGCATCCATCAGGAGTTCCCGGCTAGTCCACAGATTTGCCAGTTCAGCTATGGCCTCCTCATGACGTCGTTTCACGTGCTGGTTGAAGCAGTCCTCTGATCGAATACCCTTGGCGCACATGGCACAGATGCGAAGCCCTTCCTTGACTGGTTCATCTGTGCCGTGGCGGCAGAGAATATGTCCGTGGTACTCCACGTTGCTGTGAAAGATCTGACAACACATAACGCAAGCGAAGGGTTCTCTCAGCTGGAATTCTGTCTGGAGTTTCTGTCGTAGCAGCAGCTGGTATGCGGGAACGTGTGTCTTGGCACAGTGTGCATCCAGCTCCAGCAGACCGGGTGCCACTTCCGCGGACTCAAATTTACACATTTGTTCTCCCATGGCTTTTTTGAGGTTAAGTTCGTGCTGTCGCAGGGTGGCCTCATCCGCATTGGCTGGTGGTGGTGCGATTGCAGGCGGGGGTTGTGGGGGTGGTTCCTGGAAGCTGAAGCTGCACAACCCACATACACCCGGTTGCCTCTGAGGTCGGTGATAGGCCAACAGGTGGACGGTTAATTCGCTGCGTGAACTGAAAGGTCGACTACGACAGAAGAGACACCGATAGGGTGGACCACCCGCGAGGGAGACATTGGAACTGACTAAGCGCAGGTAGGCGGACTTTGCGAGGCAACACTTGTGTTTTTCAGACCACTTCATGAAGACAGTTTCCTTGCATTTGCGACAGTGTTGATTGCTAAAATCGTAGGGCAACTCGTGGTCCATAAGCAGGGTGTGGGCTTGAACGGCGACCCCGTCGCTGAAGTCTACACAGCACAAGTAACAGAAGTTATCGGGTTCGGTTTGTATGCCAATCTCGACGGGGGGTTCGTCGCTGCCATCCTTACCTCCAGAACCCTTGCCACTTTTGCTTTTAGGCGGGGAACTTTTGCCCATTCTGGAAGTTTGGCTGCCCGACCCTACACGCACACGCGCTCTGGACTGACCCTGAACCTACACGTCCGTGTGAATGAACGTTCAAGCGACCGGGGGCGGCGGGAGAGAAAATCGATTGCTCCAGCCGACCAGCACGTGGTGGTCGATACGATTCGCTCCTTCAACGGGCCACATAGTAGATGCGCTGGACCAACCTGGAGGTCAGGGATCAGGGTACGACAGACGTTATTCGGGTTGTGATCGTATAGCAAATGTCGCACGTGGGGCGATGGGGGGGGGGTAAGTGGGTCCCCGGCCTCGGCCGCGCCAGCCACCTGCGCCTACTTACGCCTCTGGCTTTCTTCATTCGGTCTTGACACTGAGCCCAGGTGGGTGAGGGGCGAGAGGGTGTGGTAGATGCCGTGCAAGTCCTCTAGCACTCTCTCGATGCAGCCTGATCCTCAGTCCTATGGAGGATCAAGTTATTGCGTTAATTGATGACTGGGAGTACAGTTGAATGGTTTCTCTCAATCGGTTATGAAAGTGGTGTCCATAAAAGTCCTCAAGAAGAGTTTGGATGATTATATATAGCTTTCCTTTTACCTTAACACTGAATCTGAAATAGTACCACTTCAGCTTCAGACAAGTTATCTGTGGAAAAAACCATACTACTTACATTTTGTAGACAATATGTTAATATTAAAAGTTTTGGGAATTCGTGTTAAGTCGTCTATAACGTATCGGCTAGTAAAAATAAGCTTTTCAAAGGCATTGCCTGTTGCTCTAATAAAATAAACAGAAAAATGAAACCATGACTCTTGCCGCATCATGGCAGTTTGAAATGTATTGAAATCCTTTAAGTAAGGAAAATAAGCTCTCCGCATTCGGGCAGCGGTCAGTCGAACCGATTGCTCGAATGTTTGTACCTGTAATTCAGGACTAGTGGGTCTTTTAGTAGATAAACCGGGTTCTTAAATATGTGAACACGCAAAGAAACTGCGCACGAAAATTTCTTCATGCACGATCTTCTGTGCTCAGTTAAGCAGATGACAGCCCTACAGCTCCGCAAGAAACACTTGGATAATTATATGCATCTCTTGTTTGCCATCGACAGTCTGAACCCGAAGTAGTACCCGCCATGCCCAGACAGAGTTATTTGTAAAAACAGTGCTACTTACATTTTGCAAATACCATACTTATTGTGGTAATTTCTTACAGTGCGTACATAGATGGATATGGCGAACAGGGCACTGCCTAGTACCTTCACCAAAGAACCTAAATGACACATTTCCTCCTGTTGTATGAGGAAGTTGGAGCTGGGGTCCTTTTAGGAGCTGAACAGTGCTTTTACATACAGAGAGAAGGAAAAAAACCGTAGCTACGCTGCACGCTTGTTTTAATGCACGAAGGTGGGCGATTCTGAAAGCCGTTCTCGCTTGAGCACGGTTGTTTGAGTGGTGTCTTGATTATCATGCAACAGCAAAGATATTTCATGCACGCCGTTATGCCAGCCTTGAAATGTACGTTTTTTCAGCCGCCTGCGAAACTCCACTTGGTAAGCAATTTATATTTAACTATACAGCATTATGCCATACTACTCGTGATTAAAAAGTAGTTTTCTTTTATTACTATTTGGATCACCCCAGATTCACAGCCATGTACAAGGACACTGCATCACATAACAAGGACATGTACAAGCACATTGCATTACTTTACAATATACTACTCGTGACTAACGACTAGTCATGATGTTGTTATGCAATTGGCGTACTTTCTACATTTACTTTGCATCCATATATTTCCTATCATCTTGTTACAAAATGGGAGTTCACAGGTGTTTGCCTATTTTTCCCTCAATAAATGATGCTGATACTATGTCCATTAATATTGATTTCCTCTGTCTTTGTGAATTTAAGTATATTGTACAGATAACGCAGACAAAATAGTATTTACTGTAAGCATTTAGTACCAAACTGTGGCTTCTTACAGGGCCAAAAAGGCTGTATTTTGGTTTTGAAAAGTTTCTACTTCAGATATTCTCTAGGACCGTAAAATTTAACCCATGAAGTATACAATATAGTTCAAATCTATTGTATACTAGTGAAAAAGCCCGGCTTCGCCTTGAGGCCTCCCTGCCCATTATAGTTCCCTTATGAAGGTAAAAGGTAAGAGTCACAGTCGTGGTGCATCGAGATTTCTCGTAAGCAGAATGGGTGCACCAACCTTCGGAATTAGTTTGTCTCATGGAACGCCGGATATTTCTAAACTGTATAGGAATTCTATCTGAAAGATCAACCGTCAAATCGTATTATGCCTTCAGTTTATCCTCACCCGGCAAAAGATTGGTAACTATCTCGTTAATGCCATTGACAAATTTGTTGATTGGAGCAAGATTTCCCGTTCGCATAGCCACTTTACATCGAAAAATGTGGTTTGAAGATAAGGCAAAGCTTTTTTCTCTAAGAGCTCGGCCAAGTGGATACTTAGGTGTTCAATGGCCGGAGGCAGCGGATTTAGCCTTTGCTGCGTCGGCGGCAAAAATTGTTTACGGTCAGCGAGTCTGCCTGAAACAGCTGATATGGAGCGTAGGATAGACAGCTCGCAAAAGCGATTTCCAAGAGAGGCGGACAGGCACGCATCATAGTGCCACTTTTGCGAACTATGCTATCGGCGAACAAACCTATGACTCTTAACGCTAGCCAATCGAAAACGGAATAGGAACCGTACATAACCACAAGATCGCTTTTATTAAGTCTACAGATTCTTATGGACACTACAGCGTACCCGATTAAGGACATACAAGCATATATGAGGTTGCTTGCACTGAAGACATAGAGATACAAGGCTGAAGAGTCTACATGCAAACAAAACGACAAATCCGAAATGAATTGTAAAAAATTTTGAAAACCCTAGATATACCCTTTCCTTGATAATAAACTTGTAAAAAGACCTGACCTTATGCTGTAGCCGACGCCAAACACTGCTGTGCTCGGCGTCCTTATTCAAGGCCAAGTGCCTCAAGGTCATCCACTGTCGTAGTGAGCGCCTTCAGACGCGTTGACCTGCAGACCTTGACAGGTTTCCACTCGGAGACACAAAAACGTGCACCCGTATAGTGGTGGCTGCCCAAGCGCCACTTGAACACACCCCTTTTCCTCACCGTCGGCCGACACAGCCTACGCAATCAGACACGAAACCCCTCGGATAACGTCAAATGCATCAGTTGGAAAATATAGCGCAAGGGTTTAAGGCTACGAAGGTTTAGCTCTTACTACTGCGATCTTCCGAGCCCAGTTCCTTAGAAGAAGATAAAATTCATGGAAGCCAACGTGGAAGGAGATTATATTCTGTACAGAATCAGTAGGAGAAGAGTTAACAGAAGGGTTGACTCGGCCTGAGGTGGAGTTTGACCATGAGGAGCGAGAGAGAGAGAGAGCGCCGCAGCCTCGCATCCGCCACGCACCAGGGCGCGAGGCCGAGTGAGTCCGCCTGGCTTGCTGTGTGGCTTAGTGTGAAGTTACAGCGCCCAGGTGGATAGGCGGTCATCGATTGGCTGGCGCGTGTGCAAGACTTGCTGCAGTGAGAAGAAGGGAGCGTACTGACAGCGGTTGCCAAGTTCGCGGCGAACAAAGGCAGACAGCGTGAGTCAACAGCGGCAGGCTCCCACAAACACTCGAACTTGCTCCGCAATACTACTTAAGTAACTGCCATCACTGTTTCATGCACACTCAGGCCTAGTTGGACGCAGTCAGCACTTTGCCAGTGGCCACTGCCGCCTGAGACCGCAACTCTTGGTTCTGTGTTTCACGGTATTTGTAATTTTGGTGTCTTCTATCTTATACCTACAGCCTGGGATTTGACCTGACGATTGTGGTGCTCTAAGCAAAACCACTACGTTGACCCCTACACTGCCAAACGAACACAAGAAATGATATGTTTCTTACGTTTTCTAGACAATATATTTGAATATTTAAGGGTAGCTAAAATCAATAACGAAAATACGTATTACCTACGTAGTCTCGGTTTACCAAGTATGGTTTTGCATGCGACTGAACAGACGGGAATTCGCTAGCCGATATCCAGGTGGTGTAGTTTCTAAGCCATCATCAGGCCAAAATTTAAAGTAGGTAGAAGGCTGACAGCATCTTTGGAAGGGATTTATTGTGTACAGCACTCTCACTTGTGAAGAAGAAGACGACTCAATCGCTGGGACAAAACATTTATTGGCCTGACATTTCGGGATTCGTCGCGGACTCGTCATCAGAGACATAATCAGAAAACAGTAGCAGATAAGAGCCAGTTGCTGTATCAGATGGCAGTGGTCACTGACGAATCCAAGGCTAGTTTTGACTGCGTCCGGTCAGACCCGAGAGAGCTGGAAACAGTGGGGGGCAGTTGCTTAAGTAGGATTGCAGAGCAAGTTCAAGTGTTCTCCAATTGGTGCGTTTGACATTACCCGAGGGATGTCGTGTCTGGTGTCTGTGACTACCTGGACGCACTTGTGTATCCGAGTGGAAGCCGGTCTAGTGTCTGCAGGTCAGCGCTTCTAAAAGCGCAGATTGAGATAGTGGACGACCTTGATGCAGGTGACCTTGAGCAAGGACGTCGGACAATGCAATTTTGGGTGCCAGCTACAGTGCTTACGCTGCAAGGTAATCCATATTACACCTTCACTGAAGTACTCCTTCCTAATCTAAAAGGCATTTCGGATGGTTGGTTAACATTTCATGAGATCGAAGCCACTGAGGGTGTATTTTAAGATCAAATGTAAAAAGCGCTGCTTCGAAGACTTTATTCCAATGGTAGGGCGCTCATCGATTCGGTTACGGAACATGCATGCATGCAACAGTTGTAGTATTCCCGATCGCAACCGACAAAACCAACGAGCCCTTGGTGCAGCGGTAAAGTGTTGCACTCAATGATCGAAGATTCAGAGTTCCAATCTCGTGGTTGGCATTCCTGCGATTGGCCATGACTGGCTGATGACGGTTAGCAAGCCAGAATTGGCCATTACCGTTGATTCCATTCCACTTTATTCCAGGTCCTTACAATAATTTCAGACGAAAGGGCAGACGCCTACACGTGACAAGGTCACGTTACCGCACCGCGTTCGTTTGATTAGGGCCTAATCGATAATCGCACGTGTAGTCGTAGTAGCCACCAGACAGGGAGAACAGGCGATCGTCTGGAGGTTACTTACCTCGGCGTCTACTAGGCATGGGGAAATCTCCGAAAGGGAAGGGCAAGGGCTCCAAGGGAAAAAGCAAATCACCCGGAAGTAAGGGTTCAAAGGGCAAAAATGTCCCCGAAGAGCCTCCAGTCGAGCGGGGTATGCAAACCGACCCCGACAGCATCTGCTTCATGTGCTGTGTGGAATTCAGCGATGGCGCCGCCATACAAGCCCACACGCTTCTAATGGACCACAGACCCCCCTACGACATCAGTCATCAGCACTGTAGAGGCTGCAAAGAAACTGTTTTTATGAAGTGGACGGAAAAACACAAGTGCGCCCTCGCCAAGGCTGCATACCTACGCCTTATCAGCTCCAATGTCTCGCTGCCTGGCGGTCCGCCCTACAGATGCCTTTACTGTCGTAGCCGACCTCTCAACTCACGCAGCGAATTAACCGTCCACCTGCTGGCCTATCACCGGCCGCAGAGACAACCGGGGGTCTGTGGTTTGTGTCCATTCACCTTTACGGAGCCCGTTCCGCTCCCACCACCCCCTGTCCCCCCTCCACCGGCAAATGCCGACGAGGCCACCCTAAAACAGTATGCCAAGGAGGTGCAAAAGGCAACTGAACTACGAATGTGTGAATTTGAGTACGCCGAGGTGGCGCCTGGTCTGGTTGACCTCCACAATCACTGTGCCCGAGTGCACGTTCCAGCCTATAGCCTACTTCTACGGCAGAGGCTCCTGACTGACTTCCACCTGAGAGAACCCTTTGCCTGTGTAATCTGTGGACAGGTATTCCACAGCAACGTGGAGTATCACGCGCATATAATCTGCCGTCATGCCACTGATGTCCCCATTAAAGAAGGACTCCGGATCTGTGCAGTATGCTCCAAAGGCATCAGGTCAGAGGACTGTTTCAATCAACACGTGAAACGGCGCCATGAGGAGCCGATAGCACATCTGGCCGACCTGTGGACCAGTCGAGAGCTGATGATGGATGCGGCTGATGCCGGCCAGGTGTGCACCACCTGTTGGGAAGTCCTGCCCAATGCAATGCAACTGCAGGCCCACATTATAGTGGCACACACGTCAACCAATCCGCTAGTTTGCGGTTGGTGCAATCTGGAGTTCACATCCTGTCCGGACCCGCTTATTGCCTTTCCTATCTTTTTAAATCATGAGCGGAATCACGCCAGACTCCTCCACGCACAGGCTCTGGAGTCCAAGCGGACCTTTGATCCGGTTCCCGAGCTCCTCAATGAAGACTTCTCCGCGGAAGCCATCGCAGCGATGTTGGCCGCGCAAGCTGACGCGGACGCCAGTAAAAGTTCCAAGTCTCCAAAGAGCAAATCGGGAAAGAGCAAGGGCAAGGACAAGAGTAAGGGGAAGGGGAAGTCTTCACCGAAAAAGAAGAAGTAATTTTTCAGCTCTACATGGGGAGAGCTTGGATTCTCCCCTGCCCGTGTATATAATCAGGCCTGCAAGTGATTGGATACTTGCTGTTCGGAGAGCAATGGAAACAATGCAATTTCCCTCTCCCAACGATGTGTTCTGTTTTAGGTGTACTCTGAGGGGGTAAGGGCAGGCAGATCTAGTTTCAGGCATTGCCAAGAGAGTTGAATGGCCATTTCCGGTTATTTGGCCCTCATCAGCCAGTCATGTCTAACCCCAAGTGGTGCACCACACGAGACTCGAACTGGCGACCTTTTTGACCAGAGGTCCAACGCGCTGACCACCGAACTATGGGCTGTTTGTCTTGCCGGTTTAGATAGGGAATCTTGACATTCTCAGATGAGCACTCACCGACCGCCGCATCTGTCGCTGTGCGGCTGCGGGTGGCGCTCAAGTGTGAGTTCCAAGGCAGAACGTGAGTTCGGTTAACGCTAGGCGAGCGTTCATCACTGAAGACTGGACTCTGGCCGGGAGATATTACTGTGGCGTGGGCTGACGACCTGACAGATCAGTGAAGGCCGGATTGTGAGCAGTACTCACGTCTGCGAGGAGAGGATGGGCAGTAGAAGTGCGTGAGTCACAGAATAACGTTAGAAACCGACAAAGACAAGGCAGACTGCAATAGCCGTTTCTGACCTATTAAACGTCATCAGCCAGTCATGCCCAATCCCAGGTAGTTTATTCAGCCTGTACAATTAGCCAATAGGCATTTGCTGGAAAAGTTCTAGAGTGAGGCGACATGATCTCTGACAGCTTCCAGATTGTAAATATACCTGATCGCAGCCGACAGGACGACGAACCCGTGACTCAATGGTTGGGGCGTTTGGGTACTAACCAGCATCGAGTAGCGCATCGTTTGGGGTTGATTACGACCGGCTAATGATGGCCAATGAGCCAGAAAGGTCCAGTCCAGTCTCCCATGTCTCTGCTGGCAATGCTATCATTCGCAATTAGTCGGCGTTGCACGCACCATGCTGTGGGAACCCGATCTTTGCGACTGCGAACTGTCAGTGGTGCATGCCACAGCGACAACGCATTGACGTAGGACCGGAGAGCCACTGAGCACTAGAGGAGGCCTTTATTCGATTGGCCTGCGAGCACTGCGAAATAACGCACGGTAAAGTTTCCATGGTAAGCATCTGAAATGCCAACCGCCACACGTTACATCATGCTGATTATGGTGAAACGCAATAATTAAAGTCGAGGACATCTTTGGGACCCCCCACCCCAGTGGAAAAACGAGAAGGGTGCCATTGAAGTACGCATCGCACATCCTATGCAGATTGGGGGTATGAATAAGGTTTACTGTCGGGACGGATTGGCAGCCGGACGCGAGCTTGCGTCGATTTCTGCGAGTGAAAGCATGTTCCTACCAGCTCATTGGCCACTTTGGGTGGATGACTCTGATTGGTCCGGTGCCATGACGGCGTGCCATGTGCGTGCAAGCGCGGGCGTCAGAGTGATGCGCAGTGTTACAAAGGCAGCAGCGTGGTTTTATCGCAGGGGTTAAGTGAGTTTAACCCAGCAACTGGGATCTTCAGACCATGTTTACTTAGTAGAGGAGAAGAAGTCGGTTAGTGGTGAGTAGTGGGAAGAGTATATAGCGTAAACAAAGGGAAGGAGAATAGGTGGAAGAAGTCTGACTTGGGAGACCACGACCGCCAGGGAGATTGACCGGGTCCCAAGTGACTGTTTGAGAGCAGTTAGGACAGTAGACAGAGAAAGCGCGTTAATTGGCTAGGTTGGCCTGTATTTGGTTGAACGGCGTGTTGGGTGGTCCACGTCCTGCGCGCTAGTAAGTCTGGCGACCACAATGACCTTGATCTCCAGACAGATTGAGGCCACGAGGGGAAAACCAGACATCGGACAGGCGACAACCACTACAGTTTCACTACGGACAGATGGAGATAATCAGTTTGTGGCATCACAAGTACCGATAATTATTTTACCCCGGCAGCATTAGTCAGTCTCTGAGGGAAGACACGGCCCCACGATAACTATGAGCCCGTGGAAGCCACTCTGGAACCCCGTTTTCGGGCAGCTGGTTGACGGCCGCTTAGAAAACCGGATTCGTCGAAAATCCTCTTTTTCCTCCTGGCACCTCTGTCCAACTGCGCTGAGCTACGGCAACGCTGATCACCGAGATTTGTCAGTCTCGACGGCTAATGATCATCGTACAGGCCGCCTCCGAACAACCGTGTCCAACGCGTGCTCCATAGCATGGTGTACACGACACCAGCGGATGTGCTTAAATTGAGACAGACTTGCACTGCATCTGTCACACACCATCTTCGATCATCTGACTTTTTCTCGATGGTTAGATGATGCCAGGACAAGCGGAAGCGGGCTCGAAAACAGCAGTGGCATTCAAAGCTTAACCACCCGTCTACGCGTGCCATACACGATCCGTTGTTTGCAGCGCTACTGGGGTTTCACGGGGGTTGTTTGGGTCTCATATATATATATATATATATATATATATGTGTCATAAAAGCCACATTCCGAAGGAGCAATGAGATTATTACTACGTTTTGAGGAGAAATAAGTTATCCTACTAGGTGACAATCGGTCTTGGTGCGTCTTGATAGTTTAAAAGTTTGTTAAACTCTTCATTGTGAAAGGATGCGCGTGGCCCCCAGAGTCAACCTCCTTGTCCCAGAGGCCAGTAAACTGCCCGACCTGCTCAGCCGTTTGGGGCGGATATTGTGTGTAAGCGGTTAGCGCGAAGCGAAGCGAAGCTGCACCTAGGCGTACCACAACATTCCTCGCATGTGTGACACTTCTGTGGTGACTCACTTTACATAGGGAAGCATGACCGAAGGCCCACCGCTCCTAACACGTGCGTCTGCACTGAAGGCGGCCTCTGCAACAGCCAAACACAGATGCCCTATAGTTGGTCTCTCCCGGTGACGAATAAGACGCAGGCACGTCTAGTTCGATGCAGTCTGTTTGGCCAATAACCTTCAAGGCAACCAGACAATGCCTATTCTCGTTGCCGCCGGCATGCCTGCTACTAAACCCCACTTGGGACCCGGCCAGGCTTCTGGGTGGTCGTGTTCTCCCAAGTCAGACTACTTCCATCTATTCTTCGTTCCTCTGTGCACACAATATACTGTCCCTTCTACTCTGATCTTTACCGACTTCTTCTCTGCTAATTTTGTGTCTGACCATCGGTTTCGATGAGATCAACCAAGTGCACCAACAGGTTGGTACAGGAGGTGACGGCCTCAGGGTTTAGTTTAAAGTGATAGAGGGCGTAGTTAGCGGCTCCGCACTCTTGACCTTCTCCCGGAGTCTCGAAGACTAAACGGGGTCCGGCGTGGGCTGCTGTATCAAATGCAAGCCAATACACCGCCTAGCTTAGTCTTAAGTGACAATAGACTTTGCCCGGGTGCTACTGTGCTATCTATCCTCACTCAACTATAGTTGGTGTCTGGCCAGACTTAGGTAAACCGGGACTGGTACTGCTTACTTCTACTTCTACAAACTAGAGTGTAGCTTAGTGATAGTACTTGTTGGTACTGGTACTGACTGTTTTGCAAGTCAGAAGTGACGCTGATTAAAGTTAGCACTGGGCTCTTGAACCCTAAATCTCGGCAAGAAGTCTAGTACTACTTGTGCTGGCACTGACGCCACTATTTATCAGAGGTGACGCTGATTTAGCCACGTTAGGTCTCATATCCCCTTGGTCTCAACAGCGAGTGTGAATCCGGGTTTAACTATTTCGCGTAAGTGCATGCTTGGGGTCATGAGCAAGACTGCGTTTGTCATGGGTTCCGCACTCTCATCTCTATCCATGGAACTGTACGCACTAAGAAGACGCCGATATAGCTACATGCCTATGCTAGAAGTGCTAATTCGAGTAAGGCCAGTACTTAATATACTTTTAGTACTGCCTGTGAATGCTTCATAAGAAGTCGCACCCATTAGGCACTCCCAATCTGTGGGATGTAACAGTGATTAGCATTTGGACAATATAGCGTTTGAAGAGTAGTGATTAAAGTCAATTCTGGGCTCATATCTCTACATGTCAGGAATAAGTGTTGTAGAACTTGCGCTAGCTCTGACGCTACCATTTGTCGGAGCTCAAACCATTATCTTTCTAACTAGGTGGGCTACAAGTACCGGTAATAAAGGACAACAGGGTTGCTGAGACTGCAATAGGCTAAAAGGCTTGGGCTAAGCTTTGAGGACTCGACTGCACTATGAAAGCCAAGCAAGTCTAAACTAAGAGACTCGACTGCATGCATTAAGGGGTACATTAGTGTATAAACTGGGTAATGAAGTTACAGCCAATTAGAGTTTAAGGTAAGGTAGATTGGAATGATGTGTGGCTAATAAAGCAATTTTACTGCTGCTGTTCGGAGAACTAGGCTACAATCAAAGAATTAAAAAAGTAATGAGTTTACACGCGTCCCAGGCTTTCCTTTGGGTTGATTTGTCACACAGCTCCCTTGAGGGGGGGGGGACATGACATGACATCTCCAAGCTACGGTTGCGCAATCCATGACAATCAAAATCACCATGCGCGGACAGCTGTTAGCCGATTACAATTTATGTCGCCAGATGACGGTCTTGAAACCGAGGCCCGTTGTTACGACTATAAGTATTCCTGGTGACAGTCGTATCTGCCTCGCGGACGTGCATTCTCGCCGGCTGTCTTACAAATCAACAAATCTCTACAAAGTAACCATGGTCTGAAGATCGCAGTTGCCTGGGTTTAACTCACTTAACCCCCTGCGATACTTCCTATGGGTGAGCATCCCGGGTGACGTGGGATGGGTTCTCGTACTGACTCAGCATAACGCCGGCGTAGTCTAGCCAATCACATATCCACAAACATAGATGAACCAACCAGTACCTTTCTGCTCTTCGTGTTCGCCTATCAGAAAATGACGCACATACCACCGTTGACATTCATAATGTCAATGTCATATTCGGATTTTATTTGCTACTAACTGCGTGTTAGGACTTGGCCGAAGTAGGTGTCCTTAAGTCCGCTTAGTCATCCACTGCTGGCCCATGCTCTTCGTCCCACCCTGTGTCCACATGCTTTGTCCTATGTCCTGACCTTGTTGGCTGCCTTCCCTTTCGTTGATGCACCACGATCTTTATTTAAGTGTCCTTATTCACCACTTCCAAAATCTTTGTTCCCTACATAGTGTCCTTATTCTCTCCCTCGTTCTTTGCTTCCTGTCCTTATGTCCTTATTTCTTTATAAACTGACAGCAACGCGTCTGCGTCATTCACACGACTGCTCACCTAAGCACGTCAAATGTATGTCCATCCTACTTGTATTTTTACCTCGCATTCTTACCATTCGTATACTGTTAATCTTACTGTTTATTTCTGCATAACCACACACCACCGAGTTATTCTGACTGTCTTTTGACACATCAAGAATATCCGAATCATCCCGACTGTCTTTTGACACAGCTTCTGACCTCGTGTGCTTCTATTCAGGTGACGAAACTAGCACTGAATTATGAAAGGCCAAACATGATTTACGTGTTCCCGGATGCCTGTCCTTTTGTCCTGATCCACAAACAAAATATCAGTCTGCAGCAAGCTGACCCGTGTACAGCATACTTTTACTGTCTCGCATCGGTCTCTGTCTTTTACGATTAGACGAAATTGAAGTCATTGTGTCCTCCTCTAGTCGACCAAATACCCTTGGTCACAATAAGCCCTACACCATTTTTGATTGGCTAAAACAAGTCAGTCGGTTTGAACCTATTCCAGTCCCAATGGCGGCAGTTGGCCGAGGGAACTGGAAATACCTAGCGCGCCATGCCCTGAACAATGCCTCGAGCGAAGTAAACCACGCACCCACGCCCGCCAGCCAGCCAATGACAGGCGAGTGGGCATGGCCAATCAGAATCACGCATGGCAGAATCATTTGTGATAACGTGCTTGCATGCTCGCTCGTATAAGGTGGCCAATCAGAATCAAGCATGGCTTGCTCGTTCGCTGGCGCAAGGCCCCGTACCACGCCCGAGCGGGAGGTTTCGTCTTGCGGAGCGAACACCTGTGGGTTAGGTACACAATAAACTTATCCAAATAGTGGCCCAAGTGTTCATCTACTGTTACTTTACTGACCCTGGACGTGCAGTGATGCGGAGAGGCCCCATCTCCGTCAGGGTCTCCAGAATTTAATTATTCGGTTTGTGTAAAGATTTTAATCAGCAAAAATATGCGTGTGAAATTGTTTGGAGACCAGAATGAACCGGGACAACGGGGCAGTAATCGGGATTGTGCGAATGTTAGGAAGGAGATTCAGTGAGTCAATAGAAAGATGGAAATGAGTCAATGACAAGGCATGCGTGCGTCCCAGATAGGGAACGACCAAAATTGCCTTTCCTTGTATATTCAGAAAATCGGAAGTTCATCTCGAGGTCACTGTTGACTGGGAAATGAGCGCAGAGTTGGGTTTTCCACTACTTCTGTTCTGAGTTTCTTGATCAGACGCCATCTCCTCTGCAGTTCTTCAGAGAGCTCCTCCTTCTCGGGCAGGCGAGTTGGAGCGCTGAACGGTTCTGGAAGCTGTAGAAAAAAAATTGAGCGATCTAAAAACACAGTCTGAATTTTCCGCACTCGGTGTACAGTTAAAAAAGGTAACGCAACGACACAAAATTTGGCGATAGGTTTGTCGTCGCTGCTAGGATGCTTGCCTTTATAAGGATTACATGGTGTGGGGTGTAGGGATAGTAACTTACAAGTGGATTAGTTTTAAATGACAGCAGACTTTCGTTGCACCTACCGCACTTGATTTTCCCTCACTCACTTGTGGCCGGTGTCAAGAGAGAGTCAGTAAGACCGGAGGCAGGGTAAGACACAGGTTGTTTGTGCGGTGTTTGCCAAAATCTTCGTGTGCCACCACGCACCCTTCCCCTCCATGTCCGGCATTTCTTATTGGCACGCAGCCCTAATAACACCTGCCGTACCCTGATCTGGCTCCCGTGTTATTCCAGTGCATTTATCACGTGGCCCGTTTGGGGGCCTCGACCACCACCACCACCACCACCACCACCACCACCACCACCACCACCACCA
>JAYGXS010000007.1:24582479-24611694 GCA_036362985.1 Ligula intestinalis
CAAATTTTAAGAAGTCGCATAGTAAGAGACAATCTAGCAGGATCTACAACTTGATTGGGTTATACAGTCAAGCTGTGGGGCTGTGATGACTCATTCCGCGCAGGCGAGCATGTGCCAATGCTTGTGGCGGGTCGTGCCTGGCTGACTAGCTCGCGTCGAAGTGCACTTTCCCAAACGCTCACCGATGTGCTTTCTCGAAGTCTCGATCAGCCAATCATAGTTCTCGCATCTATGAGGCGACGAATGAGGAGCTTGCACGCGTGCCCGACGCAAGTTGCCTCTCTGCCCAAAATCTCCACGCCGACCTAGCCAATGAAAGATCCCCCTCTCTCTGTCTTCTGGCCCGACTACTCTAAGACCTCAGTTGGGCCCGGTCAACCTACTGATCGGACGTCTCTCTCCCAAGTCAATCTATTCTCCTCTTCCGTTGTGTACACAACAAACTCTTCCATCTACTCAGGCCTTTAAAGACTTCTCTTCTCCACCAAGTAGCCATGGTCTGAAGATCGCAGCTGCACGGTTAGAGTCACTTAACCTTCTGCGATAGGCTCACTATCGCCAAAAGGTGCACAGGCACTGACCACCTACACCCATTGGTCTAGCCATTTCTTCTGACCAATCACTTGTCAAGGCCGACTTACACAAAGACCGCTCCAGAAACTGTGACGATTCACGCGGTCAACAGACTATAGCTGTGGCGCTGTGGCCGGCGTTTGCTCGCTCGTCTGACAGTTAATTTCCTATTGCGTATTCTCCATTCCTTATGTGCAGAACAAACTCCTCCTACCACTCTCGCCTCCCATGACTTTCCGTCTCCTAAGGAACCGGGCCTGAAGATCGCAGTTGCTTGGGTTTAACTTACGGAGCCCCCTGCGATAGGGCTTCGCATTCAAGCGGGTGAATGATAGGCATCAGAAGAGACTACCAATTTACCTCAAATCGAATTTCCTTTGGTTGATGTTGCTGCTGCTGCTGCCGTGGCCGATAATTGTTGTCCTCAGCTTTGGCAGCAGCCAATGCCTCCCGAATTGAACTCATTCTCATGTGGATCAGCTGATCGCGCTGAGCTCGGAGAAATCTTTGACGCTTGGAAATTGCATCGTCTGGTAGCGGCTTCGGAGGCGGCAGTTCTTTTGGATCCGGTTTTGGGCAGAACGAGGAGTCCCCGTTTGTCTCAGCAATAGTACCAGGTGCGGGAGAAGACGGTGGTTTCGGTGGTGGTGTTCGGTGGAGTAATCTTAGCGGAGGCAGGTCGGTTGCCACCCCAGTCGCTGACTCCGTTTGTGAGGTCGTGAAAACGGTCCTTGGTATTTCATCTCCTGCGCCACCGACTACATCCGATGGCTGTACAGAGTCGGCGAGAGAAGAGGCACTTGAAAACTCGGGGGAAATTAATCAAACGAATTGTGGGCTGATTTTGAATCAAAAAATGTATCTAAGAGACTTTTGTGTTTCAGTTATTGGCAACAAGGGGCGTGGCAGTGAGCTGGGTTCCCCTTGGGCCAGAGGATCCCTTGAAAACGCTATTTATGAGCCTAAACCGAGGCTGTACGAAGCGGTGACTCAATAGGAGCAGCCGTCTAGAGAGAGGGGAAGAAAGAATCCCCTAGTTGTCTTCTTATTCACGAACGTGGGAGATATCCACCGCAGATTTCGCAGCGATGGGGGTACTTGGACTCGACGTAAGTGAAACGTTGTTATCATACGCACTTATCCAGTCACTAAGATAAGTCTCTTTTATTCAAGCACTCACCTTCTTTATCTTAAAGGTACATGTACAGTAGATTACATATCTGATAAAAGGTTGGAAATTGGGGGATTTAACACACATTTTAGGTTAATTATTTAGTTCATTGGGTTGACGTGAAGCGCAAAATGATGTTTAATAGAATTTACTTCTGTTCAGATCAGTATACTGGGAGAAAATAGAGGGGAAAATGGGTGAAATTCAGCGTTTGTTGGTAACCGAGGAATTTCCTATTGTATTAGACGTTGCGGAAAAGAACTTCTTGTGAGTGCATGTTGCACTATAAAAGAACACTCATGAAGAGCAGGAACTTTTTAGTTATATTATGCCAGTTATATTATTGCCAGTTTACAGGCAATTGTAAAGAGTTGGTAATGCACCTCTTGGGCGCCTTCCAACACCTCGAAGACCGGAAAAAACCTAAAACAAACTCCTTATGTTGCAGCCAGTATTGGTTTTGTTTCAGGTTTTTTGTTTCGTCAATACTGGGCGAGATTAGGAGTTTGTTTCAAGTGAAAAAAACCTGCCTTCAAAGGTATGATACAAACGGAATAAATGTACAGTTGTAAGCTGAGTTGACTCATCAGCAGGAGAACTGTTTCATATCGTTTAAAAACATTAGTTCCAGACGGAGAGGGTTGGCACAAGAACACAGTGTTCTCAGTCTTTCTTCAATGGTTGTCGGCAAAAGTTGCGAGCTATCGGCTGAAGGGTTAGCAGACTGCGGGTTGCTGCTTCAGCCGCATTATCTTCAGCAGTGAAGCCTGGCGGGGTTCAAAGTCCACGAACGCCATCAGAGTGAAAGAGAGATTCCACCGAGTCAGCACCCAAAATTCGTGAAAGTTGTCCTGAATGTAGAAAACTAGTTACAGCTCTCTTAAACATAGGGTAGTTTTGCTGGCTTTTAATACTTTTGGGCAGCTTATTCCAGATTGATATGGCATTTACTGAAAAGAATTGCCGGTACTTAACTGTGCGTGCCATAGGAAGAAATAAAAATACGTCTCGATGACTGGCGCGTCGAGAGTGCTCAAGCTGCCTTATTGTACTAAGAGGATTAAAGGTTTGACCATTCAAAAGTTTAAACAGTAAAAATAGACCCTTCTGCAATCGACGAAGCCATAGGGGATCCAGCTTTATAAGTTCGCACCTTTGTTGGTAGGTTAAGTTACGGTGTTCTGTAGTGAAAACTCTTCTAGTGAAGAAGTGCTGCACCGATTCTATTTTCTTCCGTTCACTAGTGCGCAGAAGACTGAACAGAGGCGAGCAGTATTCAAGACTAGGTCTCACGTACATATTATAAAGGCTAGTTCTAACATTGATAGTCTTAAAATTTCTAAGGATAAATCCGGTTGTTCGGCGTGCTTTCGAGACTATCAGGGCACAGTGCTCTGACAAATTGAGACTATTAGAGTAGGATATGCCCAAATCCTTGATAACAGCTGGAACATTTAGTTCGTGGCCGTCAATGCTTAATTCCGGTTGATGATCATCGCCAACAACCATAACGGAACATTTGTGCCATGAAAGGGTGAGGCGCCATGTGCAACACCACTGGGCGAAGGCCTGAAGATCCTTTTTTATCAGCTCGAGCACGGAAAATTTTGTTTTGCGTTGAGTTAAGTGCTTTTATGAGATAATGCACTATTTTTGGAAAAAGAAAAGCGAAATAAGTTTAAAAAATTACGTTTTTCAAATCTGCAAAGTTTTGTGTCATAAACTTGAGTTATAAATGTTTAAAGTTGTTTCTTGCTATAACCTCATTAAAAATCTATATTGTATGTTTAAAGGGTTGCCGGCCGTGAATGCGAATGCGGACTTTATTAGTATATAGTAATTGAATCGATTGTAAAATCAATAAAAAGTCGAAGACATTTAAGATAACAGTTATTTGAGTGAGCTGTCACGGGATATTGCGATACAGTTTTCTCAAAAATCACCGTTGATTTTATTGCCACTGTGTTTTTTTTTGTTATTGTAGAACTGAGCCTAGAAGTAATCAAATATACTGAAAACTGTTCTGATTTATATAGAAGAGTTAGTTCTTTCATTCACAACGGAAGATTTTTCCATTATTTTTAGGGGAATCAATAAAGTGGCCAAAATGTCCCATTCTGATCTTGACTTAATCATCAAAAAATTAAAGTACGCAGAAATCAGACGCCAAAATACATAAGAAAAGCTTGTTTTCAAGAGTTAACTTTTTTCGAATTTTTCTAAACCAATATTGAGCATATTTATTCGCAACTTTTGTAGTAGACGTTCATTTTCTAGGCAATGAGTTCACATGATTGGGTGGTTCTGAAGCTATGACACACGCAGACAGCTGCTAGAGAAAAAATGTTTAAAAGCTGGTTATTTATGTAAAACCTTTCAAGATCTATCTTATTTTGAAGGTTTTGGTAAGCATATAGAATATCATCATTATTTATGGTCAATTGACTAAAGCCAGTGAAAATCGTAAAGTCTTGATTAGAATTTCATGGAAGATCTGGACCTTTTCGTAATCGAAGTATCGAAATAATTACAAAAAATATGGCGGAAGACAATAACTCTTAGTGTACAAAAAATGGTACGTTTACAATTGTTCCCGAAAATTCTATATAAATTTATCAATCACTGACCGGCATGTCCGCAAGTGAGCTTAACCAATATATTACTCCTATGATCCCCCAATTGGGCATATCAAGCGAAAACGTGGTTGCCTTAGTCCAAAATAAGCCAAGTGATGCATAAACGAAAGAAACAACTAGCAGTTCTCTTGAAAACGTGTAAGGATACATACTCGAAATGTAGGCTCTTCGGTAACAGCCATACATTATATTGCACGTAATATGGAAGTATAAGCTTTCGAAAACTTGACAAAGCGATTATTTTCCAACGTTATTTTACGTGTGCTGCTTTATTTACTCGGTGGTTTTGCATGAACGGGCTTCCTCTACATGTAAAACTCAAGTTTACGTAGTACGCCCGATTTCAACTTTTTCGGAATTTGCCACTTTGTTAAAAAAGCTGGTGTTTCTATTAAACGTTATATTCCTTCATAAATCTAATATGCTCTATTGTTGAGAACGATCATTACTTTATTGCTGCAGGACTTTGGGGGCCACAGCTTGGGCTGCGTTTGAGTAAGAGGGAGTTACTTGTAAAAATCGTTGGATTTCATGAGACAGTGCACCTACTGTACTTGATAGGGTTGTAGTGACCTCGTATTCTAAGCCATGTAGGAGGCCACACGCCTGTGTTCCTCGTCTGCCTCTGGGGCATGCCGCATGTCTGTCTCTCGTGTCCATTAGGCACGTGCGCACCAGAGTATGTCAAAGGCAGGTTAAGGTCACGGACGTGTCTTCGCACTCTGTCTGTCCTAACTGGCCAACTACTTTCCAAGGGCGGTTCAAAAAGGACCATATTATGGTGATTGCCCACGCTCGGATGTTCCCGGACCCGGCGACCTCACTGCCGGACTGCGACTCTAGACCCGACTAACTCATGGCTGAACTTCAATTGTTTGGAAGTCAATTACCCACTACTCATACTCCACTTCTTCTGCACTTAAGTAAATTATTCATTACACTCTGGTCTGCCGACTACGTTATACCGATTGAACAACTAGGTGCCTATCCAGGCGGATGCGAGAGCACTGTCCTACCTGTCTGACTGAAAATTCCATCTCTACAACACCGTGTTCATGTTGCACAACTGTATACTTAATTCGTAGTAGTAAGTATGCTTCGTTTTACTACGTTTTTTAGATGTCGGTTGTGTTACTCGCCACAAACGTAGGACAGTCCATCTACATATTAGCTGTCTGAAATTTGGCTACTCTCCCTAAGTTTTCAGTTAACCGCTGTAAAAGTGACTACAACATTTTAATAACTGATGAAATTTGCCGTTAACGCACTACGGGAGTGCATCCAATACCGATCCAAAAGAATGGAATTAAAATATATGCTGGCGTTCAGAAGCACATAATACGGACGCTACAAAGAAGGGAATCAAATGACACATTACTTTTGGAGAAGGCGGATTTATTGCTGGGGTGTCGTTGGACTGTCCAGAGTTCCTAGGTGCAGCACTTTCGTATACGCCAACCGGGTCGTCTTCCTTCTCCTCTGCTAGCGTCTGTGCCAAACGCGGCAACGCCTTCGAAACAAGAATAACAAGCTGCTTACAATTTGTAAGTAGGTTGGATATTAAGTATAAATGGACTTTGGCTGGATGCAGCCACAACTTCGTACCTCATCGAGGATCCTCGCCTGCTCGAGTTTTTCTTTTAAGAATTGTTCTGCCTCAGTCAAATCACAAGGCACACTTCCAGCTGTTTCAAAAAGGAAATTGTCGCACTGATTGCTGTAAAGGAAAAGAAGAACACAGTGCATATTATTTTGAGAAAAAAAGCGTTCTTGCCGAGCGTTAAATGTTAAGACGTCGGATGACTCCCCAAGTATCTCTTTTTAAATGGGAAGCAATCAACTGCATAAAGTTATACCGAGAAGTTGAAAACCATAAATAATGGTTTTCTAGGGAGCTCAAGAGCGAAAGCTTTATTCCCTCGGTAAAGTGAGTGTCCTCCCCACACATGCATACACTGCGTTTGCGAAGAATACAAACTTTTAAATAGGGACTGATATGACGATAACTGCTCATTTTCATGGCGATTAAAGCCAAGGGCTCGGCGCCGGTTTGGATGGGGAATATTGACATTTTGATGACTTAGCAGCCTGCTAGGTCTGCAATTATTTATCCATTGTCTCTTGGAAATGCAGAGATTTGGATGATTTCTGACTTGTCCGACAAAGGTAAAGCGCAAGTGGATATTAATATTAAGGGTATATGGTAGCGGCATATTAGCCAGAGTACTACAACGTCCCTGTCGCGAGGAGTCGACCCAAGAGTACATCTAATCGACGAGTTTTGTGCATGCCCAAGTGCTGACAGAGACCTCTATACGAAAGTAACCCAAAATATGAAAAACAAATTTGTTATAAGCATGTTGTTATTTCCGGCTGAACAAGTATGGAATTCTCCATATCTCTTCTCCAAAAGAACTCCCGCTTGACCTGCAAAATGATTGTTTACTTCTTTCAAAGGCTGCCCCCTGCCCAGCCTAGAATGCTGGCCGTCCATGACTGAATACTTCCCCCCTTTGGCCCCTTCTTTAGATTTTTACATTTGACACTTTCACATTTCACATTGTCACCGTTCACATGGAGATGACCGTGAAGTGACATGCTAGCTGTCCGTTCCGTTTTCTTGACCCAGCTGCCGCGGCTACCCTGAGAACCAATTGTCCAGCCACCCCCAGTCGCTGGCGCTTTCATATGGCCTCTTTTCATGATCCCCCCTCCGTTCGCGCTGGTGTTTTAGACCAATCCTGATGCTACGTGAATCATATAAGAGCGGAGCCACCCCTCTCTCCCACAAACACACAAGGTTTCTCATGACTAGTTTCGTCCTGCGTGGCGTTATTCTTGAACATGTGTCGTTTCCCTGTATAGCCTCCCTTCGTTCTTGACTCTGTGTATCCAATGTTGAGGTTTATACACAATTTATCCTTTATCAATTTTGCTTAATAGTACCGTACCACCTTGATAGTTGTTATCACTGGTTTTGGCGTACGCGTGACGGCTAGATACAGTCCGAGAAGTCAAAGGACGAAACACATATGCAATAGACTTTAAGAGTATTCTCTGTCAACATAACTTTCCTCCTCACCAGAGCGGCCACTGCCACTAGATTTCTAATCATTTACATCTCCCACCCCAAAGATTTGTTGACATATCTTTTATAGATTTTTTATTGGCTTTATTGATGCAATCTGGAAGAGCTGCATGCATTTTGTAAGGAGGGCACTAAGCATGAGTCACCATTCTTGCCGTCCCGAGGTTAAAATGACAAAGACAGCTCCACACTCGAAAAGGGGCATGCAAAAAGGGTCACGCGTGCGCACGCGCGTAACAGCGCCACCAGGTTGTGGCTGATTGGATAGGTCACACACGCGTGGACCAATAAGAAGAGACAAAGCCGCTTCCCTTTAAGTACGCTGCCACTGATAGGAGGGGAAATCTGCTGCCTATGAACAGGACATGCTGCCGACATAGAGGGCAAGCTGCAGACGAGACGACGCTACGCACGGGGACGCTGAGAAGTGGAGGCACACGCACAGAAGCTGATATACACACAGAGACTGTTGCAGTAACCTTTTCTCTACTCTCTTGTCTGTCTTCTCTTCCGAACATACAACTGGGGGACACAATACGCTTATAGCATCCCGTTCAGATTGGCTGTTTGTTATCCAATCCGCTTGAAGAGAAAGTTATCGAAGAGCCGAGTATTTCCTCGCAGACATGGAGCAATCGCATCTGACGAGAGCCCTGTGGCCACTACCAAGGCAGAACACTGTCAATAGCACGCTCTTGGCATGCAGTGTGGAAAGCGTGCGTACGCGTGCTTTTCCATGAGACTTAGTCATTGTCAAGGTGGGGGCATTCCCAACGCTTTCCGAAAAGTACACAACGACAGATAGAATACAAGTTACGCAGAATTCAGCGGTTTTTAGGGGCCAGTAAAAGGTTTATCCCGCTGAAACACTTAAAGGTACCCTCGATGCTGTCGCTAACTGTTGGGCCACGTGTAACTTTACGCTCGGTATCTAAGTGATTGGTCGGCTTTGCTCCAGAAAACAAAGATGGTTAGCTTACTTGAAGCCTGGTGGAAATCCTGTTGTAAAGGCTGGCATGTTTTGCAGCAGGGCAAGCAACGCGCGGATCTGAAGCTGAACACCGATTATTTCCATTAATTTGGCAAAGTAAGACGGATTCCCTGCCGCGAGTGCTAAGACGAGGCCAACTCGCTGGATACCCTCCCCTGGCCAACATTCTCTATTGTTGGCAAGCTCCTGCGCCTGTTCAAGGGTAACATCAAGGCCTGGACTGCTCTGCGTAAACTCCGTTCTAGCCTAAATGAGAGGGTTAGCTAAAAGCGTTGCATGGGGGTTCAAACCAATTCAGTAAATTGCGCATAAACCTGCAGTTGCCGTTCAGTCAGGGTTTCTTCTGGCTGAAAGACTTTCAGTGGTAAGAGATGATTTTGCAAACTGAACCTACTTATGCATTCGAAGTCCATGAAAGATATGAGAGGGACAACAAAATTGGCGTTTCCCAGGACGTCCATAATCTTAGATGACATACGCAGAAGACCATCTAAAAGCGGAATAAATTAAATGACTTCAGCAGAGCGAAATGGTTAGGTAAGGAATTAAACTCCAAAATACGGATATGCTATACAGTCGTATTTAAAATTTCCCTTAGCAACGTAGAAATGGTAAATTGTGTACATAGGCAGAACCTATTGGAAAAACTGACGGAATGATGACGTGGCCTGGTGGTCTAGGGGTATGATTCTCGCTTCGGGTGCGAGAGGTCCCGGGTTCAAATCCCGGCCAGGCCCAGGGTTTTGTCAAAATTATCGTATGCTCGAATCCAATTTACTCCTTGGTTTGTTTGCACGCAGGATCTGAATTAACTTGGGATGAAACCGCGCATGGTGTCGTGTGCTTATTTGGCAAATAATAGTGGTTACAGAAGGACTTGCATATTCAACTCCAACCTGGCAATACTGGCTTTATTAAATGGCGATGTCACCTTCGTTAACACAATTGAGACTTATAATCAAGCATACACCGATGCTGAGGTAGAGTTGTGTGACTTTTACCCAAAAGAGTAGTGATTAAGGGTCCCCTTAAAAATTCCCGTACGAAAATGGAAAATAACCGAAGTGCTGCGCTTAATTCGCTAGGCATGTACCCTGCTAATTATCAGCACACATTAAGCATAGTCTATTGCAATGTTTAAGTTTATTGACTGGCTAATTCATACTTAGGGTACAAAGACTACCTCCAGTGCCGAGAGCGATATAATTGAGAAAAAGGTATTCTAAAATACGGTAAAATGTAAGCGAGGTCGGTATGAAGAAACATCAATAAAGACTATCTACCCATCACATATAAGTAGTATGTTAAAACTGGGTTGCACAGCTATGCCTTAAGGTATTGAGTGCATAATCTGACTGGAGTAATCATTACGGACCCTCTATAAAGTTAACTGAAAAGTAGAAGAAGTTTCTCGTCTACTTTATTGGCCCAGAAGCTGTGTGCAAGCTAAATTATAAATGACAGCATAGACAACTCAAAAACTGACGGAAGCAAGCTGCCATTCATACTTAAGTGGTCAGACAGACAGTCGTGCATATTTATTTACCCATGTTTAGTAAACCCCTCTCACAATAAAAGGCATCACAGTAAAATTTAGTACAAGTCTATGGTGATAAAACGTAATAATTAGGCGTTAGTTAAGCAAAAAGAACCAGTGTTAAGCCTAAGCCGCCATTTTCACCGATTGTCCAGAATCTCGATTTATCGAGAGCTAATAGCTATCTATTTCATACAAACTGAAAGGCAGGCATCACAAGAAACGTAATTTCAAGGAAAGGCGTCCTTAGGGAAAATGAGCAAGTTTATTCAGTAAATTTTCGATACTGGATCCCCAGGTCGTCGTCAGATTTGAAAGTAGTGTACAAAGAGCAGTTATCATTTCAAAGTGCTGATTCAGTTATATAGTCATCTGTAGTGGGCGTTAAGTTGGAGTAACACTTTGCGTCACATCGTGGTGGACATGATTAGCAGTCGCAATGGCTAATTGACAGCTGTAATTTGAGTCAGTCCGGGGTCAGTCCAGGTCATCCGGTGTGGATGCTAATTGCGGTTCGTGATGGTCCATGTTTGTCAACTGCAGTCTCTTCCACCTTTCTTTGAGGTGTTTGTACACTCCAGCTTACTCGATATGCCATCACGAACCACAATTAGAGTCCACACCGGATGACCTGGACTGACCACGGACTGACTCAACTTACAGCTGTCAATTAGCCATTACGCCATTGTGATTGCTAATCATGTCCACCACGATGTGACGCAAATGGTAACTCCAAATTAACGCCTACTACGGACGACTGTATAACTGAATCAGCACTTTAAAATGATAACTGCTCTTTGTACACTTCTCTCAAGTCTGACGACGACCTGGGGATCCAGTGTCAAAAATTTACTGAATAAACTTACTCATTTTCCCAAAGGACGCCTTTCTTCTAAAAGCCACCTATTTTGCGGACAAAATCGAGATCTGTTAGATATATGCATCTTGATTCATACAGATCTACTAGATATAGCTTGCTACTAGAACTGCACCCGCAAAAAGTAAATTTCCCTATCTGAGCATAGATTTGTCCTCTTTTTTCTTTTGCAGCTAACTCTTTGACAGACAGTGGCGGAGTTGTCTTTTGAACACAGTTGTCTTATAAACCAGCCCGTCATTGAATTTCATGAAAATGGCGCCTCAGGCGATGGTTTATAATGCAGACACATTACAGTTTGGTGTGAGCCAGTGAATGGAATCATGAAAAATGTACTCTCGGTCAGAAGTAGTTTCCGATGGGAGGGGGAAGGGGTTGCGGAAAACCGCTACGCCCTTCAAGAATTCCACAAAAGCACGCAAAGATCTGAATCAGAAACCGGCGATAGTCATCCAAGGAATTACGATACTAATGAATTTCCCCTCTCTTACGGTGGAAAAACAGAGGTCACTAGCTTGCTTTGATATTGTCTTGCTTTCCCAATCAATTCTATCACGGTTTGCAGTGTTAGCTATTACACAGGCTTTAAATAAGCGCACAGAATGTACTCTGCGAGCACATGACACATGTATTAGAGGAGGCTCTAGAGGGGAAAAGGGGGATTATCCCCAGCAGCATTTTATAAAGACTTACTATAATTGTAGAGGTAATAGTACGCCCCCATCTCTATAGAGGCTGAAACTTCGGGAAAAAATGCACTAAACCAACCTATCCGACGTGCAAAAAGGACCGCTAACATGAACTCCATCGACCAAGTATTATTTCGAGAAAGGCTTGACCAACTGTTCGGTCGGTGCCTAAATCGTCACACCAAGGACCGTTCTGGGTGCTCTAACGTACTACCAGCACCAATCGGATGCTTTTCAGTGGTAAAGAGCATGTGATCAATACCGTTCGGATCGAGACTGCTCTTACTGACGGACCGCCGGACATGCCCCAAGGACAGAACTGTGTCGACTCCTCATCCCATGGCTCTCCACCTCCCCTAACCCTCCTCTTTTCCTTGCTGAATTGATTATATATGATCAATATGTACTATCTACCTTTCACATTTAAGTAATATATAAATATGCCATAGATTAACTTCTTGCATGCTCAATCCGGCTGGAGTAAACACTAGGAATTCTCCCGAACTCTCACCACCTTTCCACCATCGCACCAAATTTCTGCCGCACCATGCCCACTGTCTCCTACCGTAACATCATCACCATCATCGGACGCTTCCAATGCAGAAAACACATAGTCTTCTCCTGTACTTTGTGTCTGTATCAGATGCAGTGTTTGCCTTCCCGACCGATTTTTACACAAATAATTACCTCGGGGTTGCTGTACGCGGCCTTCCGTCTAGATGGGGATAACACGACATTTCTTTCCTGTTGACCTCGACGCAGCAGCCGATTTGCGCCATCAATCTATCTGTTCTACGCTTGATGTCAGTTTGCTGCGTAAACTGCTGGAAGACCTGGTATTATCGCGGCGAGAGCTCGAGGCAAGTCGACGCTACGTCCTTCACTGATTGGCTTTAGGTGCGGGTACACGCGTGCACCCCGCGGCAGCATCCAACAGGTGCAATGACTGCTAATTAAAGACATGTTTCAAGAAATTTATAACCTGCATGTACGCAATTCGCCTCAGTAAAATTTGCCTATAAATCTGTCTTCTCTGACTTCTGATTACGGAAGCCTCAGACCGTCAGATTTCGAAAGAGTCACGAGGGTCCGATTTGTCACAGTAAGAAATATGCGTCGAGCACCACAAGCACACTATGGAGCGCACGATGGACACTACAATCACTACCATCCCCGTCAGCATTATCACCGCTTCGGCTTCGTTTTCTTGCCCTTTTGCTAGGACCATCTTTGCAGGATGTCTAACTGTAAATTCAAGTTGCCTGGTCCAAAATTGGCATCCAGCCGACCAAAAAACCGTTCATAGATCGAGAGAGCTGGACTTTTCACGCTAAGCGACGGGATGACTGTAAAAATCAGTACTACGACGCACGCCCTGTGAACCCAATACGACAACAATCAAACAAAGAGGCTAATTTTGGCAAGAAAGTTTGCGACGGTGCATCGCAAAAGAGGGGGACTGCTCGGAACTAAACCTTCTCAAATGTTGTTCACCTCAACAGCGTCTAATTTACACCCCCATTTTCAGAGCCGGTAAAGGACTCGAAGAGGAAATTATATCAAGACGCTTCGGATGTTATATCGTGCGCTGTTTACAGTCTTCATTGCAAACAAGAACTTATAAGAAGATAGTCGTTTTATGGTTCGACAGGGAACTAGCGATTAAATACCCATACAGGCATGGATAGGTTAAGTTAAGACATGAAAGGGATGTGGCGACTACAGCCTCCAAACGAAGCAATAAATCTGTTTTAAATAAAGAGCTGAAAGCTTTATCTATTTTGGTGCTTTTTGTCATATTATACTGGAAGTAATAGGTGTTAATGAGGTAGAGAAACACCATGCCATATTGTAATACCACATAGGTCTCAGTTTATCAGGCCCAATAGCTAGATGTAAAATAAAGACAAGTGAAATCTGCTACCATTCACGCACTTTTGTTCTCGGAGTATCATTTTAAATCATGTGAACAGCAAGGGTGTTTTTTGGTTGCTGTGCAGTTGACATGATACTTTTTAGATAAGATAAGATGCTGTGAACGGTAAGTTGACTTTTCGGGGAGTGGCCTGGAAACAGTTGCTTCTGCTATTCAGGCTGAGTGACCTCAAATAATTTTTGCTCGACAGTTCCTTAGAAAATCAAAAATAATGCGTTTGCTGAAGTCTGAACCCAACCAAGCAGTTACAAAAATCGTATATAACAGTTTTGAGAATCATAACAGGCGGCCTTTGAAAGTACTGCTAGGGCCTAACAATTCAAACATGTCTTCAAGTCTCGTTTTGACTGAAAAATGTCGTTGGATAAATGCACCTACGTTATAGCACAAGAATACTGGCTAAGGAAAGTCAAGTTCTAGAGGCGATACTATCAGAAAAAATGTTTGTTGTTAACCTAAAAATGAAAGTTTATCATTATATCGATTTAATGGATCGCATTTCAATAGGAAGCTGATCAGCTGTACTTGATTAAAAGCAAGACAGAGTCTCAGACGTGATTCAAATTAGTCAACGATTGGTTTCGTATCCATCAGAGATTTATTTTAAAATTAATGTTTCAAAAAAATTTTCCTAATTCATGGAGCACAGAAAATATGCCACTGAAAGATAGTAAGGCTAGCGATCAGATTTAACTGTAAGCTAACCCACTGTAATACAAACGTAGTTACCACAGACAAGAGAAAGCGTCCAAATTATAAACTGGCCGTCCAAAAGGCCAGTAGGTTTGCCTTTTAATGAATTACGGGGTAAGACCTTTTGCAGCATCATCAGCTTCATGTCTTAGGTCAGGAGAAATGAGTGACACATTACAAGTTCACTGACTATTCGTTCTCTGAAATTTCTTACTACTTTATGGCGTATTGATGTATTTTCCGTTCTCGAAAACGCAACTTCCATTTAAATGAGGCGAGTTGCATGCTATCGGAGTTGTCCAGGGCGGATGTTTACACGGAAGCAAAAATGCTGCAAAGGGACAGTTTAACAAAAAAAATTATGAGTGAGAATCTTTTATATAGTATCCAGACCAAACAGGAGAATGGAAAGTCCCCTTCCCGTAAAAGGGGTACCTTATTCTAAATTACTCGGAGCGTACCTTTTGGGCTGTGCTAATCCTACCACCAAATCTACCCTGCCAGCACAATCCCCGGACTGGACGGGGGATGCCGCCCCGGGACAATACGGGGGAATACGGTGGAATACGGGGGAACCCGGGGATCAAGAATTTTTGATCAACGAATTATATTTACAGGGCCCATTTTTCAAGATCTACTTTTTATCAAAAAATTATGAATGACATTATCCGCTAAGAAAATAATCAATTTGGGGTCTATAAAATGAAAAAAAGGTGCCGGCGGTGGAAGAACGAGTTGAAATTTCTGTCCTGAGCCCCGTCTTGATTCCCCGTTTAATCCAGGAATTTACATGTCCAACTCCGGTAAAGCTGGCCAGTTTAGGCGGGGCTCAGGACGGAGATTTCAACCCGTCCCACCGCCGTCTGAAAAATGTTTTCGTGGTGAGACGCCCCATTTTTCTCATTTTTTAAACCCCAAGTTGATTTTTTTGTTAGACGATAATGTGATTAATAATTTAATGATAATAAAGTAAATTTTGAAAAATGGGCTCCGTAGATTTAATTTGTTAATCAAAATTGTTCATCCCCGGATTGCCTCGTCAAGAGCACGGGGGAATCCGGAGATTGTGCTGGCTGGGTAGTCTTAACTCCCAAACCTAACTCTTAATTTGACATTAACCATAAATTTAACCTTAGTGTTAGCTTCAATCCAAACTGTGAGTTTTAGACTTTTGTGCAAAGTTCCCTGTATTACGATGAGTTTACATTTCCATGTTTTGCCAAGGCACATAAAATCCTTAATAGCTAAGGGATTAATAATTTTCCGTCCTAGAGAAAAATAATATCAGGGCGAACAATATCAGAGTTCCGATCTATATGGCGATAATTAATAACGGCGAAATTAATCGAAAAATATCAAAAGTATTGTAATCAGTGGAATTTATCGTACGAAGTTCCAGTCTTTCAAAGTTATAGAAACACAAATCAACGTTCTGTGCAGACGCGAGTCCCGTGTTTGAATTTTCGAGAGATATGAAAACTTGTTTCGGTCTATGATCTTATTAAGTCATTAAGGGATTGGAAACTGTAGTCTTCGCCTAACGGGAGTGCATCATCACATCACTCGGACGTGTTATGCGCTATTAGCCAGCAAAAATTTACACCGAAAGTGTAATATCTATATAAATTAAGGCAGCCCTTGGTACTATTAATTTTTGCCTTATTGTACATAATACAGTATTCAATGAAATACTGCAATTAAATTTAACACACAATGGAACTAAGGTCACTTGAATAATGGGAATTTCAGAGATTACGGATATATCAGAGATTGTTAGTGTTCATAAAGATTTTCGCGAAATATTGAGAGTAATGAGTTTTCAGCGCTATATAATTAATCAAAATTAATTCGTAAGATAGTATAATTATTATAATTTTTATGCTTCCTTACGCTTTAACTGGACCCTATTATAATATGGTCCAGTTAATTAATTGTATAAACATTCCGCCAGTACCGTACAAAGCGTGGAAGTTTTCGCTGAACTCACGTAAAGACAATCTCCTTAATAGAAATATATTTAAAGCGCAAAAAGCCTGTATTTTAATTGAATTTAAATTGCAGCTAAATTATCTGCAATTGTACAGTTCTTAGCTGTACTTTGTGTGAAGTACTTCAGCTGAAGTATCGAAAACCTGTAAAAACCATGATATCTAACAAAGTGAATTTTAAAAATATTTAAAAGGACTATACAGACGAAAAAGTGAAAAGAGGGATTCAACAAAAGCGTAGAAAAGTGTACCTTTATGTTTTCGCGTGGATAAAATTTTATTCATATTTCCGCTATAACGGTGATGTTGGAAACGAGCACATTTTAATTTCAATACACTCCAGCTGAACTAAAAAGGAAATCGATGAGTACAGCCTGAGGCTATGGTCTGTACACAACCAGATTCACCAAACTATCTTATAACCATCCGTGAAGGTAAAAAGAAGCACAAAACAAACCGCTTGGCCAGGCTGGACAGAAATCCAGAAAATATGTTAAAATCAAAAATCACACACTCACAGTACGGAAACGTCCGAGGGAACCGTGATTGACAGAAAATAATAAGGACTAAAGATAAAGGAAGAAAAATGAGAAACGGGTAAATGGGAAACAGGGAAGATTTAAAGCCGTGAAAATATATGCGAAGGTGGAAGTAGGAAACACAAAAATTGCCAAAAATATAAAAGTGACTGTTGGGAACGCCTTTAATAATAATAAGGTTTATGTGTAAAGCAGATCTTCGGTGCCGTCCATGATAAATCACATGCACAAAGGTATCACGCGGAACACCTGTGTGCTGGCCGGCATGTCTGCTCAATTCTGCTTGGCTTATTGACTCAGCTATATCTCACGCCTTTGTCGGAGAACGACTTGCCGTAGCCTGCTTTGTCTGAGTACACGCTGTCTCGTGCTCGCTAGTATTCTCTTTCTTCCCTCTAACGTGCATTAGGTACCGGTCGGCCAATTTGCTGTTCGTTTTCATGAAAAGTACCAGGCGCCAGTCGTAACAGAGACGAAATAAACGATAAAAATTGGAATAATCACAAAAATAGCGGTATAATTACATAATGACATAAAAGCGCTGGTATAAAATAGGAGCAGAGGTACGCCTGCTACTCAAATAGTGGTAGGCAAAGTATTCTGAAGACTTATAACATCAATGTCTTTTAAACTGAGAGTTTATTTCGCTACGAGTTTATAATGACTTCTTAGGGTAACTAGTTCAAGGCCGTGGTACCAAATTGCAAGTAAACTCATCCGTTGAATTTTCACATGCCTCGTAGGCTACATTGACTTTTCGATGTGCTCTCAAATATGGCGTGTATTACTACGCTGGGAAAATAGGTAGAAGTAAAGCATAGGGCCGCCAAATGGCAATAGCTGTTGCTCTTATATTTTTCTGGGTTTATGGGCTTGCTTGTTTAACCAGTAGTACTTGTTCATATACTTTTTAGTATAGACACTTCCTTTGCTTATCGTTATCATTAACTCTGTCTCTTTTGTCCGTTTTGCAAACTTTTCATCAACAATTTTATTCAGTACATGTGGCTTTATTTTTTTCTGTGCATTTATCACTCATTACCTGCTCATTAATCAATGTATGATCCTTCAACCACGAAATCCGTTATATAGTTGGGCTGGAACATTTGACATTGGGTGGCCCTATGGTTTATCCCTACTGAACAATAGACCTAGCACTGATACGTCTGCTTTAATACCTATTTTATGTCATTCTGAAGTATTTGCATTACCACCTATTTTGATGTGAAAACCATTGGAGCTTATTCGTCCCTTCCTCTGGGCGTCGATCTGGAATTGGGTGAAACAGTTCAGGTGGTTAGTCTTGAAAATTTTAGGAAATGAACAGCCGTCCATGGGGCGTAAAACGTGTACCGAGGTGTGCTATCTGGGGCATGGTCAATAATCGCAATATATAATACTCTAAGACCTTGCTCAGAGGGCTAGTGAAATGATCTATGAATAGGGAAAGGTCGACATTTGGACTGGGTCGGCACATGTGTGAATTCCTGAACTTATGACACATTAGGCTTATAAAATTCTTCATGATCTGATGCTTAACCTGAGGAACATTCCCAAATTAAGTTTTCTGCTCATCTTCGTAAAGATTTTCACAAAACCAGAAGAGCACTGCGGCATTGCACAGAAGTTGGGTGCTCTCCGTAACAGTATTGGTTCAGTGAGGGAGCTCAGAAGCGTCATACAAAAGTGAGATAAAAGGGTGTTATCAGACCATTTACTTAACTCAGAGCCGCAGTGGCATTCTTAACCAACTGCTGCTAGCAATCAAGGAAGATTATGAGAGTATGTGATCAGGTGAGTTTGATAAACCCCTTCAGGTCATTACATTCATATGGAAGGGGAAGGTACAGGGTAACAAGCAATCAATTAATTATCGTTCTAATCAACTTAGTCTTGGGAATAGGGGCTTGGGGGTTGGGTTGATAAAAAGTGGGTAGTAACAGGGTAATTAGGAGAGGGATGGGGGAAAGAACGCGTGGAAAATGCTGGTATTTCTGCGGCCGTTGGCCATGCTAAGCTTGGGGCCTGAAGAAGGTTCTTCTGCGCGCACAACACCGGCTTCATCAGGCGAATGGCCATAGCCTCCGCTGTTGCCAGCAACCATTGACCCAGGGACCTCGGGTAATCTGGTGAGACCTTGTAGATCACCTGAAAGGCTTCGTTCGGGTCAACACGGTGTCCAGAGTCCACAATATGAGCAAGAATGGAACTGTTGATGTTCTTGAATTCGCCTTCGTAAAGCCATGGTGGCAGATGCTCCCGTATCCTCTTGGATAAGCGCCGGCTCGTGCGACCTCTGTAACCTGCTCCACAGGATGAGGTTAATAAGTAAATGCACATGGAATTGGTCTCGGTTGGCAGCTTATCCTTACCTTCGCCGTGTAGGACTGGGTTTGTTGAGAATAACACCCGAACTTTCGCCGCTGGGAAGGTTCGTGTTACGGCTTGGTTAAGGCGTCGGCTTAACAGTTCACTTGCTGCGTCCCCTTGAAAGGGGACTTTGAGGAAAAGTTTCTTCTTTTCCACGGTGGGTGTTAAGGGTTTGCGTTCTCTCTCCATCATGTTCTTCTGAATAACCTTGTCAGGGTACCCGTTCTCTCGAAGCAGGTCCTGGATTTTCGTGAGCTCTCTTTCGATAGTATCGTCCGAGCAGTTTTTTTAGCTCTTTGCGTTAAGCAGCGGACTAGATCACGCTTCTGCTGGATGGGTACGAAGCTCTACAAGTTCGTGTACTGTCCGGACCAGGTTTTCTTTTTATAAACGCTCCTTCAGAGGCTCCCATCAGGTCGTCTGCTTTGGAGAACGTCCAAGAACGGAAGCGAACTTGCCGTTTTCATCTCCAATGTGAACTTTATGGAGGGGTGTGCTTGGTTGACAGTATTTAGAAGCGAGTCTTTATTAGTGTCTGCTGGAGCGAGAGCAAAGATTTCATCGAAATAGCGACCGTAGTGTTTAAATTCATGAATCTGGTCACTAAGTTGAAACTTATCCAACTTGCCCATGAAGATATTTGCTAGGAGAGGCCCAAGAGGGGAGCCCATGGCGACGCCGTCTATCTGTCGATATAGTTGGTTATCAAAAAGGAACTGCACATTTAATGTGCATTTTAGTAGAAGTTCGTTCAGGGCTTCTATCGGAGTTCCTACTACCGTCTGATTTGCCAATAGGAAGTCGCAGATGTAATCTACTGTTTCCACGACCGGGACATTCGTAAATAGCGACGAGACGTCTAAGGAGAGCATCATCATGCCATTTAGGTTTATGTCCCTGATGTCGTCAATAAATGTGAACGTGTCTTGATAGCTCCGTGGTGCTAGTTGCTGCTTTCACAGCGGCCGTTCGCCTGATGAAGCTGGTGTTGTGCGCGCAGAAGAACCTTCTTCAGGCCCCAAGCTTAGTGTGGCCAACGGCCGCAGAACTACCAGCATTTTCCACGCATTCTTTCCCCCCTCCATCTCCTATTTACCCAGTCACTTCCCACTTTTTATCAACCCAAACCCCAAGCCCCCATTCCCAAGACTAAGTTGATTATAACGATAATTAATTGATTGCTTGTTACCCTGTACCTTCCCCTTCCATATAAATGTAATGGCCCAAAGTGAATTTATCGAAAGCATATGTATGCTCGCCAACTGTCCTTCTGAATTTTGGAATTCCCCGCGTCTGTCACCTGCGAGATTCTGTCCGACCTAACTGCGTATTGTTTTCTTCCCTTTTTCTTAGTGACATTGACTCAAAACTGGAAACTGTGTCGCGCATGTATTGTTAAATTTGCCTCTTATAAGCCCCCGAGAGACGTTAGCGAATACGCAGTTTTCTTTTAGAGTCAAAGGTTAGATTTGGCCAACTTCTTCGTTATTGACTACATATATCTATCAGTTAGGGTTTTGTCTTGTTTATTCTTCACTGTTTACTTAATAGTACCCCTAATAACAAAATAACCACGAATAACCACAAATTTACCACGAATGCGCGACAATTTCGTACGAACTTTCGTACGAATTTGACACATGAAGTCGTACGAAAGTTCGTACGAAAATTCGTATCTCAAATTTTTTTGCACAGCGGGACGCCTACTTCTCGTAGCACTTTTTGAAGTCTTTTTTGTGTATAAATAACTTTATTAAACTGAAAATATTATTTAAAAAAGGTGTACAAAAATATTATCCTCTAGCTTGTCCTTGGGAAGGTTAATTTTCAGTGGAGGAGCCGGGTGTGGGTTCAGACTCTGGAATTTAAAAAAGGGTTACAGTATTCAGAGGATGATATAAAAGGCAACGTCATTATTTTCGGTTACTTACCGGCAATGAACCTCTCAGCGGCTTCCCCTAAAAGCCGCTTCAGATTGCGGTCGTAACCTTTTATGGACACAACCTTAAAGGCTTCCTCGTAAGCCTTGCGGTTAATCGCCGGTAACCCCCGAGAAATAGTAAAGGCCTCCGAAGGATGGAATGTTAAAGGTAAATTAATGGTAATTACGCAATATCAATTTGTAAGCCTCTCTTAAAGAAGGCTTTCTTCCCATTATGGCGGCCCTAAAGTGTGACGTCTTCTGTAATTCTGTCGGTGAAAAGAATCTGAAAGACCCTTTCTACGAAAGCCAACACGACGGTTGCGTCAAAACTGTAGAAGAATGCAGTCTAGTTACTTCAGTTTTAAAAAGGGTGCACTTAAAACTTGCTTGCGGAATTCCTTATTAGATGAGGTGCGGTCGAATTCCATAAACTCATTCCATGTTTCAGGTTTTGGGATGAGTGGCCTTTGACTTGGGGCCAAAGTCCCAGTCGCAGGCTGCGCCTCCCCATTCACTATTTGCATTAGCAAATTTTCAATCCCGACCAGCCGCTCTTCAAGCCGCTCTTCATGTATAATGTTATGACGCCTGTCCTCCATTAACGTCTTAATAAACAATTTCAGTGTTTTTTTGATGGGCTTATTGGGGCCCCTCTCCCGGCGCTTTGTATGGTGTCGCTTTTGACTGCTGCCTAAGAAGTATGCATTACTTTGATTGCTTACCTGGATAAGGCGGTGAACTTCCAGACGGCATGGTAATGACACTTCCGGAGTCAGAGGAGGATTCCTGCGGCAATAGTTAAGTATGTCAATGTTTTGCTTACGGAAGGGGAAGATAGGTTGGGGATATCCCCAGTTACATAACACTGAAGGGAGGAGGGCTGACGTTTGCTCCGCTTAGATCTTCGTCTTTCTCACTGCTCTTCGTCCGACATGCTGAACTACAACCCAACAGGAAAAAGTGCATTTTAGTAGGACATTTCTAACTATGGCCTGTACTCTGTAGTAAAAGATAAAGTTTTATTGGGGATAGCTTTATTAATGCGTACATTCACTGCCACTCTTCACTGTCCACCAATCAATATCTGGGGGCCGTAGGATTGTAGGATTGTTGGACAGTGCCCATGAGGGGAGCCGTACAGTGAAAAAGGATGACAGGAAGGTGGGTTACCTTGCAGATGAACTATCCGGCGTACTGACGCACCCGTCTCCCAATTGGGAGTTGACGTACGTGGTACGACGGGATAATAGGTCAAAGCCTAATCGAAAGCACAACTCTTACCTAGAAATCTTGGACTGTCTCAATCTAGTCACTTTCTGTTAAATGCAACAAGAAGGTGGTTTACAAGATACTATATGGCATCAAATAAGGGCTTTGCCTTGAGGAAATATTTTGCTAGCACTTCCTCTTCCTCTTCGCGGGCGGTCAATGAAGCTACACCCGACAGCTTTTCGACTGAAGCTGCGAGAATGATTAGTAAGGCCAAGGCGATATTGGGAAACCAAGGTCCTTCTGTCTTACGGGCACCTGGTAATAGGGGGTGGGGCAGTAAACCGACGAGCTATGGATGGTTTAACTGGAAATAATAATGGGAATAAGAGTCGGAAAAGGAAATATTTTTTGACAAGAAGATAAAGAAGGCCGAAGGGTGTAGGGAGAGGAACGCCTGTGGTTTCACATAGGTGTAGGTGACATACCGGCAGTCTGGAAAATTTTCTGCCGCCATATTGCCGAACTGTCCAATGTAGATGAGGTAGAAAGTAAGGGCAATCATGTGACTAATGATATTTGTTATTTAGATGAGAACCGCGAGGCGTGCAAGCTGAAGGAAGACAAGCGTCTGCATGCAAACCAAGTTCTGTCTTTTTACGAAACCGCAAATGCAGACCAGGAGAAAACGCGTGGCGGACGCGCGGCTGCAGGTAAGGTTTAATATCCCTATAACGTTTTGCAATGTGTAGATGAGAGCAGCCGAATCTGCGAGGCGATGAAGAACGAAAGCTGGCGTGCAAACCAACTGCTCCATGTTAGTGAAACCGCAGATGCAGGAAGTCAGAGAACGAGTGCCAGCGAAATTCACAAAGCGGAAGCGTATGTACTGCTCACCGACCTGAGAGACACGAATGATATGACGGAGGTGAATGAAAGTTGGCATACGGAGGCGGAACAAAGGAGGGCTCGGGGGAACAGGAGAAGAAGACCACGCTGAAGACGACGCATATAAGAAAGCAGGAATCCTGACGTAACCCGCAAATCCGCCGAGCGGTATGAAGCGGTCGACAATGTGGGTTTCATGGTAGTCCATAAATTCAAGTACGGCCGGTGAACTCAGTCCATGGAAGCAGAAAAATAAATCTGGAAAGCTTCTGCTGGGATAAAATCTTCACACTCAGCCTTTCGGACGTTCGATCGTTGGAATACCGATTGCAGGTTACTTCTCGTAGGTTGCTCGCAGACAATACCGTGTGGAACTGTAATTGCTAGCTGTAGGCTTGCAGATAAACATGTAGGTGGTTCGGAAGCTAACTAAAGCGCTCTAGCCATCGATCGATTTATCCAGCGATATCAGTTATCACTTGACCCAACTTACCCCAAACGGTAGTGCAAGGCGGTGTATATTTGCCAGCTGCTTTATGCATAAGGGAATGGAGGTGGTGAAAGTTACCCGAGTTTCAAACGGAGTCCACGGAGCCAGTTCACTAGGTCAAATGGTTCTGACGCTCACATCTTCTTGGTCGCATAGTTACTCGTCTCATTGAGCGGTGGTTATCTGAGGTCGACGGCCGAGAGAATGTAGCTTGTGCAGGGTGGGTGTGCAGATCTAGTTCTTCGCCGGAACAAACTGTTGTTAAAAGCCCGAATTAAGCGCACAATGTAGCACGTATGTCATGTGTGGCCACTTAGTATTGGGCAAAAGGTTAATAGAGCTGGTGGAAGTTACCCGAGTTTCAAAGTGATTCCATGGAACAAGCTGAGTAGGTGCAAGGGTTCTGATGGTCGCATCTTGACCATCGTGTAGTTTGACGGCTGATTGAGCGGTAGTTATCCGAGTGTGATAACCGAGCGATTGTAGCTTGTGCCAAGAGATGCTGGGCCGGTGTGGCGATCTAGTCCTCCGTCGGCTTAATCTGGTCTTGCAAGCCCGAATTCATAGCACAAAGTAGCGCGCCGGCCAAGTGTCGCAATAAAGTATGAGGCGAAGTTTGACTATCGAGTCTATGTGCAGGTTCGATGCGAAAAGCGAATCGATATATGATCCAGGCAGTGGGACTTTCGTTGAACGCTACACGGATTTCTGTATTGGACAGTGGCATAACGTTGAGAAATTAAGGGTGCCGTTTCTTACTGCCATTCGAAAATCGGAACTTAAAGGGGGCACGGAAAAGTACATGATCTGATCCAAATTTCGCACCTCCAAACGATCGATTGTGAAACACGAAGGCGGCCCATCTTGCCGTCATGGCTTAAACAACATGTTCGCAATTGCCGAGGGCGTGGGGGTGTTTGAAACGAGTGTGCATAACGATGAGAAGATCATGGTCAGTAATTGCTATAAATCGTTTTATGTTGTCACAATTTTATGCCTGTCCGTATTGTCCGATGATATTTCTCGGTCTCATCACTCGGGCCACTCCTGCCATTCCAGTATTCAGCGACGAAGATCTAGTCTGTAGGGGTCATCCAGACCACTGTAGCTGGATGCCGTTCATTGATTCAGTCCTAACTCCTAAACCCGCTTGCAAGGGTGGGACGAAAAATGAAACCACGCATAACTTATATGGAGCTGTCGAAGCGGCCTGCGGCAATCCGCGCAGGGGTGGGCGAGGTATCTGAGATGCAATTTTTTAATGTATCACTTATCCTCCATAGGATCAAGGGAGAGCGCGTGTAATTTCGCGGGTGCTCGCCGACTGTTGGCAGTGGCGCGGGGGGGAGTTAGCTGACCCCTGCCGAGGTAATTAAGGTACACCTGTTAACATCATAAATAATCCCCCACTGGACCAACGGCGAGCACGTATAATAATAATATGTTTAGTATGCCAGTTTACAGGCAATTGTAAAGAGTTCGTAATGCACCTCTTGGGCGCCTTCCAACACCTCGAAGACCGGAAAAAACCTAAAAAAAACTCCCTATGTTGCAGCCAGTATTGCTTTTGTTTCAGGTTTTTGTTTTGTCAATACTGGGCGAGATAGGGAGTTTGTTTCAAGTGAAAAAAACCTGCCTTCAAAGGTATGATACAAACGGAATAAATGTACAGTTGTAAGCTGAGTTGACTCATCAGCAGGCGAACTGTTTCATATCGTTATTAAACATTAGTTCCAGACGGAGAGGGTTGGCACAAGAACACAGTGTTCTCAGACTTCCTTCAATGGTTGTCGGCAAAAGTTGCGCACTATCGGCTGAAGGGTTAGCAGACTGCGGGCTGCTGCTTCAGCAGCATTATCTTCAGCATGAAGCCTGGCGGGGTTCAAAGTCCACGAACGCCATCAGAGTGAAAGAGAGATTCCGCAGAGTCAGCACCCAAAATTCGTGAAAGTTGTCCTGAATGTAGAAAACTAGTTATAGCTCTCTTAAACATAGGGTAGTTTTGCTGGGTTTTAATACTTTTGGGCAGCTTATTCCAGATTGATATGGCATTTACTGAAAAGAATTGCCCGTACTTAACTGTATGTGCCATAGGAAGAAATAAAAATACGTCTCGATGACTGGCGCGTCGAGAGTGCTCAAGCTGCCTTATTGTACTAAGGGGATTAAAGGTTTGACCATTCAAAAGTTAAAACAGTATAAGTAGGGGAGTTGTTCGCTGACCCCTGGCGAGGTCACTGAGGTCAACCTTTTTAACATTTCCACCAACCCCACTGGACCAACGGCGAGCAGGCGTAAGTTGGGAGGTTGTTTGCTGACCCGTGGCGAGGTCACTGAGGTACACCTTTTCACATCATCACTAATACCCCATTGGACCAACGGCGAGAACGTGTAAATTGGCGCGCGGACCTACTCCTGCATCGAAGTCGGGACGTGCTGCACGAAAAAAGTATGCCTACTGAATAGTAGGAAGTAGTATTTTAGTTGTAAAAACGTTTGGCCTCACTTATCCTACTTGCCACTATTTTTGTGTACACAGTTTGTCAGAATGCGTTTGCAGATTTTTGCGACACTAATTTGGTTTTGAATGACATGGCCTATTACCCCTCACAACAAATACTGAATGACACATGGCCGAATGTATTATGATAACTAAAACAGAAATGAACGAAAAAAAGCTTCATTGCAATGCATTAGGTGTTTTACGATGTGTTTTACGCACTCTCTGGCTCGTTCGCTCGCTCGCTCGACCTCATCTATAAATTTAGTAACGATTTACAGGCTGATTGTGGGTGTTGGTATGCGGTTTTATCAAATGAAACTGACATTTAATTGCCCGAAACAGCGACTGTGTCAGAATCCTTTGCCTCAATCAATTGAGAGTCTGATGTGGTATGGTTGCTTACGTTGTGATGCGGCAGTTGGTCAAATATTCTTATTCCTATAGTCAGAAGGCAAGTCAAATTATTTATACGAAGTCCACCAGGCCGTTTTATGTTCATTTGAATAGTCTCGTCAGCACTGCAGCATCTCACGTTATAAAGATAGATTGCAACATATTCACCAAGGCGTCCTCCAGAACAACCATTTTCACCAAATCATGACAATAAATCAGGCATGAATAAAATTTTACAATGCTGAATTATTCACAAAATCTCATTTACTCAAACGACCTAAAGTCTACATGCTCATTCTCTAAGGACACGGCCAGTATCTGCGTTGATAAAATTGACGCTGACCTACTTATACTCTCACGTTTGAGTGCTACCTGGCAGACAGCCTTTTTACCATCCAAATGTAATTTCATGTATTTTCGTTCCGCCAAGCTTCCTGGACTACAAGTCTTTGAAAATAATACACTCTTAGAACGATCCACCATAAAGGTTTTAGGTCTAAGTTACACGAGTAAACTAGCATCATCGCCTCATGCAGATCGAATTTCTGCAAAGGCTGCACAGATATGTGGTTTTATATCACATACTTTTTTCCTTCCGGAAATAAAGTTAAAACTATATCTCATGTTTGTTCTCCCCTCGTAGAATACTGCCAACCCCTCTTTGGTGGGATGATTGCTTCTGACCTTGATAAGGTTGAAAATGTTCAGAGAGCTTTTACTTGAAATCTATTTTGTCTTTCTCCATAAATTTTTCTTTTACGGATAGATTTCAATGAATTTACATTACATCTTTTTGGGTTATTAGACTGAAAGCCATTCTCTGTTTCCTGGTTCTCGTTAACTCTAGCCCTTATATACCACGAATTAACGCTCTCATCCCGACTGATCGAACAAATGGCCCTCGTAATTCTTCCATGATAATTTACCACCCTTAAGCGCCATATCTAACCATTCTCGTTTTTTGTCCGCAACTATGCCTTCCTCCGGATTAATAATCTACTCGAAATTAGGTCTTTATCTGCATTAGCAATTTTCAAAGCGGAATAACGTAAATGCTTACCTTCGGGAGAGATTAAGTCCTTAATAACCGTTTTCTTTTCAAACACACAACTTTCGGACTTTTCTTGCATCTGAGGCGGTTCTATCTATACTAAATTGGTTTCCATATAAGTTTATATTATACTCCACAGAGTCAATCATTGCTGTCATTTTTCATCCCCTAATCTTCCCAACCATCATTGCCAGATGTTCACAGTCCTTCCCCGTTTTGCAACCCTGACGATGGTCTTTGTAGTCACTGCTGATGATCGTGGTGGGTCTTGCTGTTTTCGCTAGCTTGTCGGTGGACTTGGCAGTCTGCAAGGTCGCATTTCCGGCATTTCTGTGATGATCTCGTGACCCCTGCTGTCCTCTCATCGTTTCTATCCTTTTGTCCACGATAAGCTCCTTCTGTCTCACCTCCCTAATGGTTGATGCTATATGCAGTCGGACGGTGTTGCTAAACACTAGCATTTACCGCTAAAGCATTTCTGCAACGACAAGAAGCGCTTCGAACCCTCATCCTCTCTCATCTGCAACCGCAGTCCTGTCTCAATGTAGTGCAACAGTCATATCACTCAACCTTTTGATTTTTATAGAAGTAGTTTTACCTGATACGTTATGTTTTTATAAAGTGGGCGTTTGCCAAACTCTGCCCTGATTCAATGGTAGGAGTTTTTTACTGCTTCCTCCTTAGTTCACCATATTTTTCGGAGAAAGTTGACCATTATTTTAACATGACGATATGTTGGCGGATATGAAATTATCTGTTGACCATACTAAACCCTTCTGCTGCTATTTACTTGCTTACGCAGAGCAGAAAATACCCACCATGCATTTATTTTTACCACCGCACTAAGTTTGTAGTGATGAGGTCCATCGGGTTTTAAATATAAAAAATATTTATTTATTTAGTAAATTGACAGAAACGTCTTACGCAAGACAATCGGGAAGACTTGGGTGAAGAAACTTTGCGTTACTTTGATAGCATCCTTAAGCATGAGAAAGTTTGTAGAGAATTTCCTCTATTTTCTGGTATTCTCTGTGTACCTCCATATCAAATTCGAAGCCCTGCGGCTTGAAGTTCGTATACCACACATATTCGGGGGTAAAAGTGTTCAGGCATGTTTCATTCCACATGGCAGCCTGGGTCGCGGCTTCGCCCTCCGGATCAGTAACACGGTCAAGCACACCTGTGTACCTTGTTGCCCATTTGAAACACATAAGTAGGAAGTGCACCAGAAAAATGCAACCAATCGCTGTGCAGAGAAGAATCAAAAATACCAGGCTACACTGGTCCCAAGCGTTCAGTTGCTCATCGATCGTAGGAGCGATAGCCGGCTTTAGGAGTAAAAAATGCAGAAGGGATAAAGGACAGTGCATCACAATGTTTAAAATAAACTGACTACTCATAGTTGTTAAGTAGAATAAATTATGTGAAAGACATTCAGTCCCTGACGGTCTTACCTAACACCTTGCGCACCAAAAAGGCTTACCTACAAGAAATGGCTTAATTTTAGGCGGGTTTATATGACCTTTATGCAAAAGTGCATAAATCTATAGAAAAAAGGGTCGGGGTATTTAGTGGGGTCCACTAGATGTAATATACACCTACTTAGGCTTACTCAGTAGCCGAATTTACTTGTCGCGCACAGATGGTCTCCAACCGCAAACCTTTCTTA
>JAYGXS010000007.1:24622093-24690099 GCA_036362985.1 Ligula intestinalis
GGCATCTACATTGCTCAAATAATATGAAGAACCAGGAAATAAGCGAACATTGGTAGGTTGTTGGAGGTAGTTCAGAGGTCAAACAGTCTGGATGCAATGCAAGAGCCGGTCCAATGAGTCGGGCTCAAACCACCGATCAGACGGACTGTGTCGGTGATAGTCCCCCGCTCAGCCGGCCAAGCTGTCAATGTGTGCTCCATGCGTCCTGCCAATTTTACTTACACCACCAATCTCGAAAAACTTCTTCGCCTTTATGAGGACGTGGCTTCATTATTTTCTATATCTCAATGATAATGGCATCCAAATGCTAGCAGCATAACCGAGCAGGATAGCCTTCTAGGAGCTTGTATTAAACAAAACTTTTAGTATGGAGTAAGCTCGTTAGATGATCTGAATTGACATCACAATGAACAGGCGCAATTCTCGAATTTCATAAAACTGGTCGCTAGCATGTCCTGGTCTCACGTAGGTCTGCTGTAACTCAACATCTCCATGCGCACGCGCAATGATGTCCCGCATTCGAATCCTGCTCTGTCTTCCTAATTACACTACTACTACTGCTATAATCACCACCGCCAACACCAACACCAAGGTCAACCTGCCCTGCTCCTTCATATTCCTCATGGAAATATTGGTTTCCTCCTGAATATATCGCCTTTAGCTGTGTGCTCCCTGAAGTCTCCATGCATACTCAATTTAGGAGGTTACATCCACTATTTTGCCCTCATGTTAACCTTACAAATTCTCATTACCCAAGTCACAATTCGTGGGGTTTCTGCTCACACGTACTGCATATCAAGTGAGAGTTCGACGATAGAAGGCAAGAGGCATTCTTAATTTACCTGGCACAGTTGGTGCAGTCGGTGGTAAAAATGCATTTGCTTCTCATGCAACAGTCTGGGCCAAAATTATGGATTGTATTTTCCTAGTTAAGACAGTGTTAAGTGGGCATTGATGCTGCATTCCGAGCGCTGAATAAGAAGGAATATGTTATAATGGCACAAGCAGGAGGAACTTTCGTCTGGAGAGGTGTATTGTGTGTCTGATGTTTCGGGTAGTTGTTTTCGTCTGTCCATTTTCAGATTCTGAGTGGCACTGCCGAACAGGAGGCTCTTTTATGTGGTTATGTCTATAACAGTATATACTCTATCTGCTTTCAGCTATGTCGTAGTTTAATTTTTTAGATCATGTAACGTAAGGGACACATAACCCTGCCTTTATTGACCCCTTGCTGATTGGCTGGGATGTCGTGTATCCATTGCGTCCTGATTTTTTCTAGCTAGGTTTACATATTTTGAAACCTATGAGGTCGATCGGATGTTTGCCGGCTGTCCATGCCTTCCCCTTTCACAAGTAGGCGCCTGTAATGCATCTTGTAAAAAGGTTTTCTGTGGTCAAAGTAAATTATAAGCACTGATTCTGCTCATTAGAAGTGATCTTAGCAGGTTAAGAAGAATTATGTATCAGGTTTTGCAGGATCGCCCAGGTAGAAGACTATGCTGTGAGGCGCTTATTACCTTATTTTGTCGGCAGAAGTCAAGAATTTGATTTGAAGAAATTTTGCTGGAGCCGATTCTTTTGTACAGACCTCAATAATTGTTGATGTCCGAAAGGGATCCTTACTCAAAGGTAGAAGGAATAATAGATGTCCTCCATGAGTCAGGATAGAATCCGTTTAAGCTCGACACTCGCTTGGTAACTGAGTTTGGAGGTTTGTTAGCTCCCGAAGAGTGTGAATGTTTTAGATGAATAATTTGCTTACAAATTAGTTCTACTGAGCAATCGATGGTAACGATAATAAAGACTACGCATGGCTGAAACGAAGGAACTGGTTCAGATTCTGTCAAAGGATGCTTTGCAAAGGATGTATTCATCAATTCAGTGTTTTCAGACTCATCGAAAATGAAGCTCTATCTTTATTGGGTAATGGAGAGTATCGATGACGAGTATCGACGACGGAACAGTTGGGCAGCAGATTTTGCAGACTTTAGTTCGCTGAGTGTGCAAAATTTCTTCTGTTGGTCACCTGCAAGACGAAGCTTGGCCACTAATTCGAAAATCTCTGTGAACCTTATGTGCACAGATAATGAAGTAGTAGATTGTTCTTCCAACTGCCTTTTCCTTTTCTTTAGTCGTGGCGAGAGAAATTGAGGAACGGTGAGGTCCGAAGTGTAGGGTTTAGCATTTTTCATGGGCGAAAATTCCACGATGCTATTTGAAACTGCCGGCATGAATTCGCAGTGAGTTGCTACGTCGTTCATGAAGGAGAGCTACTGTCAGTCTAGTGATTCAATAAATTTGTTAATTAAGTTAATATCAGCGAGGTCAAAAGCAGAATAGGGACGAATGGCACCAACTCTTTTCGTAGAGCCAAACGGAAGACAACAGCGAATTAATGTGCGGTCATTTTGAAAGAGGCCTTGCCTAGGATCAAAGAAAAGGGGAGCTAAATCGTATGTGAAAATGAGGTCTAAGGTACGATTATCTCTTGTTGTGGAGTAAACCAACTGAGAACAGTGTTAAAAATTAATAGTATCTACGAAGGGCTGTCATCTAGGTGGACAGTAGTATGACAGCCAATCAATTTCAGGAAAGTTGAAATCCACCGCGATAATTTTAACTTCGAAGGTGGACTCCAAAATCAGCTATAGTATTTCGTAAAGCTTTTCATTATCTTTAGATCATTACTTAGGGGGGTTACAAATGCGTCCGAGAATCGCCTTTTGTTTGGGTGACAGGATAATGAATGCGAAGTAGTACATTCTGGAGAGTAAGGCGGCATCAAATGGGAAATATGTAAAAGAAGCTTTAATATCGAGAAGACAACCACCGTCATGATAAATAGTGCGGGCTCGACGGTAGAAATCAAGTCGTCCCTTATAAGTAACGAACCAGAAATTATTGGATGGGTCCAATATTCCGAAATGCATATAACATCGGGCTTCAACTCAAAGGCAAAGGCTCTAAGTTGAGATGAAGCAACACGGATGATAGAGGCTGGTAGGGAAAGACAAGCAACTACAAGGATTAATTTGCAGAAATCCGAGTCTAATATGATAGTTATGAGGGTTATAGTAACGCATACGTGTGTTATTTTACTGTTGTATAGACTAAGTTAGTGTCTGCTAAGTTAGCATGCGACTAGTTATAACCTTACTTCACTTCGTTTCTATTTGCTCGGAGTTGAGTTCTGGTTATGGATGAAGACATTTTGACGACTAGTCTTCGTTATCCAATGGACTTCTTTTGAATAACGAAGTTGTTGGTCTACTTGAGGAAGGTGGATTTATCGCGGGGGGTAAAGTGAATTAAACCCTACCAACTGTGATTTTCAGACCATGGTTACTTAGCAGAGCAGAAATCGGTGGAGGCCAGAATAGTAGGACTAGTTTGCTGTGTACACAAAGGAACGGAGAATAGAAGGAAAGGGATTGAAAACGAAGAGCATGACCTTCCGCTAGGGCGGCGTGATCCGAAGTGATGTTTTGCGGCCGATGGTGGGGAAAAAGTACCATGTTCAAATGGGGAGAAAAGGAAGTGTCCGAGTGGTGCTTGGGCAGTTGCGAGAACCTACACGCACGTGTGTGTGTCCAAGTGGAAGTAGCTCAAGTATCTGCAGGTCAGCACGTCTGTAAGCGCCGACTGAGTTATCGCATAACCTTGAACACTGACGCCAGACAAAACAATGGAGGGCGTCAGATGGCAGAGACCAATACAGATTTCCGAAGGCGCTAGGGGGAGGAACTGTCAGGGGCCGACTTAGTGGCATGCGCAAACAGCCCTGACGAAGAGTTGCCACAGCAACCGACCGGTTAACTCAGTCACAATGCAATCGATAACGCCACACAGGTGCGGCCGGCGCAGGAATATAACACAGCTGCCACAGAAAGCGCTCCACCCACTCAAGTGCATTGTGTGGCGCCTCACTCAGACTAGCACGTCAACTCCTATGACTCACCAGCCAATGAATTCATGTCCTTCTTGTGACTACCATCTTATTGGCCCAACCTTTGTACAGACGCGTTTGCTTGCTCTCAAGTATGCTGCACAAGGTTTGCACTAAGACTTCTGCCTTTGCACCCTTCTTGTCGTGTTCTCTCTTTGGAGACTCACACAGGACGTCATTGGGCGGCAATACCTCGACCTAGGCACCCGTTAAAACACAGAATACCAGAATAACTAACCAGAAAACCTGGGGAGACAGCTAATTTGGAAGCAAACGGAGGTGTCGGGTGACATGAGTATGAGAGGACGGTTTAAGTCATAATGAGTGGTCGGTCAGGTTTACCAGGATTATTATTAAGAGACCCCCTACGACCGAAATCTTGAGTGGTTTGCGGCGAAGTCAAAACTCTTTCAGAATTGTGACCACGTTGCGGTCGCATCCAAAGGTTTCTCTGACTTGCCCACTACCACTAACATGTGAGGACTGAGGCAAGACTTTAGGCGATTACTTTTGGCGTGGAATTATCTGACTGTGAACATTGTCACTTCCTAATCCGTCGACAACTTTAAGGCGAAGTTTGACTACGTCACCTAATACTACCACATTGTAGCACGACACTGAACATTCAGATGCCATAAAACAGTCTACTAGCTATTTTCATAAGTTTAACTGCTCAATTTTTTTTTCTGGAAGAATTTTCTTACCATGGCACGTCGGTGTCTGTTTACTGCTTGTCTGCCATTAAGTAAACAACCACTTTTGTAATGTTCTGTCGAACCTAAGCATTTCTTAACTGCTGTGTGCAAACAGGGATTTCCAAAGCGTTTGCATATATTTCCCCTAATATTGCTTTCATTCCGTGTACATCGAGGAAGGAACGGAACAAAAGGTTGGGTGAGAGAAGATACGCAGTACCAACAGCCGTGAGCGAAGAAGGTGGAAACGCTCAGAAGGCACAGAAACGACGTGACACATCTCATAGAGGCGTCCGCGAGGGCGAAAAATGCAAGGAGTTACTAGCACTCCATCAACGTGCGCGCATCAGGTTCAGTGATAGCACGCGTCTAGTGCTGAGACACACTCACTCGACGCCAGCAGGAGAATAGACAATACGTTTGGCGACGAAAGCGAGAATGTTTTGTAAACGGCAGCTTAAATATAACTTGATCTCAGGAATTCCCATTTGTTCTTCGTGCTCCGTTGGGGATGAGGAAAGTGATATTATGTCTGGCTCTCGAAAATTTGCGCATATTTTCCACATAAAGTGACCTGACCTGATTCTACAAATGGTTTTTTTGGTATTTATGCAGTGTACCGTCGTCAGCGAACTAAAATATATTGATAAACAGTAAAAAGAAATTCAAAACGCACGTATATGAATAAAAAGTCTCCCGTTCTACATCCAGACAAACAAAAAACTAAGGTTCTAGTTACCTACTTTATTTTACTGAGCTACAATTCATCCAGATAGAATGAAACTCTTAGCAATTGTGACATGCTTTTGTCGATTTGTCGATACGTTATCACCCCTTTCCACATCTTATTTCAACTTAAATTACAAGAAAATGCAAATAGTAACTTAAGTGTTGAAAACTGTTTGGTTTTATCGTCTTTTATGACTTTTGTTCATCACTGCACGTTGCACGGGAAGCCTGGTGCGAAGCCAAAGAAAAACTACTGCCGGCTCATACAGCCTTAATCGATCTTAGCAAGGCGTTTGTTAAAGTCGATCGCGTGCTTCTCCTGAACAAACTCACTAACACGCCGGTACCTAGAACTGTCATCAAATGGATCAAGGGGTATCTATTCGGTAGACAATGCCGGGTCAGAGTTGGCGAAGGGTGTTCCTCGGCGTTTGAGGCTCGTATTGGAGTACCACAAGGGTCGGTGCTGGGTCCCAGACTGTTTTCAATATATGTCGCGGATATCCCATCAAGACTTGCATCCCCATGCCTCCTGTTCGCGGACGACCTCAAAGTATGTCGTGTCATACGCAACGCCGAAGACACAATGACGTTCCAAAATGATCTCGATGTGATCCACGAGTGGTCTTTAGAGATCAAGATACCGGTAAACGTGACCAAATCGAAATTGTTTATAATTGGGAGAGACCGGGACCACCCGCCCTATACAATGGGAAACATGACACTGGCCGCTGTTTGGAGTACTCGAGACTTGGGCGTTATCATCCAGGACGACCTCAAGACCCAAAAACAATCAACTTTGGCGAGATGCAAGGGGCTAGTGCTACTTTGGATGTTCAAAAGAGCATTCACGTCCTGGTCCATGCAGATATTCCGTAAGCTCATGGTCACGTTTATTCGACCGATCATGGAGTATGGATCGTCCGCTTGGTTTCCGTGTACGAACAGCGAAATGACTGACATCGAATATGTTCAAAGACTGGAGTTAAAATGGGGCCCGAAGTGAGAAGGCTGACCTATCCAGAGCGCTGTAAAGCACTGGACACGTTTACCCTCGAATTTTGACGCTCCAGAGGCAACCAAATCATGATATACAAAGTGATCGTTTGCGGCGACATACTGGAGGTCGCAGAGTACTTAAAACTAGCCGTTGGTATGCCCACGTGAGGACTTTGCTTCAAACTGGTGGTACAACGGACAGATGGCCTCCCGCACGTCTGCCGACTCTCAAGGCGCGCTGTGAATGCATGGAACAATCTCCTTCCCCCCCGACGTTATTTCTGCCGCCACAATTGCCGCATTCAAGAAATACGATGCCCTATTTGAAACATGGTCTGTACCGTTCACGGGAGTGCCCTTGCTTGGCGGGGGGATTGGTCTGACCTGAAAACTCCCACATGTCCGGTGACTGCAAAGAAGGGGTGCCCACGGATCCGTTCCCTACCCTCTACTGATTAAACATGAAACTGCTCGTGCGATTTTGCATGCGGAACTGTGGAATTTCACTTTAAAGCGAAGTTGGCGACCTATCGGTTGGGTATATTTACATAATATCGTCTACAGTTATCCTTACCAGTTCCCTCAATTCCAAGTTTTTACGTTTGCCATATATATTGCGTCATACATTCTACGAAAAGTGCAAAAACTGCAGTGATATACAGGCAATGTTAACTGAATATCGCTATTTCGAGACATTATTTTCGGCTAAATATTGACCTTCGCCATTGCATCGATATATAGCTAATATCGAGAAACTGAAACCAACAATAAGAGCGTTTGGTGACCTACACGTAAAACATCCTACTTGGATTTAACGGTCGTTTCCCATCCCAAGTATAATGGACAGACGCGAAGAATGTTTTTGGGAATATTTGTTAAAAACGTGAACATTTAAAAAATCAAGAATAGTACTGTGGGATTATTTACGTGGGAGGGGGCTTGTAATCGTGGTGCTTTGATAGATGTCTTGACATCCACCCTTCAGCGGCGTACAGAGTACGTTGAAGACGCCCATCGCTATTCTATTTCACGAGTACTTCTGCATAGAGGAAATTTATAAGGACATAATAACCCAACTGTAATTAAGTCGCATAATTTTGAGCCGCATAAACCCTTTCTCCTTCTCGGGCCATTGAAGTTTATTTCCGGGGCAATGCACTCGTCCAGTATTGCATAAATATACGTTACACGAAATGATCTGTGTTTCAGTGGCCAAGGCATAGTAAGTACGATTCCTACGTGGATGTGTAGGCAACTGACGTTCACTTACCAGGTCGAGTCAGTGAGCTTAGCATTCATCCAGTGTAAGTCACTACGGCCTGCTCGTCACTTGCTGTAGTGGTTGTGCATAAGCGAGAATCTTGCGCTTAGTCGGCGTTTGGGCGTTTACCCTAATTGTTTACACGTAAACCTCCAGGCATTTGGGTTTTTAAGGTGTACGGATACCCTTTCTCCAAGGAAAGGCATCGAAAGTGGTCGTGGTGTTTTACGCCAGAGGTCAGTTTATTCCATTAAAACGATGGGGAAACAAGCGAACTTTCGCATGCGCTCTGGTAAGAACGCACAGTAGACTCTTGTCCCGTGCATGTGGGATCACGTTCGCCCAAGGGCACACCAAAAAGGGAGTGTGTGCATGCAAAAGCCAGCCCACCATCGTGCGCACCCTCCAATGATTTGACTTTATCTTTGCCTGCTGTTTTTTTAAGCGGAATTTATCCTGATTATTTAGATTTCACTTTTTCATCACATAGTCCCTCCGATTAAGAATGGCAAGTTCATGACCTTTATATGGCTTATTATTTTTTTCGTAATGTTTCAGTGCGGATAGGACAGCCATGTGCTCTTTAATTATTGATTTTGGTATTGTTGTTGGTACTGATGAGACATGTTCTCAATTTTTGCTTTCAGTCAGCCCATGCCGTCAGTCGACCTGAATATTAAGTAAGCTAGTTAATAATTTAAGTCTCCAAATTGAATCTCAGTTGCAACTGAGTTTATTCTTTTGATTGTCCCACAAATTCCCAGTCCTAGTGATAAACTTCTGATTGCAGCTTATTAAGTTTCAAGTCTGATATAGTGGGAATAATTTCATATGCTATCAGAGAAAAAATTCTCGTATTTTATTAGGACTTCAGTTATTTTAAGCAATATGGGTCTCGAGCCTTATTTTGTTGACACACACGCATGTTTCATGAACAGCAACTAAAAAACAACGTTTTTCATGATTTAAACGAAATTTGTTGATGCCAGCAGCTACCTCACTTTTTGATTGCTTCAAGATTTCTAAATGCTGAACGTATTTTTGTCGACAGAAGACCCCGTAAAGCTACTGAATATTCCTTGCTGTTTAAGCCGTACTGAAGCAAGTTTATGTGTTCATTTTCTACATCTTAATTGTGAAGGCCCTTTCAGAGGCATAATGATGCCCATGGGAGGGGTTATTTGATACAGTTAAACCACTTTTTGCCTCGGTATGAGTTTAAGACGCACTTGGATATCAGAAATTTGTTGGAAGCACTACACTTTGTGACGGTCTATCTACTGTAACCCCTAACTGCTTGCCAACGAATGAGAAGCGCACAGCTGGTAGAATTCGCGGAAGAATTCGATGCATAACTAACGTCCAAGTTATTAACCTACTCGCATTCATTAAAGTGTTGCTTACGAGATGTCGTTACTTTACTGTTTTCGCCACCTCCGGCAACTCGCTTAATCTTTACACTGCAGGCGGCGAAAGCATCTTTTTGCTGAAACCTCTCCTGGACAAGCAGACCTCCGGAAGCGGAGGTGGTTACACCAGGCCTTGGTGAAAATTGGGCGTAAAAGTGCAGATTAAGCAATTTAATTTTGGATGGAGTCTGTACTGCCACCGCTGTCTCCTCCTCCGTAGACACATACCAGACGATTAATTTCCAATGTCAGCTCAGATTGCCTTCTTTTAAGCGCTAGAAACAGTGCCCTGGTCGTTAAATTTTCCCCGACAACAGTCCCACCAAGCCCTCGTGTGCTGTTCAGTGCTTGCTCAAGCGTTTGCCCGCCATCGTTGCCCCTCTGGTCGAGAAGCCTATTTTGATTATGAGTGGCAGGCGTAGGCCACCGTGCTCTGTGTCCTGACTTGTCACCGGTACCTGACTGCACATATTCCTCCTACTTGATATCCCTCCCCCTCCCATCTCTTTATAATCCATCTGACGCGTATGGCAGGTATTGCGGTACCTTAAACGTACAGGCTAGGGAGTGGGTCGCAGTGGGCCCCGCCTAAATGTAACCTCATGACAAATCCCAATGATATGACTTCGGAGTTTTCGAATGCTGGTTCATGTCAGTCGATGGGCAAGGACTAGGTGCTTGACCCGCTATTACTACTGTCACAATAGGCGCTCACTGACCGGTTACAGGACGTAACCTGTAACCGATAGGTGAGCGCCTGTCTCCCATGGTGTGTATTCCCAATCGAAATCGGCAAGCGAACAAGCTCATAGCTCGGTGGTTCTAGCGTTGGACTTCGGACTAACTAGCTCGCGAGTTCGAACATCGAGTTTGCCACCCCTGACGGCCAATAAGGCAAAAATGGCTATTCCAGTCTCCCGCTGGTCTTTGTCGACTATTGATTACGATCGAGCTTTATCGTGGAGCTAGCTTTCTCCTGTCCCCAAACCCAATGGCTACTGTTCCTCTTCCATATAGGCTCCGGTGTTCCTGCATGGTTGTGCGGAGACGACCCAAGCACCCGCACCTTCACACAGGGTTGACCTCCGCCGCCGTCGCGGCCACCAGTCACTCCTCGTCTTCGCTGTCCAGTGATGCTGAGACCACCCCCTTTCCACCGCCGCGCCATCGGAAGCCCTCGCGGTTGCCCCTGTTCCTTGTCGTTGTTATCGCGCTCACTGCGCGCTTTTTACACTCTGGTCACGTGGCCACTATGCATGATAGCCATCTCTCCTTTGCTCTGCTCTCCAATCGTGAGCGTGAACTCACCTTTTTCACAGAAATGGGCTTCTACTACTCCTTTTATAAGCAGGTTGGTCAGTCCCTCCCTCCAGGGAGTGCTCTTTAAGCTTCTGCACATTTGCAGGTTTTAGCCCTTACGCGATGCTACCTTTTTAGATTCTCCTGGCAGATAGCCTCTCAAGTGGACTAGCCAGCCTCTTCAATGACACCCTCACAGAGTACCCCAGTCAATTTGGATGCCTTAATAACTCCGCCGGTGAACATGGATATCTGCCCGATTTGGTTGTATGCTCTTCCTCCTCATCAGGGTCGAGCAAAGCCTTTCCGGGCATAAATGTCCTTGAACGCTTCAATGTCTACCCGGAAGTTCTGCTGGCCGCACTCTACCGCTTGGCTAACCAGTGGCGCCTCCTTTCCTCCCAGTGCTTTGAAGTTTCTCTGGGCAACGTATGTGTACTTCTGTAATGCATCTACCTACACCCAGCCTTCCTTTGCCATTCTTAACTTTCCCCATCTTGAATACTCGCTCTCCGTGTTTGTGTAGGTTGACCAAGTGCACGCGCTTGCTGTCCCTCCAGAGGACTTTGACCCCAACCGTCAAAATCGGTTCCAGACGAATGCTAGCCTGATCGAGATCGGGACTGGTTCTGGTGCTTCAGTCCTCAGTTGTGATGGCCTACGGGAGCCGCCAACCTTCTACGTTAATGTGGTCTACTTTCTGGCCGGTTTCACTACCCTCGGTCTATCTCTGTCTGGCTGGCTTGTAGCCAACTGCGGTTTGTCCAATCCTAGCCTCTCGCACGCAATGATCTCGATTTGGGGCGCAATTCTACCGGTGTGTGCATTCTTCTTTAATCACAAGGAAGCCACTCGAGTGCAGTGGACACCGCCACTGCGCGAGTCCTTTTCATATCCCTTCTTTGTCCTGCAGCAAACGGCTCTCCTCTGGCTATTGAAGGTATTTTCTTTTTTAAATTAACATAATTCGCCTACTTGTTTCAATTGAGCAGTATGTGTTTTTATAATGGTTGCTGCTGTTCGTGTTTTAGGATTCCTCACGTACTCGACCTCTTCGTCTTCTAAAATGCCTCCTCTTCATGCTACTTCTTTTGGCCGTGCAACTGCCCTGGCAATTCGCCCAATTCGCTCTACTTACTCAGCTTGTATCTCTGCTGGGGGCCTATGCAATTGCCTTGTTAAGTCGTGCACCCTATAATACGTCTCTACTGCGCCTATTTTCTACATTTGTCAACCGCTTGGAGGATCTTGTCTTTTGTCAGCTCGTGGCCCTGCTGCTATGCTTCTGTGCGCAATTTGGCAACCAACTTCTCCTGCTCTCTCTATATTTCCCTCTTCTTATTGGGTCACTTGCTGGTACGTTTTTATCTGTGCTTTATATCAGGTATTTTAATTGACCTATTATTGACGTGCCGGTGCCCCATATACACATGTAAACGCACCCTGAGCCCTTTGCACTGCTAAAATAGTATTCACAGAATATAAGTAGCGTTGTTTTTTATTAATGAAAGTCGGAGACGACGTATTATCTGGGTCAGGTTCAGATCATCGAGGGCACATATAATTATTGAAAGAACTCACGAATCCCTGACTATGTTTCGCAAACGTGCTTTTAGTCAGGAGCTTTAATGTGGGAAGTCAGTGTTAAGCGTAATCTCGCATTAATTCGGGCACAGTCGTCGTTGGCAAATACTTTTACCCGTCAGTTCCACCGCCAAATCCGACAATGTCCAACGCGTGTTTCTTCAGCAGGCTTGGGGCAAACGCGGTGACTAACGCGTGCGTACAAGGCCTCTGCTGTGGTTACCGCACGCTCTCTTTCTCTTCCAGAAGAACCATGTTGTCTGAACGGTGTTAGTATTTTAAATCGATTTCGGACGCTTGGGATATTTCCTTTCTGATTTAAGCATAGTCGCACGCCACATCAACTTAATCTGCATTGCATCAGCTTTGACGTCATGTTGCGTAGTAGCATTTCGCAGTACAGATACTATTTTTTTAATCAGTTCCACATATATGTTATGTTCTTTTGACTTACGTTGACACTTGCCCTGTGGGGTTCTAAAACATTTTCGCTTGCTACTGTGAAGGGTCGAACGTGTGCTTGACAACATTAACCCACATCCCCTTTGATGTCCGAACGCATCATTTGTTGTTAACTGTTTCGGGGTGATTATTGTGTGAACGTGATTACAGCAAGCATCCATTTAGTGGTAACACATGGTAGAAGCCAGATGTCCTGGGCCACCGTCCAATTGCATTTGTGCTTTCTTTTTCGACTACTGGTGCGTATTCATTCAGTCACAATGCCCCCTCCTCCCCACTCCCAGTGCCTACATAGACGCCACTTTTTTCCTCTTTTAAGGTATAATGTGGCACCGACGTCGTCTGGACAGTGCGATCAGGACCAACTCCACACCCTGGTCTAGATCTCGGTTTGGTGAGTCTATAGTTACCATTCGTCGGTCATACTGGGATGTTCTGAGACCTGGGTCATGGTCATAGACCTCAACGCTCTGTCTGTTGACCCGGGGTCTTACAGCCCGCTGCCCATATAGTCCGAGTATGAAGCAGCGCGTTTTGCCTTGACCCTCCAAAGGGAGCTAAATACTCTCCCTTCTCACTCACCACCCTCTTGCCTCTCGCTACATTTCTCTCACTCTTTTATCCCCCACTCTCCTCTCGGCACTCTAACAATGTTCTTATAATAAACAATCAGATTCACCATGTTGCGTGGCCTGAAAGGTTGAGAACGATACAGGTATGCATAAAAATGTAGTAGGTATGCAAAAATTGTTAGAGGTCGCTTTGTTATGTAAAAATGCACAAATCTCTCTTAAAAATATGAATGGTTGATAGAGCGAAGCTTTGGCAAAATAGTTGGTTGAGCACCTTCACTGCGTTTTCCCAAGGAAATGTTCCTGGGCATAACTTTAATGTAATTATAAGGTCTGTTGAAATCAAGTAAGTGGCATGTTTGTAGTAATTTATGTTTACGTTAGGAAGGGGTTGGAATGCTTGGGTTGGCCTTTCAGAGATGATTATCCAGACGTCTCTTGAACAGGCTCGTAGCGGGGAAATACACAACAGACACTGTCAAAGAGTTCCACTGTCGAGCGGGTAACTTGGTCTTCCTTCGGAACGAGGACCCGGCTGTGAGGACTCCCTCTCTTCTTCCGTCCTTCTCATTCCTTCTCTCATCTTTCCTCCCCTTCCCTTCTTTCTCTACCTTACGCGACCGCTCATGTTTCAAAATTTCCTAGTCTTCATCCTCCACTTTCTCCTCCGTTTCTTCCTTTGAGCGGTCACTCATATTACAAGATTTTCTCCTCATCCTCCTCCTCCACCTCCTTTTCTCTCCTTACCCCTCTCTTTTAGAGCGACTGCTTATGTTTCATTATCTTACATTGGTCGGCGGTTTGCATGCTTTGCAAATAACAAAATTGACTTCCTGCCGCCTTTCCATGTAAGGGCATTATTATTACTGCAATTTTTCCTCTGTGCGAGTCAGTGTTCCTAGCCACTGCCTCCCTCCTTCCATCTCAGGCCTGTTCGCCCACCTGGTTGCAATGGCTGTTCGCATTCTGCTTGCATGCGCCGTGGTAGCTGTGGTCACAAGGCTGGTGCTGTTCCTGTGGCAGGGCAGTGCCGATGACGGCGCCCACATTCTGGACCTTCTGAAGGTGAAGCTGCTAGGACCGGCGTACAGGACTTTCCACACACAGCTCTACACCTGCTCGGAGACTTTTGACTTCTTGCCGGTAGGTCCCGCCACCGTTTCCTGACAACCAACTCCCTGTGCGTTTTTGTGGCCGTAACCCCTCTTTTTTTACTGAGGAAGTTTGGCAGATTTGGTTATAATTTAGTTGACCCAATTGTGAAAAAACTCGCGGCATTCGGTGGGATTCGAACCCGCATAGGGAGGGGGGACTTCGACGCAAGCCAACGCTCTACTTACTTGAGCTACGAATGCCACGCTTCACACCGTAAGTTTAATCACACTTGGATTGGTATTACCCGCCCGACTTTGCCGGTCGCATGGAATCCACCAATACGGGACAGCAAGTTGACTGCCCAAGCAGGATTTCCTAAGCCATCTTGGTGATCCTGTTTACCTAAGCCACTTGATACCTCGTGACTCAGTGGTTTAGGCGTTGGACTTCTAATCAACAGGTCCTGAATTCGAGCCTTGAGTGGTGCACCACTTTGGATTGGGTATGGCTGGCTAGCCTAGTCTTTGCCGGCAACGCTCTTCTGCCTACGCTGCTGGTGGGGCTTGAAAGTGAGTTTCATTTGCAATTAGTGAACATTCATCAAGGAATATAAATACTCCAGATGTAAACCGGCAAAACAACGCGCCCTTGTCTCAATGGTTAGAGCGTTAGACATCTGACCAACAGGTCGCGAGTTCGAGCCCCGGCTGGGGCACCACTTGAGGTTTGGTATGACTGGCTGATGATGGTTAATGAGCCGGAAATGACCATTTCAGTCTCCCTTGTCTTTGCCGGCAATACTATCTGCCTCCAGTTTATAGCTGTTACCAGTGGGTACTCTGTCGTGCAGTTAGGACAGATCAGCTGATGCCAGTTCCTTGTGACCTTCCATTTTCCCGATCGCGGTAAATTGGGGTGTGGGCCCTGGTTTAAGTGATCCGACGTTTGACTTGACTGTGCACAGCCAAAGTGGCCCGGATTTAGGGCATAGCGGGCTAAGGACTGCGAGGAAACCAGACATGGTTATTCCAGGGCAGCCTTATAGATAACACGTCGTCCCTTGTAAATACTAGCTGAAGAGCGTCTGGAATAACTGTAATAATGGCTAAAGGGCTTCTCGAATAACTGTTGCTATTGGCTGAAGAGGTTCTCGAATAACTGTTGCTAATGTTTGAAGAGCTTTCGTATTGCAGTGTTTCCGAGGTCAGAAGTTATGTAAAATGACATATAGCCAGTCAGATATTCTTTATATGTCAAGAGACAGTCAGGATAACTCGGTGTGGTTCTACATCAATAAACAGTAAGATCAGCATGGCACGATATGTTGAAAATGTGAGGTAAAAAACAAAGGGAGGGTGGACGTACATTGGAGGTGCTTAGACGAGCGGTCGTGTGAATGACGCAGACACGTTGCTGACAGTTTACAAGGAAATGAGCGCACGAGCAGGAACACAAAGAATGAAGGGACGAATCAAAACACGATGCGGGGAACAGAGACCGTGGGGCAGACGTGAACAGAGGCAATTCTGTGCCGGAAATGGGGAGTTACATTTTTATGTCCTTGAAATACCTCTTATAAGTCATCGCATTTTTCTATTTATAAATGCTGTTTATGGCCTGTTAAAATAGGTTTCCGTACACGGAATGCCTGTGTAACAGCATGTTAGCTTAAAAAATACTGGCAATCGTAGGATGAGTAGTGACCATTTTAAAGAAACACTAAAATAACTACTATATTCGTTTCAGTAGATGTATTTACGCTTATTCATTTAAGTCCGCGGATAAGTAGTTGCGGACAGCTTCCTGCTTCTTCAACGCGGTAGTGATGATATTTGAAAAATGTACCTCGGTGACCTCACCCAAGGTCAGCGAGCATCCCCAACGATGCATACGCATATCTTAGCTCAGAGAGTTGGAAGTGATATACGGGTTCCTTCAATTTAGCACTAAAGTAGACCGGCCACAACACAGCCAGTCACAGGAATTTTAGACTTCTAATATTAAACATTACACAAACTACCTTTGCCTATTTACTAATATTTCAGTAGTCTTTTTTTATACAGCAGGCATCCTCACACGACTTAAACATCGTAACATTATGCTGTAAGGTAATTGATGATGCAAATCTGCTTTATTAATATCTACATATATATATAATCTCTGCTCTCTAGCTTTGCTCTCCCGGGATACGTTGCTATATTACCCACCACGTAAGACTTAGTGATGATCGGTAGCGACCGTGAAACAGCTGTCTGTGTTTGGCCTGTTACACCCTTAGCAACCCATATATATAGGGAGTTTTTTCACCAGAGTCCCATCTTTGTTCCCTAGGTTCGCGTTCTGCGGGACTTGACCTCTACGGGCCTTCTGCCAGGGTCGATTTTGGCAATTCTGGTGGCAGTTTTGATGATTGTCTGGCCCCTAATTCAAAAAAGGCCAGTCACGTCTGATCAGTCAACCGAGTCTTCCGGTGACCGATGCGAAAGTCTTCTTCAGCTACACCAGCTGCCCGCCAGGGATGTCTCCCTCCTCACTAGGGACTTTATCTCCGTTTTCGTCGTACTGCAGGTAGTTTTTTTTAATTTCTCACACAAAAGTGTGTTTACTGAAACTGTATGAGTAGACATTTATAATGTGCGTTTTTATGGTTTAGCTGGCGGCCTTTGCCCTCCTGGCCGGTATGATCATGCGCTTGAAGCTCTTCTTTGTGCCACAACTCTGTCTGAGTTTGGCCATCCTTGCCCAACCCCGGCTCTTCTTTGGCTCGCACAAATTGGTGCGTCTTTTCGTCAGCAGCAAGCCTTCCAAGTCTTCCAGAAAACTCTCTCAGCGAGCCGCCTCCTCACCTTGGCCCACCAGAGCCCTCTTTTTTAAGGTCATACGGATCCACTCCATTTTCATCCTCTTCCTTGTGCTCAGCGCCATCAAAGGCTGGCAAAATTTGCGGGTAAGAGTGCTCCATCCATAGCGATCTCTGAATTTTGCATGCATAGCCTATGAGCTAATCTCAATGTAGAGATCATTTTCTTTTTTGTCAGTTCGAGGGTTGTCTAAGACACGTGGTTTCCGTATTAGATCTGCTTTACGCCACTTTCAGGGCAAATAAGCATTTCTACGTGCGTCGACAATGCACACGGACTCTACTAAAGACCACACACGTTCGACCGTTTTGATGTTTCGCCGCGGTTTGTGAGTAAGCTAGATGTCACCGATGGTTTGCTGAGAACCAGGTCCAGCTTATTTTATATCATGCGTCAAAACAACAAAACCGTTGAGTGATTTCTTTAGTCCATACATATGTAGTGGTAATATAAACCAAATGATTACGCCAAGGCATGAGGGTTGTCTATTAGAAATGTGGCCCTTCTTGGATAGTATATGTTGCACTGATTGATGACAGTCGTACCTGCCTCATCTGACAGAAAATTGTATTTTGCTGAACCTATCCTTTTTGTGCTTAACATATCTCAGTTTAGATTCTTTTGTTTGTTTATTTTCTCAACACAATACAAATTGGTCTGTGGCATCCAAAACACAGTGCTTGTCGGTCCGGTTAATTTTCCGTGTCCACTAGTTTATTACATCTTTACTTTCTACTGACGCTTTGGTAGTAGCATATATTATTTGTTTGTACACTGATCTACCTCTCAGGATGTGCCCATTCTGGGTTAATGCTTTTGCGAGTCATATCATCCGATTGTGTTCCACAAACCTACTAATAATGGGTATGTTACTAGCCAACTGTCAGTAACATCGTTTTTTTATATTTTTAGTAGTATTCTTGCATAGACAGACAACGTAGGATAGCTATTTCGGGCTGTTGTCCCTCATCAGCTACGTGCAGCCAACTCTGGTGTAGCAGCTGAACTTGCCGCTGTACCCCAGTTTCGAACTCGCGCCCTGCTGGTCAGGGGCAGACGTTCTAACCATTGAGCCATCGAGCTCGATGTCTTGCCGGTTGTGCACAAAGAAATGATATATACTCCCGATCTACAACCGGCAAGTCATCGAGCTCGATGGCTCAATGGTTAGGACGTCTGCCCCTGACCGGCGAAGCGCGCGTTCGAAACTCAGGTGCGGCGGCAATTTCAGCTGCTACACCAGAGTTGGCTGCACGTAGCGGATGAGGAACAACAGCCTGAAATAGCTATCCTACGTTGCCTCATTATTAAAAAGGATTACTTAAGGTAGGGGGGGGTGATAACACTTATTACCATGCAGCATAATCCCAGGATGTTACAGAGGCTTTCTATTGCTGGCTTTTTCAGTCGAACCAGTACTTGGTGCAAACGACTATGTCATATAATATTTTTTCAATTGATTTTCGATCCTTTGGTAAAGTCATATATTTTATAGAAAAAGGGGCATACAAAGTGCTTCCCGTGCGCTTATTTAGTACAAAATGACGTCTTCTCCCCCTGTTGTACTCGAAGACAGCCTTTCGTTAGGTCTTAGAACTTTTTACTTTTGTTAATACGGTAAAATGTGCAATCAATCGTACTTGTCCTTTGATAAATGTTTCTTATGAAGTATAGAACATAATACATGTCATTTGAAAATGTTTTAAGTAGTAGGGATTTGTTGTTAGGCTAGACAATAGCACAAGTCCCCAAACCCAAGTTGCTTTCTGAATTCTTTGTTAACGGTGAATAGGAATTAAATTAAAACCGCTGGTGATTGTTTTACTGAGCTGAAAAATTAGGTTCTCTAGAGGGCAATAAAAACTGAAAAGGGAGAAGGCACCTCGATCACCGGGATCATACTTTTATTCTTCTAAGCTTTCGGACTCTTGCGAGATTTCATCGTCAGAGATAAAAACCTCAACAGAAAACAATCAACACTTATAGAAGTAGGAGCCAATTAACCGTTATAGGAGGGGGGTACCCATGAATCACCAGTGTCGACCGAGCGGATATGCCTACGGAGGGCGATGTATGCGAGCGCCATTTCGATACATCGGTTGACTGAGTTGTCAACTGAGGCCCAGGCTTCAATTAGTTCTCATCCTGTCCTGTTGCCGGCGTGGGCAATTATCCTCACATAATTTACCTTGCATGAAGACTATACAACTTGAAGACTGCAAACCCTAAAAGTGTGAGTTTTACGGGACAGATCAAGCAGCAGCTGCTGTTGTACTATATTATTCCACGGGCACAGTATCTTAATACCAACCTTCTTCTTTATACCCTTTGTGTTTCGGTTGTCTGTCAGACAATGCTTTGTAAGAAACTCCCGTTTACGAAATATTTAACTTAACTCCTGAACGGCTTCCTATGCTTTACTCTTATTTTCTTTATTTAGGATGAATGGGGAAAAGTTGGCCAGTTCTCTGCCCCTACTACTGAGACCCTGTTGAACTGGGCCATATCTCTTCCCGCCCGTGCAGATAACCGACCCTGGGTGTTTACCGGCCCCATGCCAATGATGGCCACCCTGCGTTTGGGATTGATTACGAGACTTAACCACCGCCCTGGTGTGCCATTAAACGCTAACTTTGCCATCACGAACCACCCACACTATGAGAACGAGTTACTCCGCACGCGAACCATATTGGCCTATTCGCTGACCAGTCGGAAGCCCCTGGTCACCATCTGGTCCATCTACCGTTACGTTCTGATGGTATGGGGTTTACTTCATGTGATAAATAAATATACTACTGCAATTTTCAAAGTAGAGTTTATTGTTTGTGGTTCATTGGCCGTCATCGCCCAGTCATACCCAATCCCAGAGGTTCGAACCCGCGATCTGTGCTTAGCAGTCCGACGCTCTGACTCTTGATCCACGGACTCGTCCCCTTACCGGTTTAGATCGGGAATATTGATTGTTGCCTGTTTATGCGGTCCAAGTGAGGGCCCCTGTGTCCACACATGTGTAAACTGAATTATCTAAAGAATTTCATTCCCGTTGTACCGGAGTGTAAACTGTGTGAGCCGTCTGGTCAGTGTGTATGACATGACCTCTGCTAATGCTACTGCCTGTAGGTCAGACAGAGACCAGAGGATAAGTTAGCAATTTACGCAAGAATTTAGCAATTTACTTAGGGAGACAGTCTCTGTATCTCAGTTTCTTCATCACTGAAATATTTCGGAAGCTCCGGATGGGAGGGCTTGGCAGTCATTCAGTCACAATGGAGAGAATGGCCAACATAATGAAGAATTTGATCAGCGAATTGCTTGACCGCTGTGAAGAGTCGTTGTGCTATAATGTGAACTAAAAAACATAAAACATAATACCGTTTGGTCAAAGTAGTTTAAGTAGTGCACCTATAATACACCCATAGTCCCAGCATTTTGTTCTACAGAAACGGTAGTTATAGGGTTTTGGGGGTGGAGACATGGCATAGGCAGGGAAGGAAATTTTTAGAAGTAAGTTTAACGTGAAAAATGTACTCAAATTTGGTTCCCTCAGCCTTGGGAGTAAGTTGTTCTGCATGTAAATTGAAGGTTTGCGGACTATACTAGGCTAACTCCAGGATGGTAAATTGGAACTCAGGCAAGTTGAATTAGACGACCTCCTAACCACCATCTCTATGTTTTTAAGAAATTTTAAGAAACCTGCAATTTGATAATCGGGTTTTCCCGCAATACGTTAAACGATAATACAGATTGGAGAAATCAACAGCTATAAATAAACAACATTTGTAAATGCAATAAAATAAAAATGCATATAGCTGTTATTTAACTATATTCTACTGCTTATCATAATTTCCCACCCATAAAACCCTATGACCACAGTTTTCATAGGAGAAAATACTGGGACTGGATTATTGAGGTTCACTACATAAAATACTTTTGCCGACCATGCTGGGACGCAGACAAGACCATCCTTCAGAACCTGAAGATGTGTCTGATTTTTCAGAGGATGATCATTAGGCGTATAGTCTGTTTGGTTAACATAGACACTCATTTTGCGATCTCAGGTCATCGGTCGAGAGCGAGAAGAGACGAGGGGCTAAGGTGGAACCTTGAAGAACTCCACAGTTATTGGTAAAGACCGTAGATTTTCGCTTGCCCGGTTAGACGAATTGAGTGCGGAAAGTAAAATAATCTCCAAATGAAGTGACAACACAGCCGGCTGATGTTTCGTTAAGGAGGAGGTGGAGAAGGGACGGGGTTGTATTGAAGGTGGAGGAGTAATCCTGAAATATATTTATGCTTTGCGGCAGTATATATTGGTCGCACGAGCCGGCGTTTATCCGAAAGAGTTCCAGAACACATTCCAGCATGGTTAGGAAGGGGCACAATCAAGACTATAAACTGTTCCATTCTAGCGCACCTGGTAGACTCAGACCACCGCGCGGATGCCGAAGAGGCCTTCCGAGTGATCTACGAGGTACCCTCAAGCTATCCAACATTTCTTGGACAGCATCTGTTGAATACGGCAGAAGCGGCCGCCATCAGGCTACGCCGACCGGTTCTATGCGCCGAAAACAACTTCGTTGTGGTGCCGCAGTTGCCATAGGCAAAAGCCGCTAATCCAACAACCAGCAGCTTATCACTTCCCCCCTCCCCTAACGCTGATCAGATTTTGACCCCGGTCCCCTGACAGCCGTACTATTTTTCCTACCAACCCGCATGGTTTATTTACTTAATTACCATATAAATGTAAAGGCCTTACGATAATTTATCGAAAACAAACGTATGTTCGCCAATTCATCTTCTGAATATATTTATGCGTACGCACACCAACCCTTGTTTAAACCTCCGAGGGTAGAATAGACCACAAGAACAACAAGATCTGGAGACGCCTCAGCGAGGAGCTGCAAACTTTCACTGGCGTTTTCCTCCTCCTCCTTGGTCTTGTATGACAGATTGGATCACGCCCAATGCCTTTATTTAAAAGTTAATCCTTTTAACTGCTCTCACAAGTGTGCATGCATCTGTCTCCTGTCTCACGGAGGAATTTCGCCCCATTTCGTTCTAAGACATGGGAGGTTTCACATGTCCTAGTTGGATATCTCATCTTTTAGCTGACCAATCAACTAACCATTTTTCTCCATTGTCAGTCCTAAACATAGGCTATGGTTTCATGGTAAATAGGTCCTTTCGATTTGCCTAATAACTGTACTATTTCTCCCTCTTTTTTTTTCGTGTTCCATATCAGGCGGATTTCGTTGTGGTAGAACGAGGCTGGTGCATAAATCCACACGCGGGGCCGGGCTGTAGCCCATCGGAGATTTGGGATCTGCAAGATCCTGCTTTCTCCAACCGAGGTGATAGTCCCTGCACTTATGCGTTCATCTCCGACCTCTCTCCCGAGGACTCTGTGCGCGCTTTTAGGGGCTACTTTAGACCAGTCTTCCGTTCACTAGATCATTCACTCGTCGTCTTAGAAGTCGCCCATCGTCCCTTCCTTTTTGCTTAACCATGCGCCGTTTCACTGCGTTTTTCTCTTTGTAAAATGTTACATTTTGGCTATTTTATCTTTATTAGTAGAGTTGCTTTAATATATATTATTTTAGCGTTCCTGTTGTCTCTGTCTTCTTTGAATCTCGTTGGTGTTTTTCCCATTCTGGGGGTAATTCGGATCTAAGATGCTGGGCAAATGGATTCCTTGTCTGAAAATTCGCTGGTACATCGAGCCTAGACATCATGAAACGAAATGAAGCCTTTGTGGCGAGTATCACGCGTGCTCGTCCCCATCATACTTTCGCTTTAAACATGCTCGACACTGTGTTTACACTGTTTTGGATGCCGAAATAGTTCTTTGACTGGCATGTGAAATGAATCGCAATCTGCGGACTTACGAAGGTGAGAGTTACGCTTCAACTTCATTCGGAAATTCTATATGATGGATGGCTACCCACATCGAAGGACGTTTCCTGTGTTCAAACCTTATCCTTTGTGTTGCATTCAGTGTCCGTTATACGTCCTGCCTGCAACCAATTTGCTGTTGTACATGTATAGTAGGTTGATAACGAGTTCGTTGACTGGATTACCCAAGTAAGCCTACGTAGGGTTATGGGAGGGAACGGGTGGGCAGCGACCTGCTACCAATATATTGCGAGACCAATTAGATTGTTTGCACAGCTCTGGCTGGCTCGGCTTTCCGGTGGGTTGGAGGACTGCCTATTTTGAAAAGAAGAAGACTCGATCGACTGCCTATATTGCTAATACTCACCCCGATAAAAGTAGTTGGTCACAGAATGCACGAGGGAACGGACTAGACTGTTGGACACTGAGCGAATTCTAGTAGGAAGTAGGGGAGGTACCAGACCAAACGCCTTCTACGCAGGCTTCACCAGCGTCGCATCGAGGTGGTTTGTGACGCATGTAGTTCGCGGACCTGCTGAGTATCATTTAAATTACATTTGATTATATTACTAGTGATAAATAGGTAGATAACAATGTTTAATAATGTTTTCGGGCGGCTGTTTGTTTATTTGGAGATGACTTGCTGCGTGCATGTCACGTTTTCCTTCTGTTTGCCTTATCGATCACTGATTTTTTTCATAGACTCTTGTGACACGGAGTTGGAAGTCATTAATCCCTCTCTATCAATTAAACTAACCTGAAAGTACGTCGAGGTACTGTAAGGAAACAGTCGATCGACTTATGGCCAACTATCTCGACAAGTCGGTCGAGACGACAATTCTAGGTAAATGTGTAAGTTGTTAGCCGGCTCGCAAACATATGAAGTTAGGGAACGTTTTCTTGATGCGACGTTTCTGTCAGTGAAATCGGGCGTCAACCGGTTTGCCCTGGTTAATCGCAATCGAAAAAATGCAGTCAATTTTTGTGAAACCGTGTTGGTATCTATGCTTGGAATGTATGCCATTGGCTGACCGCCATACCTGACGTTACGTTGTACTTATTTTTGGAAAATATTTAAGTAGAAGCTTCACTGAAAGTTAATTTCCAACGGTCTTTCTACTTGTGCTGTTTCATTTGCTCGTTTGTCTTTGGATGGACAGGCTTTCTGCACATTTGACAATTATTTTTACCCAGCTGGGATGATTTTCTGACATTCTTCGGAATTTTTCGATTTTCTGCAACGATGGTAATTTTTTCAGTTAAGTTGCTGGGAGAATATAGACAATAAATTTGAAAACCCTATTGATTACGTGCGTTTGCGTCCTACCTGTATGCATGTACGCGTAAGATCGTCACTATTAAAATAGTATTGATAAACAGTGAGTAGCGTTGTTTTTAGAAATAACTATTGTATTGAGTTTGTGGTGCTAGTTCGAGTTCATACTCTCGAAGGACAACAGGGGACACGTGCGATTATCCAAACGTTGTTTGAACAACTGTAGGGAGTTGCCATCACAACTGAATGCGTGTGTTTACTCCACTTTTACGATTCGTGTAATTTTTTCCATTCTTTTGAATAATTAGTTCCAAATTTTCGTCCAGCTCGCGATCGTTCGTAAACTTCGGCACCTTCCGTGAAACAGATCAAATACTGTAGATTTCAAAGCGTTGCAAGAGTGCACTAAATTTGGAAATTAAAAACTTCCAGGCGCCTCCTCGATATTTATTTTAAACTTGCCCGCAGTAGGTCCGGTATACTAAGATGATGTCCACTTTAAACGCAGTTTTCGCCCCTCAGGTCATTCCAGGATTTGCCTGTAATGCCTTTCGAATGTTAGAAAATATGCACGTACTCAAACTTTTATTGCGATGTTTCATTGAAATTGGCGTTTATGATATTGTTGTCCACACTATTCCGTCATTTCTCTTCCACCTCCTCCTGCGATCCCTATCGAGTGTGCTGTTCTATCATCTGCCTATACCTACTTTGGCGGTTCTTCAAGTAACTAAGGCTACTTGGCTCTGTCAGGAGGTCATTTGAAGCGGGAGGTTCGTCGTCTGAAACTCCGCTGACACTCCATATATCCATTCCCTTAGGTGAGTAGAATCTTGCAGAGCGGAGGTTGTGATCTGCTGCTGCTGCTGTTGTTGCCATTCTTGCAGTCTGTCGGAAAACCAGTTTTTCGTTGTCGATGCCGATGTTGGACTGTCCGAGCCTCTGTTTCGTGGGACTATGTCCCTGATTGACGCGAAGACGGGCTCGATGTCCGAGGTGTTGTGGGCCGTAGCATCGGGGGAGTCTGATTGACTAAAGGGAGTGAAACATTGGTCAGCATCAAGCGAATCGGCGAGTGAGCCCCACTGCCGATACTTGGCTCTGGCGTTTTGGAACCACACCTAAAACGCGGGGAGACTTTTGATTAGTCGAGAAATTGGGCAGAAGAAGCATGGTTAAAATCCCTACCAGATAGGCGGCCAAACAGTTGGCTTGACAAATTATTTGCAACTTATGCGGCTGTGGATGAGAGGGCAAACACATCGTCTAGTTTTGCCCCACCTTTCTCTTCTACGCCAGCCAAACATTTGACAGGCAGCTGAGGTACAGCTCCAGAACCTGATGTTGATTACATACCAGTCCGACGTGTAGACATGCAACACTATATGAAAATACTACTTCCAAACAGTAAATAGCATTGTTTTTACAAATAACTATTTTATTGATTTGGGGCTGAGAGAGTCGAGGAAAACCAGGGGACACATAATTATCCAGGCCTTTTCTTAAACAGTTGTAGGGGTGTCTTCTCTACGACAAATTGTGGGAGATCAATCTGTTACTTTACTACCCGTTAGGTGCAGAATTCATAGCGCAGGTTATGTCTGGACATTTTCATACACAGATTCATTGCGTGTCCACTATGATGAGACGCGAGGTGCCACTGCAACATGTCCTCAAACTGCAACCTTTGCTTAGATACTGTGTTATCTTTTAAACTATGATAACATAACCTCTTGCCTACCCGTGCAACGGATCCTATCGCGTGGGGTAGCTACGCAAACGGTGCCCTTTTAAATTATTTTTAAATACGTGCGGCATTAGGTATTTTGTCGGGCGTCAGCCTAATTTATGTTCCCGAAAAGATAGCAGTAGTTAATTGTATCATTCCGTCCGTCCACCATTGAATAAGCACAAGGTTACGTACTTTGACGGGGTTTCTGGTCGCCTAGGGGAGCAAGCTGATTTGAATAGTTATCACAGACAACAAAGTTATCCAATCCCAGAACACTGGTTCCCTTCGTAAACTGTCATCTCGTTCTCTCTCCACTACATATAGTCAGACACTCTCAGGTGTTACTGGTGGCAGGTAACATAAGCCCTGGTTTTGCCAGTGGTCACTGCTGCCTGAGACAATAACTCAGGGTTCTGTGCACAGTAAAGTCCTCATTCTTGTGACTTCTGTCTTTTACCAGTAACATGGGATTCGAGCTGCCTATTGTAGTGCTCTAAATACAACCACGGTTTAGACGCTACAAGCCTTTATAATTATATTGTTCTCTTAGTATTTACAGTGACAGTGGAATATGTGGCCTCAACTTATCCCTACTTCAATGAACTACCTACTTATATCACCTGGCAAAAAGCAGTTTAGTAGCCTTCCCTTTCGCTCACCCTCCGTCGCGCATCTCTCAAGTGTTGCCATTCCGTTTGGCTTCCGGTTCAGGGGTACGTTTTATAAATTGGGATCAGGGTTCGAGGATAAGGTTTTCCTAAGGACTAGGGTAAGCGTTATGCGTTAGGGTTGTGTTTAGGCTTTAGACATAGATCTAGGTTTAGGAATCAGAGTACCAGGGTTCTCAACCACAATTCTACCATCGGTCGCGATCATCGCGAAAGTCGTATTCACAACTTATCCTTTGATGTGATTGTTCGCCGCGGGTTGGGCTTCAGTTTGCCTAGAATATCTAGCTATTTACCCAGTTTCCGTCCGTTTACAGCTTCAAATTTCCAAAATTTGAAGTTGCGTGATCGAAATTCGAATTCCTGTTGGTGTATTTAGACAACTTAATGGTGTCAGTGCCGTTATTATCATTTTGTTTACGGAAAACAGCTATTTGTAAGGTTCGTCTACATCACCTGCAAAACACTATTTGACCCCATTACCTCTATTACAGGAGTATTTGCATTCATTTTTCTAAATCCCATCGTCACGATAAGCGCACTTCTTGCTTACCTGCAAAACACGCTTGCTAAGGCCGGTTTCATCTGAGAGCTCCCGCAGGTCTTTTGAATTTGGATTCTGGTTAAGCTCAAAGTATGCCTTCATTGCTAGCAGTTGGTTGTGCTTGAAGGAGGTTCGGATCCGCTTTTTGCATCGAATTGTTCCATTGGTTGCAGCGTTCCGACTTTTCGGACTCCTCGCCCCTTTTGACTTGTCTGCTTTTCCAGCCAGATCAAACAATCTGCTGTTCTCCACTGTATACAAATAAAGTTAAATGTACTGTGTTACTAACAATTACTAAATAGTGTGTATTTTAACAAATGTGGTTGCTTTCGAGGCCTACCGGGGAGACCTGGGACTGAAGTGGAATGCGCAGTGAGATCGTCATTGGCATCTGTGCAGCCTCCTACTTCCTGGAGTTGTGTTAGATGCTGGTGAAGACAAGGCAGATCAGGGGAGGAGATCTGATTAAACTGTTTATCCAATTGGGTTTTCTTTAACGACCTCTTCGTAGGCTTCTTAACCTTGCGGGCCCCCTGCGTACCACGTTTTGTTGGCATAACAGCCGACTGTTGATTGGCGTACGCTATCTCGTCACAGATCTGGGGCACTACGTTGACGTTTGTCGGCGGCACTGGTTCCGTTGTGTGTTTTGCACAGATCACGTTCCGTTCCCCCAGCAGGGTATATGTGTCGCCTAGGTGCAATATCTCTCCACAGGTGTGGCAACGGAGACACTGCGAGTGGTAAACAATCGTCTGGGCTAGCCGAATGACCAGATCATCTCCGGAGAGTCTTCGATCACAACCGGGGCACACGAAAAGGCTGTCAGAGATGGGAGGTGGTGATCAACATAAGCTGAGTTATTTATGCCTCAGGTGGACAAATATATTGAAACAACAGAGAGTGTGCTGTACAGCTTTATGCCAAGCTTTGGGGACTCTATGACCCTGAAGGACAACCTTTTCATTGACTTTAACGACCTAAGTTTAACGGGTGCATTCAACATCCCGGAAGGTATTTACTATTCGGGGCTTTTCAAAAGTCCCAGCATATGTGTGGTACGTGTAGAGTGGGAGCAAAAGGTCTTTTCTGTAATTAAACCCGATCATATTTTCAATGCTTCATATACAAATATACAAGTAGGATAAGGTAGCTGTTGAAAGGCAGGATTAAGTCTAGTTTATGCCGATTCAGTCAACTGCAAGCTGAGCTGAGCGCATTTTAAGCGCTGTTCACATGGAAGACCAATAATTAAGTACGGCTCCGTTATGGTATATATCAGGTTACTTACAAAAAATGGGTAACTATTAAGGAAATTTATGGCTCGTCAACGCCCAGCAGCCAGACATAGCCGAACTTTAATTCGTGGGGGCATAATATTTACATTTGTTTTAAGGTGCTCTTTCAGTTTAGTACGCAGGTGTGAAGTTTTGCGCACTGATAATCCTCTAGTTTTCGCATAGGCTTATTTCTAATCTTTTTCACAAACTTTTTAACGGTGTATGGGAAAACAATTGCGCTAACCGAAAGACTCTAATTGTTGCCGGTTAGAGCAAGGGCTTCATGCTGTATATCGACCAGGCTACATGTTTGGCCCAGAAAAGCTTACCTCGAATGTCTGAAAGTCGAGCAATTTTTCCAAGATTTGAATTGCCCAAAGCGATTGATTGCAGTATCACTGGATGTGTTCTCGTATATCACTCCTGGCCTTCTTTTAATTTACACGCGAAAAGAAATGTAACCCATAGTAGTGGATAATTTTACGCCGATCTTTTTCAGGATGTACCCATCCTGGTTGATGCCTTTGCAACCTTGGCGCCCAAAGTATATGTATTGCAAGGTAAATAGCAATGTTACTTATCGAATTTTAGTAAAATATTTTTATGTTATGTATTACCGAAAGAGACAGAGAGGGTCCCAGGAAGACCCCTTCTGAATTATTTGTCGTTGAGTGTGGCGGCAAGTTCCGCTGCTACACTGGAGTTGGGTATCCCCAGCTGACAACGGAAAATAAGCCAGAAGAGGCCTTCCTGGGAGTCCCTCTGTCTTTGTCGGTAATACATAACATAAAAATATGAAATCGGTTTTCGTTAGAAAGGACGATCGCCATAATTCAGAGGCATGCTGTTATTAAGGAACTTGTAATTTTTTCGTTATGGACTTCCGCTTTTTAGACGCCTAGTTGCTAGTAGATTTTTTGAGAGTATTCTGTGGTTTAGTGGATAAGGAATTATTTTAGTCACTGGAATGCCCAAATGTGCGCTCTCGTCTTGTCGATTTTCTCTAACGATATCTGTCGCGCGTTGCCAGCGTATAAATTATGGTACGATACGGCAATGCAAACTCTACGGAACAAAGTAATCTTACTTTAAACTTGACTGATATTGTGGTTAATGTGAGGGCTAGGATTAAGCGTAAGCTTGGAGTAAGGTTAAGTTTAATGTGAGTATTTGGTTAGGGGCTAATTTTGGGCATGGGAATCAAACGTGGGAGTGGATACGCTTCCTGGAATTTCGCAAAAGCCTATTTGCATTACTAAGTAGGAGTTCTTATGCTCGTGTTTTTCTTCGGCTACTGCTATTCTAAAGAACTTAATTTGGCTTCACAAGCCCTCATGATCGTGCATAATCAATCTATTTGGAAGAATCAGCTCCTGGACGCTATTAGACAACAATCCTAGTCATTATCAGCTTTCCTCCTCATTTCCTGTAGGTACTTTTTTCCGTTATGTGATATTTTGGCTGTGTTTTGCCTTTGCAAGAAGAAAATGGATTAGAATCAGTGAATTTTAATTTGAAGAAACATAACATTTTTTTTCAAAAGAAAAATGAATTTTCAAGGCCAACCTTTGGTAGTCAGCGCGGCAGAGAACACGACCTTTGTAAACGAAACATGATTGGTGCCACTGAAGGTCACCGCAGCATGCATCGCAGCGCAAACACGCGGCGTGCCAGAATTGGTTGTCGACAGCCAGGAACACCCGTTCATCGATTGGTGCATGACAACCCTCGCAGATGTTCTGTGGCATCGATCCCAGGGGGCCCATTGGATTGGCCAGACAACAGTCATCAGCATTCATAGTGAAACCTTTCGTGCAGATGAGTAACTCTTGCAGCCGTCTAAAGAGTGACAGATGAAAACGCTGATAGCATACAAGGTTCCTGGAGCTTTGCGTTGGCTGTGGACTGCGTTGCATACTTCATAAAGAGGATTACTAGGCGGATAGTTGCAAAGTTATTAGAATGGACGGTAGAGCTTTCTTGTGAGGCCATTTTGTCTGTGACTAATAATTTCAAAAAAAGCGAATTCCACATTCTCGGTGGGTCGAATTTACGCTGATTCAAACACCTTGATTATGTTAACTAACAGGAGTTTTTCTACTATGGCTATTGGTCTACAGGCATCTTTTACTGACCAATAGGACTTAATGTTGGTCTTCTTTATTCTTTTTCGCATTTTTTATGTGTATTTTTAGTTTAGTAAAAACAGTACAATCGACTACTGTACATTTATCACACATTAAACAAGCATTACCTATGCCCTAATCAAATATTAACCAATTAACTTTAATTTACGTAAGAAACTTGCACAAGGGAACTTTTTTCATTACGTGGCATTTGTTCCGATCGGGTTTCTATAGTTTCCTGTCGGCGCGATAGTTCGCATCGCTACAAGTTTGGTGCGAAGATGTTCTAAGCCTAACAAGAAACGACGGACTAACGAGTGACTAAGTTTCTGCAGTTCGCAGCCTACTTGGGCAGAATATTCGCTCATATGAAAAGTGCGCAAATAGGCAGTTTTCTAGGGACTTAGCAAGGCCGATAACCCCTTACCAGGCTACTTATCAGTTTCGCCTTTGAAGACATGTGTGTAAATTACTCAAACTTCACAAATTAGGCAGTTTGTACGCTCTCCCGGGATATCAGCGATGAGGACTCCTTGGCTATCTACGCAAATCAGGCTTGCCAGGCACCATAACGGATCCATTCTATGGACGGTCCAGCTCCGTCTGTCTTCTTACTCAGACGACTGATTGGGTAAGTTTGATTGAAAATGTTCCAGCTTCAGCCGTTGCGGACCAACGGAAGGTTTCAGCTCCACATGCACAGCAATAAATTTACGGAGAGTCAGCGTAAGCCAGTGTCAGTTTGATGTCCCGAAATTCGGCATGCAAACTACGCCGGACTGCTCGTCCGCCTTCAACTGAAGTTCAGCTTGACCAAGACGTTAGCGCTTAGGACGATAACTGCCAATCCCTTACCCCACCCCACGACACCTTCGCCCTACGTCACAGGACATTGCGAGTCACACCTAAGGTGGTTCAACTCGTGGGCGTCATTGGCAGGAGAGATGACTCACCGCCCCGACCGAATGAGGTCATTGCAGGTCACACCTCCCCTCCAAGGCGTCTGGAGCGGTTATAACGATTGGAAAGCGCGCGTTAGAAGTTGTCGCACCCGCGCCCCTCCCACGCACCTCCTCGTGGCCAGCCCTTCTAGCTGGGGATCGTCAAGTGTTTTTCTTGGGGGCATCTCCAAAGTATGTCCCGCCCCTCGCCGAATTTTACCATCAACCCTCCTACGAGGGGCGTTATCAGGGGTGGGCATCCATAAAAATTGTCAGACATGCGGGTAATGGGGGCCTCGTTCCCACGACAGATGACTGATAGGCATGGACAGCGGACTGGTACCGGGCAGAATGAGGAAAAAGTGAGTCCGACTCTCGGGAATGCGTCAAAAAGCGCCTATTCTTCCCCACAATCAGTCTGATGCGCTTTTAAATGGTCCCAGTGTACTAAAACCGCGACTTGGAAAGCTGCCAGCGGACAGGATAACTTATTCCTCCTCTCAAGACAGGGAGTCCGGCTGCAATGGCTCCGAGCATGACACTTTCGCTAATTTGGGTTCCGAGTCGGTTGACTTGGACCGGGCGAGTGTGGCACGCTTAGACGGACTATTTAACTTTTTCAGACACTGCACGCAATACCATCTCCGGTCTTCTAGTCTCTGTCTTGACACCGACCTCAGGTGGCCAAGGAAAGGAGCAGTACGGTGGATGCCATTCAAGTATATTGTCACCAGAAGAAGATGCGATCACCGGAACAAGAGTTTTATTCGCCTAACTTTTTGGATTCTTTCGAGATTCCCTAATCATAGGTAACCACAGGATGGTGTAATCTATGCGACAATAAGGGTGAAACATGCACAGATTGCACGGTATCTATAGCTCGTAGCGGTCATCCGCGTGCGTACTATAGCTATCCACTCCTGTAGCCACCGCTTGATTCTTAATTGGTGCGGTGATGGCTTGACACTTCGCGTTGGACCCCAAGCGGTGGTTACAGAGGTGGCTGATTACAGTACGCACGGAAATTATCGCTACGAACAATAGATAGCGTGCAATCTGTGCAGGTTTCACCCCTATCTGCGCAAGGCTCAGACTACCCTACTATTATCTATTATTGAGGATTTATCGCAAAGGAGTTAAGGCTACGCCGGTTAAAGCCTAACAACTGCGATCTTCCAGGCCCAGTCCCTTAGGAGATGATAGAGGAGTCTTGGGTAAGCAGAGTAGGAGAAGGTTATATTCTGTGCAGAACAAGTAGGAGAATAGATAGTAGAAAAGTGGTTGACTCTGCCTGGCGTTGAGTTCGACCATCAACACCGTGAGAGATCACTGCAGCGTCGCGTCCGTCTCGAGCCGAGGCGGAAGCCCGAGTAACTCCAACGTCAGTCGCCGAAGACTTTTGTCTGTCTGATGGCTTTGATGGTGATTGTTGAACGCCAGGGACAGACACCAGTGGGGGAGTCCCTGTCTCGCGCGATGGTTGCCGAGTGCGCGGCAAACAAAGGCAGACACATTGCGTAGGAGTTTAGCCGGCGCGCGTAGCCACTGCACTTTCGCGGCTTTTGGCAACGAAGCCGGCATGAGTCAGCAAGGCAGGCTCCCACAGATTCTCGACAGAATCCGAAACGTCAGAAAAATAAAACTCTTGTTCCAGTGATCTCTTCTTTTTTTCTTCTTCTTTTTTTTCGTTTTCTTTTCTTTTTCTTTCTTCTAAACTACTTCCTGGAACTCAAATATTCACTTCTGTTGGCTATATTGTCACCATAAACTAATTCACGCACTAGTTACTGTTTAGTGAATCGCATGACCGATGGAAAGATCACATTATCGGAAGATGGCAACAACACGAAAACCGACAGAGGGTCTAGAATTTTGCACTGGTTAAAACTTTGTGCTCCAGTAATTCCTCCTCTTTCCTGGGATTAACAGATATGTGTTCACTCTTGCGTTGCTTCAGCATTCCAGCTCCAGGAGCGTGATATTGCAGTAGTCGAGATACGTGTGGAACAGTAACAAAAAACATTGGCAGTGACTGATAAACTCGGAATTTATTCGCGTGTACATCGGTTCGGTAAAGTCCAGTGAGGACGCATTATGCAACCCCACTCGGAAAACAAAGGATAATTCAGCACCCATTACGGTATTGGTGAGATTAAATTATGGAAAGAATTACGTGATTAAAGGTTTCCGTCAAAAGAGTTTGTATTTTTCGGAAAAAAATACTTCATTCACAGTTGCGAAAATTCCCATGAAAACACAAATTGGTGAGCGTACGTTTGCTTTCGATAAATTACAGTAGATTCACTATCTCATGCAATAGCTGCCGGAATTCTGAAATAAGTTCTCGATTGGAACATATTAATTGCGAATGGTTGTTATAAAGGTGATCATACAGCCTAATCTCAACATATTTTAGACACTTTAGGATGTCGGCTTTCTAATGAGCTTCTTTCAGACCGCCAAGACAAAGCATGTAATATAAAACGTGGCTACTTAAATAGTATGTCTTTTTGTCATTAATTTCGACTGCCTTATAGACTTAAATATATTCTTGGAAAACGTGCATTAAAAAAATTATTTCTTGTACTCTTTTGGTAGCAAATTAAGCCTGCTTTAAATGTTATACTTAAAAAGGGCATCCTTCGGTTTTAAAAGTTTCTAAGTTGCTGAATAATTTTGAAACCTAGTGACCGCTACACTGGAATTCAAGGTTTACAAACTGCGCACTGTGTACATCCTGTTTAGGGAAAAGTACGTTTTCGCCAACAGCTCGACGAAGATCTCATATAGTTCCCATAAAATGTTGCAGTAGATGTGGAACATGCTTTATACAGTAAAAACAGCATTAACAAATGACGGATACGGTGTTCACTAAATGAACACCTGAAAATTGTAAAAAAGCGCATAATTAGACATTTTTTAAAACCGAAAGATACCCTTTCCTTAAGTATAAAATTTAAATAAGGCGTAATTTGCTACCAAAAGGGTACAAGAAATATTTTTTTTATGCATGTTTTCCAAAAAATATATTTGAATCTATAATGGCACTCAAAATTAATGACAAAAATGCATACTATTTAAGTAGCCACTTTTAATAGTACATGCTTTGTCTTGGCGGTCTGAAAGAAGCTCGTTAGAAAGCCGGCATCCTGAAGTGTCTAAAATATGTTGAGATTAGGCTGTATGATCACCTTTATAACAACCATTCGCAATTAATATGTTCCAATCGAAAACTTATTTCAGAATTCCGGCAGCTATTGCATGAGATGGATAATCTACAGTATCTTCAGGCCAGTACATTTATATCGTAGTGAGCTACATAAACTATGCAGGTTGACAGAAAAAATAAAGTGCGGCTGTCAAGGTGGGGGGAGGGACGTGTACAATCGGTGTCAGTAATCTGATCAGTGTCAAGGGCGGTAGGGCGGGCCTGAAAAGCGGGTGAATAGCTGTGGCTGGTTGAATTGGCGACTTTCGGTCGTGGTAACTGCGGCGCCACTGTGAAGATCTTCTGGGCGCACAAGACCTGTCTGCGTAACCTTGTGATGGCCGCTTCTGCCCTAGCCAACAGACACTGTCCAATGAATTTGGATTAGCTCGAGGGTGTTATGAGTTTAGCCTAAACAAATGCTAGCTACATTTGGAGGCTTCCTTGAAGACTCGAACCTAGCACATGTTTTTGTTTGTTCGCTCTGACCGCTTACACGCGATGACTGTCCACGCTCGATGACCTCAACGTCTGGAGAAGAGACAGATGCAAGCAAGCCCACTGGTCGCAGTTAGCCCAATGCGTTCAATCAAGCTACAGGCGCAGGCGCGTAACAATCAGTTATAAGCCACTGTCACCCCTCAAGCAGGGGAGTTGCATACTGGACTGCGAGAAACCGTCAGTCCGCCCCAATGCCGGGATATGGCCCCGAGGTGGGACAAAGAGTGCACTGGAGATCAACCAGCGGCAACTTCCACGCGAGACAGCAACAATGGGTTTTGTACACAATAAACCCTCTTCCGGGTTGATTCCAAAGATACGCCCTTATTAATGTGTTCGTCCTTGGGGATTCCAAATTGCCTAATTAGACTGTGATACCCGTCAGATGTCGCCGTTATAACAGAGGGTACCCTGTAGATACCTCAGAAAACCTCTCTGGCATCCGTGCGATGACCCAGTCTACCAGGCGTGCTAGGATGTAACTGTTAATGGTTTTTTATTTCGTCCTTCCCTAACTAAGCTCGGGGGATGCCCTTATACACTTTTGGACAAACTCTGGCTCCTGCCAACAATGTGTTCTGCCCCATAGGAGCAGAAAAAAGGAAAAAGATGCACAAAGAGCAGTTTTTCCTTGATCTCCCCGTGTAGGTCGAGAGTACTGTATCCACCGTACTGTATCTATCTTACTGTCCCTTTCCTCAACCACCTGATCTCGGTGTCAAGACAGGGGCAAGAAGTCCGGCGATGTCATTGCTTACAGTGTCTGACAAAACTGACGAGTCCGTCTGGACGTGCTGCATATTTCTGGTCTGCGTACGACAAGCCAGAATTTCAAACAAACACGCATACGAGATCAGTGACTAGAATCCCAAGTGAGCAGGAATGTCATGGACTGAGCCATTGCAGCCTGAGAGTAGGACCTGAGGGCTGGCAGCTTTCCAAGTCGTGGTTTTTAGCAAATCGAGACCATTCAAAAGCGCGTCAGATTTGTTGTGGGAGGAATATGCGTTTTGGGACGCAATCCCCAGAGTTGAACCTAGATGCGCTTCGTTATCCCGCCCTCCAGTCCACTATCGTTGCGCGTAATTCATCTGGCGCGAGAACTGGGTGTAGGTAGCTGGAGCGGTGAGAGTCTGCATCTAGGCGTACGATCACCCCGCCCCCCACCCCCCTACCTACGCCATATTTGTAGAGGGTCCGCATTTCCAATAATGCCTGTCTTTTCCCAATAAGTTTACCGTGTTGGTGTGGCACGACCCACGCGGACCGATCACAGCTCGATGAACGCAGATCATAAACCAGTGTTGACAACAAATGACCTTCCATGCGGAGGGAGGCGTGGGTATTTTAGGAATTCGATTATAAACTCTATTTACTATTCAGCTTTATGTGTCCCTAACACCCTGCAGGATTATAGTCTAAATGGTGCTACTCACTCAGTAAATACCTGTTTTATATTTTTTTCCTTGCCAATGATTTCATTTCGAGGTGTGAACTATTAAAAAAATTGTTTCCGCATAAAACAATATACTATTTTACGACCATCAGCTTATTCGGGCTTCCCCTTTTCCGTTCGGTGCAATGACATCTACGTAGATTGTGGCGTCTGCTTGCAGCTAGAAAAGTTGAGAGGAGTAGTTGGGGAAAAAATTCATTTTATCGAAAGAACAAGTTGGTATTATCTCGTTACGCAGATCAGCTTGCCAAACTGAGCGTCCTCACTCTCTGTCAGATTAATACTCCCAAAATAATGGTCTTTCAAGTTAAATTGTTTCAAAGGGTGCAAGCGAAGGTCTTTAAGAAAATGCTTACCTTTTTACTTGAGCGTGTCCATAAAATCCACGGGCCAAGTGCCCGGCACGTACGTCTTGCGCCGATAATTCTCGCGGCTATATATCAACGGGGCTTTACTGGCAACAGCCACGTGTCCCTTTACCCGTCGTCAGGTTACCCGATTGGAGCACTCAGTCTCATCTCCCATTGATGATTGGGTCGCAAACAGAGATAACTGGCCAATCACTGTCCAGCGTGATGTTCACCTGTTTGAGACAGCTTTCTGATTGGTGCAAGCCGAAAATCAAGCGCAAATCAGTAACATGACTAACCTGGCTCCAAATTAGCATATCTCGCGTTGTGGAAAAGCGCTTAAAGATGTGGACAGCCGACCAGGTGGGAGGATTCAGTTACTGGAGCCATATTAGCTGTTTTTGAAAAAAAAATATATTACAAATGAAAATTCATTTATAACTTATCAACATTAAATTAACGCGCTAGTGTGCTGACCTCAAATTTGCGATGCTCAGCAAACAAACGGAAACTCAGACGGAAATGCAAGACAGATTCTACCCAAAGTCCAATTTTTATCGTTTTAATTCCAAAATATAGCGGTGAATTAGGATACGCGGGTGTACTGTGAGCGGATGTCATCGTTGGCCAATGAAATCTCAGTGCAATGTCCGGACGGCTTCTGTGAGACCTCTGTGCCGGATTGGCAGCAAAGACGTGCCTCTACTCTGTCGTATCAGTAAACGCAAAGGCTGATGATGATTACCCTGGCCGAAAAAGTCATTTCATTCTTCCTATATCTTCTTGCAGTTACTACCATGCCTCTCCGGGCGCGAGAGAGAGGGAGGGCGAGAACGCTGCTCAACTTCCTTTAAAGACACATGTCTTCACCCACTAAAACCGTGTCTTTTTCACGTGCAGGTGGCTGTTTGCATTAACTACCCATGCACTCTGTGCTGAATCACCAAAATCTTCCCCTCCCCCTTCTACCTCCAGATTCACCTTTCCAGCACTGAAGGTAGAAACTCGCGGCATCCGTTTTGGCAGGAGGAGGTGTCGCAGACAGCAGAAGGGTCCCCCAAATCACAAGTCTGGGAAGACGGAATGAACTGGAACAAATTTACTGAGCACAAGTAGCTTTACAGTGGCCGCTGCAAGCGTCGCGAACCATAGCCAGCCGCTTAGGAGCAAAAGTGAGGATGTGACAAGTTTTGGCTGTGAGATGAGTAATCAATCGGCTGCCGCCAATCAGATGAGGCCGATGTATTGATTACCTTTGAGCGTACGCGCGTATGAAGCAGCGAGTGGATTGATAACGTGGAATAGTCCGATAACACGCGGAGTAGATGATTAGGCATGAGTGTAAGCCCTGGCAGAGCGAATGCAGAATGAGTCAGCACAGAAGGCTCCCACAGAGGATTGAGAAAAGCGCAAAATCTGAAATATTTGTTAGCAAGACTTCGGCAAAATGTGGGGTTGCGGAATATCCGAGAACTTTCCGCCGCTATATAATATGGAGTGCATGGTGCTTTAAAATACTACTAATATAATCAGGAAAGGTCTAAAATAACTCCCTTCTGAAACTGGAAAACTGACCACAAATCAAGGGAATACCAGCTGAGGACTAGTGCGAGGATTCGCATTGTTTTACAGAAGTGAATTCAGTTTTAAAAATAGTTTGCAAAACGCACTAGTAAACCGGCTTGACAATGTTTTGTTTTACCATACCGATAATCGGCACAGCAAACAGCTATTATGGGTTTAAAATGGGACAAAAGCCTGTCTTTCATGGTTTAATTTTAATTTATAAATACTGATATTGGTTTGGAGCCCATTTGCAGGCAATTTCGCACATATCTTGTCTCCTTTTGGTTGTATTTGACAGTTTACTCATCGCGCGCAAATGTTCGGTTACTTAAGGTATATTTCCTACTAGCGCGGAAGCCGGGCTTCGCCTTGGGCTTCCTTTCATGTTGTTGTCCCTTATGTAGGTAAACCGTATATGAGAACATCTTAAAATAATTATTTTCAGTTCAGTTTTATTAGGGAAATATAGGTAAATACCTTTGAACTCCCTCTTTGTACATAGCTGTGATGTAGAACATGTGGCGTTGCCAGTAATGGAACTACGTTAAGGGGGGCAGAACCTTTGTTGATGTACTTGCAGACGTACTTGACGGACTTCGCTGAGTTGCAAAATTCAACATTGATGTGGGCGCTGAATACTTTTGACAGTAGGGGACAAAACGGCACAATCCAACGGTTATTAATTACCACCCTACCGGTTCGCCTTTCATTGATAACTGCTTCGAGTCTGCCAATCTCAGGTTGTCGCCTTCTGTAGAGAGGGTAACCATCATCAGTCTGAGTTGCACCTAGGAATCGCTTGGGATATATCCTGGTACATTTACCATCCTTCATGCAAGGACTGTTGGAATTTATCTGACCACATGGGTCATGCACCATTTGAGTTTTGATCGTTTCAAGCAGAACAGGGTCAAAGGACCGGTCAGGCAACTCTGCGCATATGAATTTGTCGACATCAGAAGAGTGCAGTTTTTCCTTTAGCCAGACCAAATGTGAGCGTAGGGCAGTCCTCTCTTTGCCACTCTACAGAGACATATGACACTGAACGTCACCGAAAATTTTGAATTTTGTGATGTGTTTCATCATGGTTTTCAACTTAAGCTGGAATACCCGCGTGGACAAATCATGGCGATCCTTTGGCATTTGACCGGGGAGCAGCTCATCAGTAATTTCAGGCCACGATGGGTTGCAGGTAAGCGTAATGAATAGATCCGGGCGATCAAAATGCCTTACATAAACCAAGTTATCTTGAGTTCTCTCATGCACATAGCGAGGAGACCCAGTGTGGCTTGACGGCAAGATAAAAAGTTGACCGCGACCAGCATAATCACCAACATCAGTAAGGATATTGCCTCTAAGGTGGATAAAGTTGTCCATGCGAAGTTCTTTCTGGTGTGTGCAAAAATAGACAAGTCGCTCTGCTTCCATTTTGGCAAACATATCAACCGCAAGTTGAAGGAACAACGTTTTTCATCGACAAAGTAGGTTGTAAGATCGTTCTCGAATCATAAAGTGATATGATTAGAAGGCTTTACAACTGACTGTTTTATGGATCCCTATTTGAAGCATACAGACGTGGTTACCGCCTTCACCATTAACATGCATGAGAGCGTCGTATGAACGGTGTGTCTCATATATCCTTTGCAGTATATCATTTCTCCTTCTCAAGACAATATCCCTGTTGCCACGCTGTGTTTCTGAGATGATGACGGCCACCTCGTTGCATGTGGGAGCATTAAATCTTCGTTGATGTTCTCCACGAGGACTTTTATCGGCATCTATGACAATAGTTAAATCAATGGAAGCGTACATCTCCAAGGCGGACTTGAAACTGTTAACGTAGCTGTTGCGTTGGTGTAGCATGTCTTGAAGGGACCATATTATGTGATGCTTCAAGTCTCGGTACACTCAGGATCAGCTTTGAGCCTGCAGGTTTATGTCTTTTACGAAGTAAATCTGCAGAAATTTCGGCTCGCCATCAGAAGGAGGTAATAACGATCCAATCCGGTCGCAAACTTGGCCTTCCACCTTAAATGTTAGCATAAATCCAACCTTATGAACAATATTGGCACTAAAAGAGGTCATTTGAGACGCCCCGTTGTGCTTTCTAATGTTCGAGCGAAAATTTTTCGAGTCGTCGGTATCACCAGCAAGCAATGTTTGGAGTATTTCTGGTGGATGAGAGAAGTTATGCAGGAGAACTTTGCCATTTGAACAGCACATGCCGTTTGTTTCACCAGTCCATTTTTTCGTCTGACAATGCCCGCAAACTTCCAGCATCTTCTTAATGGAAACATTTGTATCTCCCACATAACAAAGACTGGGTTATAATTGAATGAGGCTTTGTTCCATACTTGAGCATTTATGGAAGCAATTCACGGGCCAGGGTCGCCAAACCCTGGTTGTGAACTTGAGTTTTCAGCATCAGTGGGCCGTTGATCCGCTGTTTATGATGCTTGCATAGCCAGACGTGCACTTCTACATCTAGGTAATTCGTTTTGCCAACGTTGCGAAACTCTTATTCTACCTAGCTCTCTTCTTTGCAGAGTTTGGACTTCAGTTTTTTGGGAGCGATTAGTTTGATGGCGAATCGCGTCTTCGTGCCTTCGTTGGAGCATTTGCTCTTCGGTTTCTTGGGAGTGATTAGTTCGATGGCGAATCGTATCTTTGTGTCTTCTTTGCAGCCTTGGCTCTTCGGTTTCTTTTGAGCGTCGATATCGCTGACGCATGGCATTAATCTCCAGGCGAAGCCGTATTTCTGCTTGTGTTTCTTGCGAACGTCTATTAACATTGGCAAATCTCTTCTGTTCCATCGTCTGAACTTGTGTTCTCGCGGCTGCTCTAATTCCTTTTCTACCTAATGAGGTAGAACCTACAAATAGGTTATTATTCTGAACAAAATAACATTGGGTAGAAAAGAAGTAAGTTCACAACGTTACCTTCAGTTAACGGCCCATCATCGTTTGTCGGGTTGTTTGTGTTCAGAACATTTCTGACGGTATCACTGCTGCCCATAATGATAGTTTGTAAAGGGTAGAATGAAAGTGCAGGGATTTATGTGGAAGGCCATTCAATCTAATCTAAGAGCTAGCCCGCGACAACATATGCATAAGCAAAGGGGGGGGGGGGTTCAAAAGATAGTAGGTTAAGGGGTTTAGGTGCGTGAGTACGAAACCCCTTCCCAACCCCCGTCCACCCCCTGTGGCGTATTCACATCCGGCTGTCACTTCGGGTGTCGATCGCGAGTCTGAAACAGCTGCCTGCCATCAATGATAAAGGGGACAAAAACAGACACAGTGACACCAGCACTGTCACCTGTGACCGACGTACAGACTGGCGCGCGAAAGGCGCGTGAAAGGCAGGCGGCGCGCGTGACTAACATACGGACAGGAGCGCAAGCTCTGCTTGCGCGCGTGTGTGTGCCCCCACTCCGCGATCGACTTAAAAACAGATGCCATCCACCAATGACAATGGAAGTCTACACAGAGGCGGGCAAGACTTTTATTACGTATACAGATACAGATTATTTTCTGCACTTATTATTTTTTCTTTCCTGTGTAATGACCAGAACATAAAACCCCTATTAACCCGTTCCCGTAAGACACAATGATTGGCCTGGCGACAGATGAGAATGTTGCTTAATTTTAAAACTAGCAAATTTCGGACGATATTTGACCTAAAACCCACTACTAACCTTGCTTGACCATGTTTTATGTTGCAACACCGATAATTGGGACATGAAACAAAATTTATATATTTTAACATGTAGATGGACGCCCACAACAAGCTATATTCACATTGGAGCACATGACAACACACTTTTATAGAATATGGTTTCCTGTTTTGTGTAATTTAGACAGGCGATGGCCAGAAGATTAGCAGTTTTCGTAAAACCTTAATATTCGGCCAGCCACTCTGTTGAGAATTTTATATCTAAGAATGGGGCCAAAAAATAAATAAATATAAAGTTAAATATAAAGAAAGCAGAGAGTTTTTTCCCTTTTCAGCAGAAATTTTTGCCATTCCTTTTCATGAAAAGCAAAAAAATCCAAGTGCCACATATCTACATTGACGCTGCCTTGGAAAAAGTTAAAGATCAAAAATATTCGTGAGCTAAATATATAATCAGGGCGTTTTTAAAGGGACGACGTACTATATTAAGTAGTTTAAGTAATCTTAGCCGTATTAACTGACGAGTTTTGTTGTGGAAATTCATTTTCTCGGCGATCTGTATTCGCTTTTGTTCGAGTCTACGAATGTGGCTCAAATGGCCACCTTAATGAGAAAGTGTATCCAAAAACTCACTACTTCGCTAAATTATTAAAAATATATATTATTTGTAATGTTTTGATAAACCCATAGAAGAGAATCTGAACTGATGGAAAAGGCTTGAAACGCTAAAAATTGTGAATAATGCAGCGGAGCTTCAAGGACGAAGTTATTGCAAATTTACTCCAATACTATAAAAATTAATTGATAAATTTGACGAAATAAATGTCCCTTTAATATACAGTAGATTATATATCTGATGAAAGGTTGGAGGATGGGGGACTTAACACATATTTGCGGTAAATTATTGAGTTCATTGGGTGGACGTGAGGCGCAAAATGATGTTTAATAGAATTTACTTCCTTTCAGATCAGTATACTGGGAGAAAAAAGAGGCGAAAATAGGTAAAATTCAGCGTTTGTTGATAACCGAGAAATTTCCTATTTTATTAGACGTTGTGGAAAAGAACTTCTTGTTAGTGCATGTTGCACTATAAAAAACACTCGAAGAGCAGGAACTGTTAGTTATATCTGTTTGCATAACGGAAAAGTTTGTTTGGCGTCCTTGAAATTGAGGTAAGTGTTAATGTGAGATAACGCACTATTTTTGGAAAAAGAATAGCAAAATAAGTTTAAAAAATTATATTTTGCAAATCTGCCAAGTTTTGTGTCATAAAATTGAGTAATAAATGTTAAAAGCTGTTTCTTGCTATAACCTTATTGAAAAATATATTGTACATTTAAAGGATTGCAGGCAATGAATGCGAATGAGGACTTTCGTAGTATATAGTAATTAAATCGATTGTAAAGTCAATAAAAAGTTGAAGACAGTTAAGATACCACACATTTGAGTGAGTTGTCACGGAATATTTTGATACAGTTTTCTCAAAAATCACTGTTGATATTATTTCCACTCTGCTTTTTATTGTTATTGTAGAACTGAGCCTAGAATTAACCAAATATACTGAAAACTGTTCTGATTAATATCGAAGAGTTAGTTCTTTCATTTACAACGGAAGATTTTTCCATTATTTTTAGGGGAATCAATAAACTGGCCAAAATGTCCCATTCTGATTTGACTCAATCATTAAAAACATTGAAGTACGCAGAAATCAGACGCCAAAATACATAAGAAAAGCTTTTTTTCAAGAGTTAACTTTTTTAGAATTTTTCTAAATCAATATTGAGCATATTTATTCGCAACTTTTGTAGTAGACGTTCATTTTCTCGGCAATGAGTTCACATGATTGGGTGGTTCTGAAACTATGACACACGCAGACAGCTGCTAGAGAAAAAATGTTTAAAAGCTGGTTATTTATGTAAAAGCTTTCAAGATATATCTTATTTTGAAGGTTTTGGGAAGCACATAGAACATACTCATTATTTATGGTCAATTGACTAAAGCCAGTGAAAATCGTAGTCTTGATTAGAATTTCACGGAAGATCTGAACCTCTTCTTTATCGAAGTATCGAAATAATTACAAAAAATATGGCGAAAGGCAATAACTCTTAGTGTACAAAAATGGTAAGTTTACAATTGTTGCCGACAATTCTATTTAAATTTATAAGTCACTGACCGGCATGTCCGCAAGTGGGCTTCAGCAACATATTACTCCTGTTATCTCCTAATGGTGCATATCAAGCAAAAACGTGGTTGCCTTAGTCCAACATAAGTCAAGCGATGCATAAACGTAAGAAACAACTAGCAGTTCTCATGAAAAGGTGTTAGAATGCGTACTTAAAATTAAGGCTCTTCGCTAACAGCCATACACTATATTGCACGTAATATGGAAGTATTTCTATTCGAAAACTTGACAACACGATTATTCTCCAACGTAATTATACTTGTGCTGCTTTATTTACTCAGTGGTTTTGTATGGACGGGCTTCCTCTACATGTAAAACTTAAGTTTACGTAGTACGCCCGATTTCCACTTTTTCGGAATTTTCCACTTTGTTAAAAAAGCTGGTGTTTCTATAAAACGTTGTATCCCTTCATAAATCTAATATGCCCTAGTTTGAAGAACGATCATTACTTTAGTGCTGTAAGGCTTTGGGGGCCACAGCTTGGGCTGCGTTTGAGTAAGAGGGAGTTACTTGTAAAAATCGTTGGATTTCATGAGATAGTGCACCTACTGTAAATACATTGTATGTTTTAGCTTTCTCCTAACAATTATATTTAAGTTCAGCGATGATACCTATGTAAGCATTCAGGAAGTAAAATTAGGCGAACAAAACACGCCATGAAACAGTGATGAGACTGCGGCATCAAGCATCCAAAGGCCTCCAACGCCGTCACAAGACGTCGACACCTTGCGTCCTCACACCTCCCAACAAAACTCGAGACGAGAACCACGGGACGACGTTAACCAATTGTCGGACTCCTTCCCCTTCCCCCCTCCCCCACCCCTATTTCTCTGGTCTCCAATTAAGACTAGAATCTGATCTCTTGATTCCTTTACACCTCTCTTCCACTCTCCCCTCTTGTTACTACCGATTGGTTTGCCTAAAACTTTCGTTAACTCTACCCTCCCTTATATTACTGTATTGCCTGGTGATGAATATATCGGAAAAAATTGTATTTCTAAACAAAATAATATTACTTTTTATGTTTTCTTTAAGTTTTAAATTCACTTAAGTCCGCTCAGATAGCAGCGTCTTATTCGGAATGTGGCTTTTGTGGCGCTTCTCAACTTTGCGCCGGCGTGTGGAACGCCTGCATGATGACCTCCACATTGCACCAATCACGGCGCACAATCTCCTCCTCCCCCATCACGCGTCGGGGTGCTGCCTTGGGACAGATAGGGCGACGAGAAAAGAACGAAGTCGATCCAAGACGAATCAGGTGGTTAACTGCCTCGTTGTAATAAATCAAAATCACCACGGTGTAGTAATTTTGGCCCGATAAATTGTAATTTTAACTGCTTAAACGAGAGTCATATTGCGATACTTTGATCTTAGAAGTAGAACATACGATCGCTGGAACAATTTTATTTGCCTGAATTTCTGGATTTTATCGAGAACCCTTCATCAGAGTTAACCATGTGTGTGTGTGTGTTTGTCGTAGCCCAGTGTTGGGTCAGGAGTCCCCGCCGGAATCCAAACTAGGTGCAGTTGGGAGACGGAGAAAAGCCGAGACCTCGACAGGCTTGAGCGAAAGGTCGGCGGGGGTGAGTTGGGTGCCTGGCCGGGAACTGCAGGCGCACAGATGTTGACAGTCATGCGGAAAAACGCCGCAGTCTGGACAGCTGTCAGGTGTGGAGGGACCGAGCCGGTGTTGGTACTAGCGAAGGTCCATTGAGTAGCCACTGCGTAGTTGAGCCAGATTACAGAGAGTGACGCTCGGAAGGTGTTGTTATGAGGCCGCCATCGGAGGTGGATAGCCGCCTAAAAGGACCGGGGGATGATAACCTCGTTTTTCTTCGGCAACAGCTGTCTGGTGGATACGCTGGAAGCCTGTCTTGGTGGCAGAGCTATCAACGGGTAGACCCGAAAGAGACGAGGCGACAGCTCCTTTGTGGAGAGCTCGAATAGACGGCCGAACGTTGCGGCTGGGCTCAGAAGCGAGGTAACGGTGATGATTAGGATGGTCAGGTCGCGAACAGGTCCACCAGAACTGCCAGCCTAGGAGTGTGCTGTAAGGGGCGACCGGCAGGACAGAAGCCTCTGCATGAAGATGATCGATAGGCGATATTTTATAGCAGACTGTGATCGTGTGGAGGGCGGCATTCTGTGCTGACTAGAGGCGGCAAAGGCTGTAAGAGCTGATCGTAGGAGGACAGATTGGTGCCGCATATGTGAGGTGCGGCTTGGCCTGCGTTAAACGTCGAATAGGTTGGTACGTGCACAGATAAGGGTGATATGTGCATTGATTACGCAGTATTTGTAGTTCGTAGTGGACATGTGACCGCATGCGCACTATAATTATAAGCTCCTATAATCACCGCTAGGGGGATCGTAATTGGTACAGTGATGGCTTGGCAGTCCGCTTCGGAGTCATTCATTGCCGCAATTTCATCACCGGACTCGAGCAGCTCGCGGTTATCAGCTCTTGCACAGACCCTAATCTGTGCACGGATCACCATATTCTGCGGTTACCTCTGATGCAGGGTTCTTGACAGAATTCGAATCGCCAGGCAAATAAACTCCTTGTTTGAATGATCGCATCTTCTACTTCTTCGGAACTGCTCCCTGGAACTCGCATATTAAATTTTATCGGCAGTTCCATCTGACTGCGACATTCTTGGTGGTCGAGAATGCCTCCATTCCCAAGATAACTCATCGCACAGGAAGGCGCCTGCGTGAACTGCCATGCTGCGTGCCGTGGGAGCGCGCACCTAGATAGTGATTATCAATCCCTTGTCAGGTCTGATCAGTCCCTATCTCCGACACGTTATCTTCAAGCGGACCAATAAATATCTGCAGCCTTTTTTTGAGAATGAATTGCTGTTTGCAAACGCAATTCTCCCATGATCGATTACCTTCTCTCTCTCTCTGTCTCTCTGTCCGTGCTGGCTTTGGAAACAACAGTTGGACAAACCCACAGTTTGTGTCAGTACCAGGCACGGATCCTAACACCTATTTACCCGCTGCGTTCCGATACATCCCTGACAGTAGTCTGGTACATATAGCGCAGGAACCAGATCCTGTGTAGCATGTATAGCCACTGCGCACAAACTCATCTCATGCACACTAACTGTTTTCTACCGGAAGTCCATTCAACGATATTCAATGATACGGTCGTTGATCATCCGCTCAGAAGCAAGAAACATCTCCAGGTACTGAAAGATGGCCTAGACCGAGTCTCCGCTTGGTCATTAGCCAATGGTCTTCTACTAAATAATCAAAAGTCAGTCCAATGCGTTTTCTGATTGTGGCCTTCTCCTAGTCCTGAATCCTTAGGCGTCCTGCGCAATGAGATATCCTCTTTTCGGTACCGCAGTGTTACTCTGGCATCTAATGTTTCATTTACTCATTAAAATTCGCAAATGGCTATCTTATATCCATCGGTTACGTCCATATCACATCCCTCAGACCCTAATGTGGCGATTTATATATGCCTGCATTCTCCCCTCGTTCTATACTGCTCTTCAGTCATTTTCCAGCCTTGTTTAAAAAGACCTGTTGATTTTTAAACAAATCCTCCCAATGCTCTCTTCAGCAGCCGGTGTTAATTATGCTTTTCGGCTGTTTCGGCTGACATTTAATTAAGGTGAGAAATCTACTCTAACCCAGGTTCAAATCCCAGATCGTGCAAATATGGGGTTCGATTTTGCTAACTGAGGATTATGAATAAGACTTAAATGGATATCCTAGTCTCCCTAGTCTTTGTCGATATGTCCTTTGTTATGAGACTGCCTGCGAGGGTTCTGGATGAGACTGCATGGAGGTAGCTACAATACGAACTCGTCCCCTTATCTGATTGGTGAACTTCCCATAGCTCAACTCGTTGGGCTGACTGAAACTGTTAACTTCGCCTAATCCACTGACAATCCGGTCATAAGTATGTTCTACATCACCTTTATTCGAGTCCTCCCTTGTTGTAAATAGTTTCCTGACGTTTCGATACCACTTGACACCAAACTAACTATCTAACAGATGGGTTCTCATGTGTATAGTATTCGGTGGGATGATGTCGTGAAGTCTTTTAAAGGCCCTTATGTATTATACCCCCTACTTAAGTTTTTAAGTAGTTTGAATTACCTATACTCTTCCGGTTTTCTACACGCCATCCATCGATCCAGCTGGGATTTGCTGATGGCATTGAACTGCAGAGCGGTTCTCCAAAGGCAACCGCGTTTCATACTTGCTAAAATCAGCAAACTAAGAAAAGTTGGCCTTTTGAACTAACCACGGGAATTATCGCTTACTTACAAATTTTAAGTAGGGTGATTTACACAATCTCCCCACATTTGTTCTTCGTTAAACTTTCTCCTAGTTGGCGCTGGTGGTACCACTGGAAAATGTCTCTCAGTTACCTCACCCGAGGTTTCGGTCCACTCCCCCTACATACACGCGTTCGCCGTTGGTCGGACGGAGGGTTAGCGATGATATTAAAGCTCATTTCAGTGTCTTCTCCTAAGGTTTGAGTACGCGACCCAACTTGCCCTCGTAACTTTTTTATTTTACAGAAATATTGCGATCTTATTTGTTCCCTGACATGCCCCGCCCGTCCTCTCCCCGAAAATCAGGTATACGTGAGCCTGCGGGGCGCGCTTCACACTTTCCCCAGACGACCCAATGACATAAGCCTACCCGGTATTTATCGTGCGGTGCATGCGGCAAGAAAAACTGCTCTGTCGAAACAGATCGGAGAAACCCCCTCGCAGAGATGCATTCAAGTTGGGGAAAGTGAAAGCAGCTGAATCGCGTTATTATCGGCCCGGTGAAATAAAGGTTAAATCTACCGAATCCCCTCACCTACTAGTAAATTGTGCTTAACAGTTATCTGAAAGCTTCTCGATTTATTGCTTACGAAATCCGACATTGACAGTCAGTCATATTATAGCCGCTGTTTGCGTTCTTATCGCACACCTCAAGCCCTAATCTGGCGATTTATCGATGCCTGCATTCTCCCCCTCATGCTTTACTCCTCTCCAGTTATTTTTCCAGCCGGAGACGTCATGTTTAAACGTATATGTAAAAGCCTGTCTCCCAGCGCTGCCAGTTAATCGATTTTTGGCGCATCGCTGATTACTGCTTCACACTGGACTTGCCTCGCCACTTGTGACGACTGATCTATGAAGCGTGAATTGGTAGTCAAGTCACTTAATCGATTTTGCGTACCGCTGACTACTGACATGCGCCGGATTTGTTGTCAGCGCTGGCAAAAACGCACTTTACACTAAGCCCATTCACTCGGCCTCACGTCCCGGTGCGCGGCGGACGCCACGCTTCGGCGCTCTCTCTTTTTCGCTCCTCATGGTCGAACACCACCCCAAGGCCGAGTCAACCCTTCTGTTATCTCTTCTCCTACTGATTCTGTACAGAATACAATCCCCTTCTACCTTAGCTTCAACGACTTCGATCTTCTTATAAGGAACCGGGCCTGGAGGATCGCAGCATTTAAAGTTTAACCGGCTTAGCGTTAACACCTTTTCGATATATCCTCTGAATGTTCCCTTCAGCGGCCGGTTTTTCCTGTGTTTTCTTAGCGGACATTATATTACAACGACACTTTAAAGCGGTCAAGCAACTGCTGATCGCATTCTTGATGAGGTTGTTCACCCACTTCACTCTAAACTAATGACTGCGAAACCTTACCGTACTATGCACCCAAGTTTCCGACGTATGTCTTACCGTACACTGTCATATCAGTACTCTTTAAGCCCATTCCTAACACGCTACCTCACGTGTAACGAAGTGAAAATCCAGAGGATGATAAAGAGACCTGTCTCCATAAAAGATGGGGATTTCATGTAAACCTCTCTTATCCCTTGGTCTCAGTGAATGGAGCTATTTTTGTTGAATATTTTGGATACTTACATTAAAAATAAGGCATATTTCTCGCTCTCTAATATAGCAGAACGAATGCGTTGAATTTTATGCTGGTATATTTGGCGCAAAAAGCTAGTGGCCTTCACATCACCGATGCATCAAAAAATTTTGGATGAAATCCTTCTGTTCGCTCTCCTCCTTTTGCAACGACATCATCTGCATCCGTAACCTGAAACAACACAGAGAGGGCAGAAATTAGTCATGTCAGTTTGAGAGCAAGAGCACTGAAAGTGGTCACAATTTATTAGTTTAACAATTTACGCGCCTTCGCCGTCGAACTCTAGCCGCATGTGTTCTGTATGTCAACAGAAGCAGTCATTTACTGGTGGAAACGGGGACTATTCCGAAATATCCATACCGATTCAGCTTCAGCTTTTTTACAATTTTGAGGTGCTTATTGATTATACATCGTATCCGTCAATTTATTAATGCTGCCTATACTGCACAAAATATGTTCCACATCTATTTCAATATGTTATGAAGACTGTATGTCTTCTTCCGCAAAATGTAAGCAAAAGGTACTTTTCCTTAAACAGGATGGACACAGTGCGCAGTTTTAAATCTTGAATTCGAGTCTAGCAGTCAGTAGTTTAGAAAATTTTTCGGCAACTGAGCAACTTTTTCAAAACCGTAAGCTGCCCTTTCTTGGAGTATAAAATTTTAAGAGGGCGTAATATGCTACCAAACCAGTACAAGAAATAATTTTTTCGTGCATATTTTTCATAAAATACATTTGAATTTATAAAGGCAGTCAGAATAAATGATAAAAAGCCATACTACTTAAGTAGTCAGTTTTTACAGTATATATGCGTTTTGCTAGTGGTCAAAACGTAACTCGTTAAAAAGCCCGCATCCTGTCATGACTGAAATGACTTCATAATACACTACACGATAATCAGTATCACAACTTGAGTCAATGCCGATTATTGAAAAAGTATCAATCTTTATGGCGCGTAATGTAATGCTCTTAATTTTTTTTAAAATTATATGCATATATACATGAATATATAGGCATCGTCGATCTGGAAATGGAACAACTAAGTTCCGTTTCGCTCTGGAGCTCAAAATTAGAGCCCGCGCAGGAAGTATGACTGGTTGCTGACGGCTAACAAGCCAGAAATGGGCATTCCGGTCTCCCTTTGTTTTATCGGGCCCACTCCTTATATAAGCATAGCAACGATAAACCGATAAGCATACGAGGAAGACCCAGACAACGGTAGTTGCAGACTCCGTGTCGTCTTCCGCAAACCATGTCCCTTGCCGAAACCCGTAACTGGAAGCATTCACAATGTCCTTCAGTGTGGTCAACCTTTCCAGTTTTTGTTTTCGTTTAAGACCTCCCCAACAGTTACTGATTAGCGTAAAAGCGGCAGCGCATAACCACTAACCCTCCCCCCCTCCTCCCCCCACGGCAGTTCTGTGTGTAGTTGTCCCAAGCCGAATTTGGGCAGGCCACGAGACAGATTGCCTCCGCCTTAGACAATCAGCAGCTCGTCTCCGCGACCGGGTCCGCCCCGGCAACAGCCCACGTCAGCGGGCGCAGTACCCTCCCCCACATGGGCATGTGACAGTGGCTGGGACGACTTGTGGTGACCGGGGCCGCCGAGGGGGGGGGAGATAGGGGGAGTCAACTGCAGCTTGCAGTGCCCTAGTCACCGCCGCCGCCGCCGCCGCAGTTGAGGCAGCCCTCGCCCACATCAGCACGGACGCACGCACCCACCCACCCACACACGTTAGGACCGAGTCTAGACCGCGTTGATGGACTAACTGACCGTTAACTGCGACATTTTCGACGACGCAGTCAGAGACTGCACATGATTAGGCGGGCGCTTCCCCCCCCCCCCTTGGGGTGTGGACGAGACTGAGACCGGCAGAGGAAGAATAATACACCCCGCGTGCCGCCTGCCTTAACGGAAGCACCCTGCTTGGGTAACAGCACTCCTGTGGGCGGGGGAGGGGGGAGAGGGGCGTAACTTGACAAGTCCGAGGATGTGCAGGGGCTGTGCATTTTAAAGCAGGGCGATTAACTGCCCACCTTGTTTTCGGGGCCAGGGCAGGGCGATAATAGAAGCGACAGCTCCGGTCGCAACCGCACTACGCTCACCCTACCTGGTGGGCTTGACAGTGGTCCGTCGTCGACCTGCGTCAGTGCTGAAGACCACGATGACAGGTGCGGTGGGAAGGGGGGGGGGGGGGGGGGGGAGCCGCGTTTAAAGGGGGGGGGGGGGGGGGGGGGGGGGGGGAGTCGTTCTTTTAGTTACTAGGACAGGACAGTCGGTCGCCAATGTAGTCATCCTTCGACAGTCTCTTCGGCAGAAATGGCCTTTCGCTGGCTGTCGGGGTGCGGGCGTGAACAGGTGTCTGCAGTTAGTGGGTATTAGGAGCGCGGGGGGCTGCATGTTAGTAGCCTTCACACAGAACACCGCAATTCTACGTTTTTGCCCGACAAACTAAGTGAGGCGACATTTGGGATGTGAGTCCACCACCTAAAGGTTAAGACTTCCGGCAAAGGTCAGCACCGGAGGTCAGACTGGGAAGATGCTAAAGGCCGGGGAAGGGGAAAAGGCGTCAGAAGTGTCCGTTCGTTGATTGAAGTTCACCGATCTAGCGACCGGAACTCATTCGCCCTGCTTTGCTTTGGGATTCATTCTGGAACCCCGCCAACAGCCGCACAGTGACTAGTAGTCTAGGCATATAGTGCTGTCGAGTGTCAATATCTCCCAATCCAGACCAGCAAGACAACGAGCCTGTGGCTCAATGGCAATGAGCGTCAAACTTCTGATCAACAGGTCGTGGGTTCAAGCCTGAGGTGAGGCACCACTTGGGTTTGGGCATGAATGGCCAATCCAGTCTAGCCTGTCTTTGCCAGCACTGCTATCTGGGAAGAACGTTGCCGCCTTAGGAGTCCAGAAATGTTAACCAACATTTCGAGACGTGTTTCCGATTAAGAAGGATTGCTTAAGTGGAGGTTGTTTCCTTGAGGAAAAATCCCAAGGTATTCAATCACAGCAGGATACCGAATTTCGGATGCACGTATTCTCCACCGCTCACAAAAACCACACTCGGTTAAAAATGAGTTCTTTAGTAGTATGCGTCCTCCCATCGATTTTCAGTATGCTTAGTATTTTAAAATATTTGACTAAAAACAGGCAAAATATGTTTTGTTGTACTCGGTTGGTAGCAAATCACCCATTTCTTGTAAACTGTATGCCCCAAGAAAGTGTATGCTTAGGTTTTAAATGAGTATTCCATTTTCCGAATAAATTTTCGCCTGATCTGCCTTTGCAGATGTGTTTAGGGTTTTCAGGCTACAAGCTGTACGCCTTCACCGTAGGGACTAGCATACATCTCACTAGACCACTATGAAAATACGATAGTACGACCGTCGTGTTTGACGATATCCCCTACGAGCTGCAATGAGCTGAAGCTCGCAGTGACTGTGGCGAAAGTATAGTGAAGGCAAACTGGCCGGGTCTACCCCACTCTCTGTCCGCACCTGCACCGGGATCCGTTTGTCAAGACAGAGTCAGAAAGACCGGAAATGCGAGAGGGTGCAGAGGGCTGGCGCGACAAACACTCAACACGCGTACCAAACAGCACGTCTCGCAGGTATGCTTCCGACAGGGAGCTCCATAAAGGTCACCTTAAGAAGGAGCCATTGAGTCTGAATCTCAGCCCACAGACAGCCACACCACACAACCAGACACACTGGAACGATAGCGGCGTCCGAGTTAACCCGCCAGCTGGCAACCCTTCAAGCTATGGCTTTTAGCGAACCGCGATAGATTCATTATAGTGAGGAATCCTCATTATAGTGAGGAAAGAAGCGCGCCGGGGGTCATCCTTACTCTCTCCCTCACCGCCTAGCTGTCGGCTGTCTGTTTATGAAAATACTATATAGAGCTCATACACACTCTGTAATTAATGTGGACTATGCTATGTAACTAATGGTGGATTTGAAGAAATGGACAGTTTTAAAAAATCATTACAAAATCTGACTTGGCAGTTTAGAATATCTTTGGTCACGTTATTTTGATTCACTGAGTAGAGTTAATTCCAAGAAAGCCTTTTATTTAGGAAAACTGGCCTTTCTGTTAAGTTTATTAAGGGTAACGTGCATTAATTTTGACTAAATCGGGAGTAACTTAATATCAAAGAAATTTCCTATGCTATTAAGTATGACAGGCCCAAACTTTTTATTTGCGTGCATTATACTATAGGAGGGTCCAAAAATAAGAAACGCGCATTTAAAAATAATCCCTTCTAAAGGCGAAAAATTTAGCCCGCAGTTGCTTAAATTCACGTGAAGCCAATTTTAAGGAATCACATTTTTTTTAGAAACGAGGAATGATTTCAGTTTTAAAAATTATTTTTGTCGAACTGTTGACATATTATCGAGAAGGTGAAGGTAAAACAGATCGTATTAAATTTAAATCATGGATGAAGACACTTTTTGTACATTATAAATTCCAATTGCGTACTATTTAGAAGCAAAAGAGGCCGAATATTAATAATTATTGCAATATCTTAGTGGATATTCGACGATTCTTTGCATTCACAAGCTTAGAACAGAGCCTGGAAGAAATCCATTGTGGTGGAAAATACTCCACTATAAAGGTCAAAGTGAATTCCTTCATTTCAATCCAAATTATATCATTTACCTGCAGATAAATTCAAGAACTTGTCAACATTCTAGATTTTTATTTTGACATAACCTTGAAAAAATGTAATACGCACATATATTCGTCAGCTGTATATTTAATTGAAGTACTCTGAAAAAAGGTAAGCTATTATAGAACGTTTTTTATTAATCCTAGGAATAACAATATCAGAGTTTCGCTATGGACATTCGTTTTACTCGACAATGGGGTTTTTTTTTTTTGAGGAATTCCTAAATATGGCCCACATGGCCATCTTAATAAGAACTAATATCCACAAATTCATTCTTTCAGTAAACTCCTTTAATAGATATCATATTTTAAAGGTTTTGATATAGAGGTCGAACATAATCTATATCAATGGATGAAAGCTTGACAGCACTGAATACGTTCGAAAATTTATGGGCATTTAACTGTCCATCTGTAAGTAATTATAATAAAATAACGGCAATATGCTTAAATATTTTAACTAAGGAAAAGTTATTTTTATATAAAGAAATTGATAAGGTTATCCACTCAACTTATGAAAAGAGTTAAATTTATTGTTGTAATTTTTAGCAATTTTTACGTCTCCGAAACTAAGGGATTATCAAGAAAATTTTATTTTTCTTAACAAACAATTGGTAATTCTTGCATTTCTTTTAATTATCAAAGGTTGCCTAAGGTTGTTAATTATTATTTCTAATTTTTCTTAAATGCGTTCATACCTGTATACGAGTGATTATTAATCTTTTACAAACTTAGACATTTTGCATGCAGCTCTCGCCATACTGTAAAAGTGCATACTGCTCAAGTAGCCACTTTCAATAGGTTGGGTTTGTGCAGAATGGCCGAAAATAAGTATTTCGAACAGCCGACATTCTGGCATAAAATGAAATTGTACCATACAATGATCGATAGTACGTACGCAACTTTGCCTAGTCAAAATACACTTCGGATTTCAGGTCCATATTTCGTGAGGTCGGCCACTGATTCTAAGCCCAACACGTACATTTGGGATTGGGAATCACTCACTGACCAGGAGTCCTGATTAAAGCGTGATAGCGGTCACAGAGTTGGTACAGGAATTTTTAGTCTGTTGATCACACCCGATCAATGGTTCTGGGCGGCACAAATAGCTGTGGTACCTATAGAATGTTGTTGTTGTCATGCCGCTGGGTGCCTGTTAAATGGCAGAGCTTTTAAAACAGACCGACAGAGCCCGGGTTCTAGCACTAAACTGCGGAGACACTAACCGACAGTTTGACCGTCAGTTCTAACGGTGCCCAACGTCTGCTCCACAGCGTGGTAGTGCAGGGACGGTGACTTTAGCCTGGAGTAGTTTTACGTGGAAGTAGACGTCGGTTGCAGTCTGGAGGGTCTGGTTGGCGGACCAAGAGTCAAGCTGCAATAGCGGCTCCTTCTCAATATGACCTTTGTGGCACTCTCACTCCATGTTATCCGAGCCAGGCTTGGCGGCACGCTTAGGGGCAGCTCTGGCCTCGCCGTCCAGATGTGCACTCTCCCACCTTTTGTCTCCTTGACGCTGTCTTGACACCGGGTTCAGATGGACGAGGACAAAGAGAGTGCGGTAAATGATGCTCAAGTCTAACCTATCGCAAGTCCCCCTCGCTGCACCATTCTGCCATGGAGCACACAGTGGATCTAATCGAAAGGGAGGGACCAACTGTCAAATATACGCCCAGTCTCTATGGGATGCCCTGCAAAAACACTAGATTGGTCCCTAAGATATGATGGGATGATTATGTCGCGTAACGTGGCCAGGACGGAACAACATACTGTTTTAGAGCATTCCCTCGAAAGGACAGCTTTTAAAAGACTGTGCGGTACCCAGCATATAAAGGCCATGTTTATGGAAGTCCAAAGGAGCTGGCGTATGACCGATATAAGATGGGACAGCCCTGATTTTTAATGCCTCTGCTGAAGAAAATCACCGCATATAACATCTGCACGAAGTCTGCGATATTCGTACTTGAACCAGTTAGGTATAGCTGAAAATCTACACGTTACGGTCTTTCTAAACACCGGTTGCCATGAAATGGATCCGACGAAGAAAATGGAGACCAGAATAGCCATTTTAGCTTACTGGCCGTCATCAGTCAGTCATACTGAGTCCCAGGTATGGATGACCCGGGACTCGAACCCGGGAACTTTGGTCATTGAATTTATCACTATACTATTGCTACCATGTCCGTTTCGGGCTTTAGATGACTGTTGGTACAAATCGTTTGAATTTCCCCCGTAATTATGCTGTTCATCAAGACGAAAGCCAAATAGGGCTAAAATCAGCAGACCTTTCTGCCTCGACTGTCTCTGATATGAAAATGAGTCATTTTTAAACATAAAAGGCTGGCCTCAGAAGAACTGAGAACGCCGTTTTCTCGCTATCGATGGGCAGAGTATAAATGCGGATTACGTAGCATTATAAATTTCACAGAACATGACTGATGTTCTTAGAATTAAACGCTGCTTTCTTAAAAAATATTATCAAAGGTCAGATAGACATGCGAGCACGGTTGGCGCCGCAATCATATTAAATACAAAAAAATACTACTTACTACTTGTGCATAGCACCATAACAAACATAAAGTGGAAAGCCTGCGAACTACGATACGGATCTCCCCTTTACGTTATGAGCAAAATACGATCCGTTCAGCAAATAAAGTTTGAAATTTTATGATTGCGCGTCAGCAACTGGAAGAAACGTTAACCAATTAAAAGGGGATGAGCCGAATACTGGAAAATTCCAAACTCAGTCAGACAAACAGGCTCAGTTATTACAGAGAAAAATTTAAAACTGTGCAAGGCAGCTTCTAAAAGAGCACAAGTGCGAGGGGTGATTGTGGGTACAAATTTCAAACTCACCGTTCGCATTCAATGCGAGCCTCCAACACTCGAGATTCCAGAAGCTCCTGTTGTTCCAATTTTTGTTTGGAAATTAGTTTTAGCCGATTCCGAGATCCAATCGCCTTGTAGCAAAAAAGTATAGGAGAGCTTATGCATCCTACTCCCCAAAGGAACAGCCACACAAGAAAAGGAACTTAACAGTGAAACAAAAAGGGGTCAAATGGTCATCCGAGCATTGCTAATTCTGTCTGTTCTTACCCGCATCTTCATACGTTCCACCTTGGCTGCGAGAGACTCAAACAGCTCCAGAACGTTCTTTGAAAGACTCTGAAATTCCTCCGTTTCTAAAGAATAAAAAATGAAAATTAAACGTAGTGATGCAAAGTAATTCTTGTGAGGACAATAAGCAATTCAAATTCGCAATCCCAACCATGGTCTCTGGATTGATCGAAGGAAGTCTGGTTTCGGGTCGCGATATGAAAGGAAACCAGTATACCTTAGGCAAAGAGGAAGGAATTACAAGCTACGAATGTGCAGATTCATGCGGGTGCAAATCTTTGGACATTGACGCATTTGCTGCAATTGTCCGTTACCTGCTTATTCACGAAGTCATTTACACGTTTTGTAAATGGGTGCTGACAAAAGCAGACCCTCCAATTTTCACAAAGGTTATTTTCGTAATCTACCCATACTTGCTGCGTGTCGGTTACTTCCTTGTCCACTGAGCTCGTTCGACAGGGCAGACGACACTCCTATGCAGTCACCTGAGTGCGCTATACATAAAATTGGAACGCGCAACCCAAAACATGCGTATCTCTGCCAAGTGTAGGCGCAAACAGTTGTGAGTTTGAAGTTGCAAATGCTGCTAAGCTAGAAATTTTACAGAGCTTACGGCAGAGAGTTTGCAAAGATTTAAAAATGTATTAATATACTGGGAAGATCCCACGAAGATACCATTAATGACACGCAAAAAAGATAAGAGGGCGCCTATGACGCTTTAATCTTGGGGTTATTGGGACAGCTGTGCATCGATACATTTAATTTCAACAAAAAGACCGGAAAAACATTTGAGTCCTTGATGCATTTTGCAAAAGCCTGCCCTTATCCAAGCGAATTTACTTTGAACGTTCCCATGTATCCTCTTTAAGTCCAGTTAAGTTATTATAACGACCCCTCAAATTGAACGTAAGTAAAAAAAGACAATTAAATTGAGTGGACAGTTATAACCGTTTATCTGGACCGCTTTACAAGTAAATAGGATGATAAAGAATACGATTAATTTCAGTTGTATGCATTTCACTTTTGACGATAAACTCATCCACAGCTAGCAATTTACTTTTTAAAAATTCAAAGAAGATCAAATATGAAAACCGGCGAGGATAGCTTACGCGCAAATGACAGTTTTGGAGTCCAAGGGCACGATACTGAGGCGAGAACTTGATGAACGAGTATACTACCAAATGTATAAGATCCAAAGTAAAATACAAAATTGACGAATGTGTAGCATCGGAGAATCATTAATGCTTTCAGAGCGAAACGAGTTAGCATTTTCATCTCCCGCAAACGCTAGTTTCGAGGTTTTAAAAATCCGTGATTCACGTCAGTTGAAATTTAACAACCGTAGTTCAGAAGCGCAAGAGACACACAAGACGTTAACACACTATGAACTGTAGCCAAGAAGGCAGGCTGCGCGGACTTCAGTTTAGATTTCGGCATTAATGAACTTAAACCATATTATGTCCAGAGTAAACGTTCTAGTCACTTGGCAATGAATTATGCATCACTGTTGTAGATCGCTTTTTAGGTGAAGGCTGCTACCTCACACAATATTCAGTACAGCTCCTAATAGATGCGGCCAAAACGCCAGCTGTGTCAGACAAAGAAAAAGCGTGAGGTTTCATCAAAGACGGGTTTTTGCAGGTTTTGCTATAGAATAAAATATTCAGGACAGTTGCTCTAGTTTCACATACTGTTAATTTCATAAAGACATTGACTCACAGTGTAGGCCGGGTCGGGTCAATCAAACGCACCACGGTCTAGCAGATTGATAGGTAGTATCCGCCCGGCTAGTCCGAGACTTAGGTTTTCACCATCACGATAACAAAATACCTTAAATCTATGTTATGTGTAAGTTTGTGATTCGATGTCACTTTTCAATAACTTGAATTTTTTAGGTCGTTTTCATCCTTTATACTTGTTTCCATCACGTGGTCATTTTCCACAGGTCTTCCGTTTTAAGTCCCATTTTCAACATTTTTTTCAGTCGTAGTTCGCTTTTCACATTTTCAGCCCCAATTTCGACACCGAAATATTTCAGTTGTTAAGATGTCTTGACAACCAAATGTTTGGCGTACGGACTTTAACGGCATGCGTCCAGCTGCTCCACTTTTACTATGGGAGGTGCCTACCGCTGCCTCTGTAGAGGAAAAATGGGCACTGTTGAAATCTAACGTTACTGCACTTGTCGCGGAGTTTAATCCAATGTCTGTTCCTGGCTCGTCCCGGCTATTTCCACCCTGAATCGGCCGAACAGCTCAAGGCTTATTGCGAAGGCGCGACCGAGCGTTGAAAGCGTTTCGTTTACTCGGTACGCAATCTGCATTTTACCGCTATAAACGAGTGCGTAATGAATGCCATGACGTTATAAGGCAAGGTAAAAGGGATTACCAAGATACCATACTGGAAGTCTCCGACTCTCAGCCAAAGCGGTTCCATGTCTATATCAACCGTCGTCGCAGAGCTCAATCTGGAATCCCAGAGCTAATTGCAGCGGATGGTCAGCGCATGCTATCGGACGGGGAGAAAGCGCAGGCCTTGACATCACAATACCGGGGTGTATATGCTAGCCAGCAGCAAACAATAACACCAGTGTCCCTCCCATCTCAGAGCCCTGAGATTTTAACGGACATAGAGTTTTCGGTAGAAAAAGTTATCCGTATTTTGACTGCACTTAAATCCTCGACCTCACCTGGACCCGACAATTTGCAACCACTTATACTGAAGCATCTGGCAGATATCATTACTCCACTTGTCATGGATATTTTTCAAACGTCCATCAGTACGAGCACTCTTCCTCAAGATTGGAAGTTTGGTGTCGTGAAGCCGTTTTATAAATCCGGTGATAAATCGCTTCCCTCCAATTATAGGCCAGTAACTCTCACCTCGGTTTTAGTGAAGGTTCTCGAAACTCTCATAAAACAAGAGATCGACAATTTCCTGGACCAAAACAACGGTTGGATTCAAGAGTAACACGGTTTCACGCGCGGAAAATCTTGTGCCACAAACCTGTTATTTTCCCGTGAGTCTTGGGCCGAATCGAAAGATAGGGGTTGCCCAACGCATGTGGTATTTATCGACTTCAGTAAAGCATTTGACCGGGTTTGTCACCAACTGATCGTAAACAAGTTAGCAACCCTTGGTATTGGTGGCCACATTCTGAATGGGATCCGGTCATATTTGAGTGATAGGACTTGGAGTGTCAGTGTCGGAGGTGTATTGTCTCCTGCCGAGGTCGCATCATCTGGGGTTCGTCAAGGATCCATTCTTGGCCCCACCTTGTTCTCCATCAACGTTCAGGATCTGAAACAATGCCTTTCCTCTCCGTTCGTATTGTACGCCAATGACCTGAAAATATGGCGTGATGTCACAGGTGCCAACGACATAATCGCCCTGCAACAGGACCTTATCCAGTTAACCTCTTGGGCTTCAAGTAACCAATTGCCGGTCAATGCTGCAAAATCGGCGTTCATGACAATTGGATCTACTGAGGTCGTATCACCATACTCGCTCAATGGTGTCCCACTCCGGCAAGTCACGGAATTCCGCGACCTCGGAGTCATGATACAAGACAATTTGAAAACAAACTGTCACACAGCCAAAATTCGTGCGGCTGGGCTTCGGTGCTTATGGATGTTGAGAAGGACCTTCTCTTTGTGGTCTCCCGCCATATTTAAAAAGCTGTTCTCCATCTATGTTCGGCCTGTCATCGAGTTCGCGGGCCCGGCCTACATTCCTTGCTGCGCAGGAGAAATGCTCGCACTTGAATCGGTGCAACGACTGGGTTCTAGGATGGTCCCACAACTCCGTGGACTTCCCTATGAAGCACGTCTTCGCAGTTTAAAATAGTTTTCCTTGGAGTATCGGCGACGTCGAGGGGATCTAATTTTTCTGTTCCGCTTGGTTGTGCTCAAACACTACCCAGAGTTGGATTGGATCATTATTCGAAATTACGACGCTCGCACCCAAGGCCACTCCTTTCGCCTAGTCCAGCAACGTTCAGACCATCTGCCTCAGAATTACCAGTTTTCCCGTTGGGTCATCAAAGACTGGAATTCCCTGAGTGAGGATATTGTCCAAGCAATGTCGGTTCCCAGTTTCGAAAGACGCCTTGATGCCTTTTTTCTAATGGCCGTGGATGAAAACATCTACTCCACCAGTCAGTGTTTCCCACTTCCTTTCGAGGACTGCCGTCCTGTTTGAGTTTATTTTTCTGTCTTGAACTATCTTTGAAGAGACTCCTCCGGGCCTTGGGCCTCTTGTCGTAAATATATTGAAATTGAAATGCATGTTAAAATGCAACTATCTCTGCCCTACAGTCTTCAAATACAGTGGTTTCATTGTCTGCTAAATGATCTTCATTAACCATTTATTGTAGGAGCATATTAATCATGGAAAACGTGCACACGTGCGTATATACGTCGACGCATATTATCATATATAACGCGATATATGCGCACGCAAACATCCGAATTTAAATACGTCAATAGTAATTGCACATAAATCACTCACTTGTTAAGAAGCCTTCACATTCATTTTTAAAGTCTATTGTGGACTGAGTGTGAGAGGGATCCAAAATCCTCAATTTATTTAAATCATCAACAAAAAGATTGGCCTCAGCCAATTTAGCCGCCATTTTAAAATGAAGTTGTTTACGTTACCGTTCGAAACATATTGATGATAAATTAAAACGTTGACGGATTATTAAACTGGAAGATGAATTGAGATTTTTTAAAAGCAGTTAAACATTTTTCTAAAATATAATGGAGTTTAAATAAGACATAAGATTCCGACCCCTGGATTTTTGGGCAGTGCGGCCGTTGAAATGTGAGATATTGTGTTAGCGTACAGGTGGACGGTAGATCACAATTTTTGCAGATAACGAAATGCTTTCTTGCCATGAGATGTATCAAAATGAGCAAAGTACCAGCTACTTAAAGTTTTGGTCTTGAGTGACTGAGAGGTTTTGATTAAGAATGCATATAGGCCCAGATAATTCCATATGGAACTTACGGATTTTGAGGAGAAGCCTGTGCGACTTACAGTTCGAAGGATATGTTGCTGGCCAGGGAAGCCTAGTGGCACATGTAGATGCTGACTTAGCTTACTTAAATCAAAATTATATGTCTTATCGTAACTGGTCCAATGCTCCTTCGACATGATTTTCTGTAATCTCTGTAGCGACCCCTTATTCTCACTCATGCTTTCCTCGGACGCCGCGGGCACAAGCCATGTCTGGCGTAAGCACCACGCGGACGGAAGACACGGCAGTCAAAGCCTCCACTCAAGGTCGAGACTTGTCTGGCCTCACTAGCCAGTCACTCTCAAGGTGAGACCAGTGCACAAGATGCGGGCGAGTTGTGTACGCTCAGTCACTTCCGGACATGGTGATCTACTTGCCGGACTGCGCCTCTGGGCTTCGGCCCCATAATGGCTGGAATGCACTTGCCTGGGAGTCACTTGCATGTTACTTACATTCTTCGCTTGTTCCATCTTAGTAAATTTGCCCTGACACTATGGCCTTTCACCCCTTATCCTATTCCACTAGCTTAAACATGTTGGGATACGTTCTCTCGTCTATTATCTGGCCGGACCACATCGTATCCTACATCTTCAATTGTCTTTCGTCATATGTCCAGGACTAAAATGGAGAAACGCCTTCAACTGATGCGCGATTCAGCGGCTACCAGGGCGGATGGTGTTTCTGTTTTTCTTCTTAAGTTATGTTATTCTCGAACAGTACCTGTTTTAACACATCCCTTTATGGGTCTGTTGATGGACGACCCATGTTCATACGAAGTAATATCAAAAGCTCACTTTTTAGTAAATACATTTGAGAAATATCTCATTTTGGTCCTGATAAACACGTTGAAAAGAATCTAAATTTCCGGGAAAAAGCTTGAAATTACTGGGAATCGTGAAATGTTCGCCTGAATTTCCAGGAAGATGCTGATTGTACTCCAATACAGAAAATTATATATGAGGTAATTTGACGAAAATATTCTCTTGATATACATAAAATGGCATGGTGACGATTTCATCCGAAAATAGTGTTTACATTTATTGGTCACAGTTACAGGGATTTTGCGCTTTTGCAGAATCTGTGGCTTCTTTAAAAAGTGCTATTCCTTAGCAAGTTAGCAGTAGTTTTATATTTTCCTTAAGTGTTCAATGCGCTCAAGTTTGTTTATTATTATTTCAAAGTTTCGTACAGACGTTATTGCTAGTTTGCGAGTGATTGTCAGTCGTTCGCAAATTTCAGCATTTTGCATCAGGCAAGACACATACTCTACGGATCAATCCCATCCCTAAAAAACGATCATTTTTTATGTCCAGTCGCTTGTTCCTCTGTGCATTGGAAATTCTCCTACCGAGCACTCTTTCATTACATTATACAATCACCGTCAAGTTTATCTAAAGTAAATGGATGCTACTGCTCTTGTGGTTTATCTTCTTTAAGAGCACAGTACGAGTTTTGGAGTGCATATGCATGCACATGTTTTGACTGGTCCTTGAATATTAATACCATTAAAGGTATATAGCAGTAGAGCTCTTCCAGGCAGTTATTTTGTTGGTTTAATGCCTAGTATTTTTTCCACATTCAATACATACAGCTGGACAAGCAGAAGTCTGCCCTTCTACCTTGTCATTGTTGAGCGGTTCATTGTTCCGTCAAGTCCTCTCTCCCTTTTTTGATTCACACTGATGATCTGGATGCTCCCAATGGGTACCTATAGCTCTTGAGTGCTGACGAAATAGTTGTTGGTCATTTGCGATTCCAGAAGTAAGAATTGAATCATCTCTCTGCATGGGGGTTGGAGAATTTTCTTACGATTAGCGATTAGAAAATTGGAAATCCCATTTCCAAACTACAATATCTTTCGTTCTCACTCTCTCGCCCTCTGTTTCGCTCAGGAGCCATAAATAATTTCGAAAGGGTAAGCTGCTGTATGCGTTATATACAGATTGATGTTTATGCGCAAAATGTGTCTAAAAACAACTGCAGATAGCAACATTTTTGCGTGACGTTTATTATTAAGGTAACTACGACAATTAAGAATGGTCGGCATATTTGTATACGTACATTTATGAAACATTCAAGGCATATACCTTCGACTTACAGCTTACAGTGTATCGTCCTAATGGCGGACAATATGCTGTGAGGACGGAAACGTTTTATTACTTCACTGGCTAGTCTAACTATACAATTTCGCCGTTCATTGGCTGCCACGTTTTGGTCGCGCTGTCCTATCGCACGTTCCGACCCAGATTAGAACACATTTGACTACCTCTTATCAAAATCCTCTTATTTCAACCCCAGTTCACTATCTTTATTTTCAGGCAGATGCGCATGTGTACCCACAGAAAGCTCACAAGCGGAGATCTAGGCAGTATTTGCTATCGAGTTGACGAAGAGGTTCTTAGTCCGCATTGTGATCCAGAAATAAGCAGCGGGCCTTCACGTATGCTATTCTCGTATGAGGAAATTAACGTCGCCCGGATATCTGAAAGACAACGGCGAATTTTCTGCAATATGTGGATTCCCGTCCAATAGAATAGATACAGACGCAATACCACCGCAGGCGTGTTGTCAGAATCACCAGTGTAAACGGATCTTAACTGCTCTCGCTTATTTGTGCACTTACTTCGAAATCTATCGCTGAGAACGATCCTATATCCATTAACGTATAGGAAGTGCAGAGGAGTCTCGTGAAGTGACTTAATGTAAGGACACACTAAGATTTTGAAAAAGACCTTCTGAACCGGGCAGTTGCAAGTCCGAAGTTATTCTGTAGGTACTTAGGAAAGAAGACTAGAAACCGGGCCCCCATCTTCCTAACGAAGGCAAGTGATGAACTAGAAATTAATGAGGATGAAGCAAAAACTGAGCATGTTTCACAATGTTCCAAATGTATATTTACGATCGAAAACGAACGAATCCCTCCCAACTATAGCTTAGGTGACAGTCAAAAGATGGATAATGTATTTTTCGGCAAAATGTGTGTCTGCCAGGAGTGGTTAGCGTTAAATAAAACTAAATTACTTTGTCCCGATGATATTCTGCCCAAATTATCATAGGGATTGCCGAATACCTAGCTAAACTACGTTTTATATTTTTCCATATGTAATTTGAAGCTGGTTATTTACCCACCGATTGGAAATCTGCCGGATAGCTCCGTTATGTAAAGATGGAAGAAAGGTTACCGCAAACAATTACAGACCAATGTGCCTCACCGTGACCTGCTGCAAAATTATGGAAAACGTAGTTAAGCGAGAGATGATGTGTTTCTTGGAGCAGCGTAACATACTATCGGATGCGCTGCATGGATTCCGTAGAGGCAGGTCTTGCGTGACGAACTTGCTGTATCGTTTGGAAAGTTGGACTCAGGCAGTTGATGGAGGAAAGCCGCTTCCTGTAGTCTATATTGGCTTCAAGAAAACTTTCGATATTGTGTCACCTCAAAGAATCTTACACAAACTCAGCTGAGTAGGTGTCAGTGTAGAGCTTCTGAAGTGGATTCAAAAATTTCGACTTCGTCGCTCTCAAGCTGTCAAGCTGTCAGTGTTGGTGGCGAGCAGACGGCAGAGATTACGATCGAGAGCTGTGTTCCCTAAGACTGTGTTCTTGACCCTACACTGTCCAGTGTGTACGTAAACGACTGCGTCCGTGAACTGCATTGTGATATCGATAAGTTTGTTGATGATATTAAGATTTCGAGCTTCATAAGAACCGCAGCTGACGAATAGCACTTGCAGGAAAGCCTCTCCGATTTCAAACTTGGTTGAAGGACTGGCTTTTGCCGTTACATGAGAACATTTTCAGTATCCTACGCGGTGGCCGTTCCAGCTCTCAGAATCCCATGGTTTACTGCCTGAACGGCATTCAACTGCAAGAAGTGAACCTGCAAAAATATTCGGGATTGTGGATCATAACGTCGTTTAAACACTCGCTACCTTGTGCAAAAGTAGTCAAGTTTGCGATGTCTATCCTGTACCGTGTCAAACGGATTTTCTCTGTCTTTGATAAAGACTGCTTCGCTAAGGCCTTTGGAACATGCATGCAGCCGAACCTGGAGTTCGCCATCCAAGCATGGAGACCCTGGGCCGCGAAAGACCCCGATTCCCATGAAAAGGTTCAAAGGCGTGGAATAAAATTTGTAACCAGACAGGACAATACACTGTTTATCTACTGTTGATATATTTCCTATAATTCCCAGGCAGCTACGTGGTGAACTGACACAAAAGTTTCGTATAATGCACGGCCAGGACTGCTGCCTTCCACCTGGCTACTCTATCGAGTTAGCAACGACTACAAACTTAAGAGGCCATCCATTCAAACTACGTGTAACTGGGGCCAAGGTAGACACACAAAAGTTCATCATTTTTTAAATGAGGGTTCGAGACTTGGAACGCGCTGCCCCTGGAGGTTCTTATGTCCGCTTCCGTTTAAGCATTTAAGGGGAAGCTAGATTGGTATAGCAATACCCAATCGAACACAAACCGACGTCTGCAGTGTTTCTGCAGGGAAATCATCATATTAATATAGTATTACTTGCTGCGTTTGAGTAATCTTTATTTATTAATCTATTTTCTGCGTCATCTTCATTCCCTATACGTGCATCTCTCTCATGTCGATCAACAACGAATTGTTGACGATCGTGGTGGTTTCTCCTGTTTTCTTCATGGTGCGCACATCGTCTATATTGGCAATGACCATAATCATTGTGGACGACCTAAACGGACGTTTACGTTCAAATACGAATTCGCATACGCCCATATAAAGGGGGGATTTACTGAATGTTCATGATTGCTATACGAAGAAAATAAGCCGACTCTGAGTGGCGGATTTCGCGTTTAACCTACGAAGTGCTATACGCAAACGTCAATGTTTGCATGTAAGTGATGTATAGATATTTACACATAAGTTCATGATTAGTTGGTGGAAAGCGAACTACCATTCTGGGGGCCTATTGTGTGGTTTATTTAAGTTGCAGGAAGCGTGGACGTA
>JAYGXS010000007.1:24705099-24723565 GCA_036362985.1 Ligula intestinalis
AAAAAAACCACAAATGCGGAAGGGGGGCAGCACGAAGACAGCTCTGAACAAAGCCATCCCGGCTTCCAAAAGAAGCCTATCTCTGGTGATGGTAAGGAAAACCCAAAGTCACAAGCCATTCCTATCGATACCTCGGGGTCTTCCGATGGCAGTAGGGCTGGAAATATATCAAGGGTCTCCCTTGACCGCCGAAACTGCATAGTCGTTCAAGGCCTACCTGAATCAGACGGAACTACTCCGAAGGAAAGGACGGATGCGGACGTCGAAAAGTTTCGGGACCTGCTAAACGACATTCTCAGACAGCGGAGACAGAAGGAGTTTGTGGAGCTTTCAGGATAGGCAAACAGGTTACTGAACAGTCGGAAACTGTCCGACCTCGACCTTTCAGGATAGTCTTGGATAACAAAGAACAGGTGAACTTGGTTCTGTCCCGGAAGACAGCTCTCCGCCACTCACATAAGACGGTGTTTTTTTTAGCTGGAACTCTCCAGCAGAACGTCTGAAACGCCGAGAATTGGTGGCGGAACTACGAGAGAGAAAGAGAGCTGGAGAGAGCAATCTGGCTATCTTTAGGGACCAAATAATACCGATAACTACCATAGTGCTGTGGAAGCAGTCAGTCCTTATGACGGCTGCGGTTCAGTAGTACTGGCAAACTCGCGCCCAAACGCATTGGACACTGCAGAGTCTCGCCGGCTGAAATTTTTATATACTAACGCCCAGAGTTTATTCTCGAAGTTTGATGAACTTCGAATGCAGGTAGCCGATGGGTCCCCTGATGTTATAGCAATTACAGAAACTGGCTGTCACAGAGCATCAGTGATTCAGAGGTGGCGCTATGCGGATACCAACTATTTAGACGAGACCGAGTTGAACGCCAGGGTGGAGGAGTTGCTATGTATGTAAAGAAAGAATTAAGTGTGTGCGAGAAGCCTGAAAGGATTACTTATGGTATAGAGGCTATTTGGCTGACAATTAAGGCACGGGGGTCGCAGCCCCTGGAATCCGTCACTGTCTACCGACCACCGCGGACAAACAGTGATGCAGATGCGCGTTTACTGGTGTGCATAAAGGAGATAGGAAGTCGACCTGATGTTGTACTCATGGGTGACTTCAATGCGCCCAGCATATGTGGGAACAATTTGCGGGCCAATTTTTCTAAAAACGCCTTTGATCACCACCTGCTAAAAACAACACTTGAGGCCCTTCTCACACAACACGTCCTGGTTTCAACAAGAGCACGCGGAGGGCAACAAGCTAGTTGTTTAGATCTAGTCTTCACGAAGCATCCCGACGCTATAGACGAGGTATGCTGCCTACCTCCACTAGGTCGAAGTGATTATGCCGTACTTTTGTGGGATTATGGTCTTTACTCGTTACCCCCTACCGTAGACGAACCAAGGCCGAATATATGGCGAGGTGACTTCTCACAAATGAGAGTAGAGGCATCACAAATAGACTGGGGTCTTCTTTTCTCTGGGGATGTCACTGAGGACTGGAATACATTTAAGGAGTGGGTGTTGCAGCTAATGCGCAGTCATTGTCCACTTTCAGTGCCCAAGGTATCTAGCCGACCTCCATGGCTGAACAGAGCTATCAAAAGAGAGATCAATAAGAAAAGAAAGCTTTGGAAGAAGTTTTGCAACACAAGCCACAACGAAGATTTTGAACAGTACAAAATCCAGCGGAACAGGGTAAAAAAATGGTTTTCAAAGCACGACGGGACTTTGAGAGCGGTCTACTTCGTCGAGCTGTCAATAATCCAAAGTTGCTATACAGTTATTTACGGAAAAGCACACGTAACAGGAACCCGATCCCTGTTATGCAAACTGATGATGGTCACGAAATCTCCGACTGTAAAAACAAAGCAGAACATTTTGCTGAGTTCTTTCAGTCTGTCTTCACCATAGAACCTCCCTTCGTCGCAACTGTTGACGATGTCGTTGAAGCACCAAATATTGGGGATATTTTGTTTGAAGAAGAGACGATTTTTCAAGAACTAAAAAGCTTGAAGGAATGTAAATCTCCGGGTCCAGATGAAATTCCTGCCAAATTGCTCAAGGAACTTGCTAGAGAGCTAGCTAAAACCCTTTCACTAGTGTGCCAGAAATCGTTTGATACTGGAATACTTCCTCCGGACTGGAAATTAGCGCATATTACACCGCTTTACAAAAGCGGTGGTCGTGCATCTGCGAATAACTACAGACCCGTGAGTCTGACCTCCATATGCTGCAAAGTAATGGAGAAGATAATCAAGAAGCAATTGATGATCTATTGTGAAACTCACAATATATTGTCGAATGCGCAATTTGGATTCCGTAGGGGAAGGTCATGTGTAACAAACTTTCTTTATACGATGAAGAGCTGGACAAGGGCAATTGATGCAAAAGAAACTGTAAATGCAGCATACATTGATTTCCGGAAGGCCTTTGACAGTGTTCCACACCAACGTCTCCTGCATAAGTTGAGACTGATGGGTATCGGAGGCAGACTTCTTACATGCATTGAGAATTTCCTATCTGGTCGTTCCCAAACGGTGTGTGTAGGACGACATCAATCAAGGCCGACAGTCATCGAGAGTGGAGTACCTCAAGGTTCAGTACTCGGACCCACCCTCTTTCTCTTGTTCGTTAATGATTGTGCACAGGAATTGGACTGCGAGTGTGCCATGTTTGCAGCTGATGTAAAAATATGGAGGGTCATCAGGTGTGCTGCCGATGAAGATAACTTCCAGGAAAATCTTTGTCGATTAAACGATTGGTCGCATAGATGGCTGCTGTCCTTCAATTCTAACAAATGCACTCTGCTGCGCCTGGGAAATCGAAATGCGGTGCCTTATGCACGACCCTACCATCTGAACGGAATCTTTCTGCAAGAAACAGAAATACATAAGGATCTCGGCATCTGGATGACAGACAATATCAAACCTTCTACACAATGTTGTAAGCTGGCTAAAACTGCAACTTCAATGTTGTACGCCATCAAGCGGGCATTCACGGTTTTTGATGAAGACTGTTTCTCGAAAATCTTCGGTACCTTCATAAGGCCACATCTTGAATACGCGATTCAAGCCTGGAGACCGTGGATGCGGCAGGATTATAACATACTTGAGAGGGTGCAGCGGTGAGCAACAAAATTAGTAAGAGGCCAAGGTTCACTACCATATGAGATTCGCCTAAATAACCTTAATCTCTATCCTTTGAGTTATAGGCAGTTACGCGGAGATTTGATACAAACCTTCCGTATCGTGCGTAACTTTGACTGCGCTCTCATGTGTGACGACTTCTTTCAACTCGCCACTACAACTAATCTCCGGGGGCATCCCTTCAAACTGTATGTGCCCCAAGGACGATTGGATGTACGGAAGAATTTTTTCTCTAATCGTGTCGTGGACCCGTGGAATAACCTTCCCGAGGCGATTGTTATGTCCCAATCTGTGGAGATATTCAAACACCGACTTGATATACACATGCTACAACACAACGTGAACTATGTGACAAATTAACCTTGAAACACCACTGCACCATTTGACTGTCTTTATTTTCCTGGCTGAAAACTTGTTAAAATTGTTTATAATTCTTGAGATTTGGATGTGACAAATAGGGAGTTCAAAGGTGCAAGCCTATTTTTCCCTCAAATATACTGACTGACTGTAAATATCTTTAACAAGTTACCGCAGAATCCTACATTTTCCTTATAAATGGCTGGAGATACCATTAATCGGATAGATGTAAATAATATCAGGAAATGCTTATAGTTTATAACTGGTAGAATATTCTTCAGTACAATAAGCCGACGTAGAATAAAAATTGCCTATACTCCGTGCCTTTCCACATATCCATATCTCTGAGGCTTCGACAGCGCTGAGAGAACTCTGTGGGCAGGCAGGAGTTCTTGACCTGCATTCTTGAGTTAATTGCCTCGATCTTTTCTGACTTAAATTTCGGTGACTTTATGTCACCAGTCTCAGCCGACTTAAAACTACGTACCCATAAACGCAGTAACTTCCTCATTGCCCCTAAGTAAACTAGATGGAGGGGATCTAAAGGAAACTTAGTAACCAGTCCCAAGCCGCAATCTATAAACGGTGACCTATTTGGTACGTCAACATAGTGTTCGTCTTTCCTCGTTTCAATATTATCTTCGTTTAAGTAAACAGTTTTACCTCGGTGGACACCATAAACGGTACACCGTTCACATCCACCATAGGCATTAACATTCTTAATACACTTAACGTAAGCTCGCGCTGGAACATCGCAAAAAAACACAACCTACGGTAAAAGGAGTGGGATTTCTCAGATAAGAACACTGTTTACCCTCCTCCTTTAAAGTCTTGATGCCCTAAACTACGTCTTTGCAAAATACTTGTACATCTAACGTCTTAGTATTCCCGTAGTATATTGCAATAGGAAACACAGTACTTGTGAAAGGTTTTACGACACGACCCATAATTGGCCAAAACTGCTCCTGAGTCTTTCTACCTAGTGGTAGGCCATTTATCGCTAGGTTAACTTCGAGCTCCTCATTCTCAGCGAGTAATCCGTCCCTCGATTCCAACTGCTTCAGTTGATTCTTAAGCTCTATTTTTACAAACTGTCCAACATCCATTGGATTAACGATCAACTTACAAGACGCCTTAAGAAACGTTCTAGAATCTGCAGGCAAATCTGGAATGAGCTCCTTCAAAATTACCAGGAGATCATCCAGATGCGAATGCTTAATGTGGTTTTTCTTAGCACACAAACGAATTCGAGTAGGTATGTCAACATCACTAGTGGACTCATCACTCGAGGAATCGCAGACATCAAACAAATTTTCCTTGTTTATGTCTGCAGACGAGGTGCCAAGTCTGCCCCCACAGTCGTAATTCCAAACACTATCCATCGAAGAGTCACAATCCATTTCGAAGCCTGAAACGTCCTCTTCAAAATTAGGCCGCTTAACCCTGGGTAACAGCTGGTCAACCTGGCCTTCTACTGTTCGACAAAAACGTTGTCTTTCACTCAACGCCAGGCACCTCACATTACGCCGCGAATCTTGCTTAAACAAAGCGAAAAAAACAAATAACAAACAAACAAGCAAACAGACAGCTGTCTCATAAAATTCAAACATATTCGGATATTGAAAAGGTATTCATAAAGAAAAGGATAGATCATTTGTTGAAATATGAAGGATGTAGAAGACTTAAGTTGCTAATGACTGATGACAAGAAAGAATGGTCTGGTAAGTTTCAGGTTTGTCCGTAGCTTAAGCTACGAATAATTACATGAATTGGGTCAGTTTTTTCGAAACTACATTTTAATTTACAAGAACATCCATAAAAAATAAACAAAATATTACAAATGAAACATGCTGTTCATAATTGTAACTCCAGCAACTGAGCATATGTATTTTAGGCATAGACTTTCCGATTGGGAGCTGGACTTAACATTTACGTGCATGCTTAATGCCACATGGCATGAACGCAAAGCGATCGCGACCAGTAGGCGGAATGAAAATGCGACCTTGAGATACTTGCCATCCGACGATGGGCTGAAGCCATTGCCGTAAGTTGGACGAATATTCACCGTTTCACGCATACTCTTCTAATCACGTACTATGGTTTGACCCTCTCATAGGCCGGGCTTCAGCGTTTACAGGAATGAATGGTGTCTCGTAGAACGCGCCATTATTTAAACTGGTGTTAGGCTGGTTTCGGTAATACAGCATTTATTGCTGAGCAGTGCAGGATTTTGTACGAAAAAAATTGGATAATTTGCATAGGTAGACACTTCGTTCGGAGTCAAAATGTTCATAAACATCTACAGATTTTCATCTGAAGGCTGTGTAAAGGAAAGGTACGCTTCCTAATCCTGTCACGGAGGTTGAGGTATAAAAGAAAACGTAGGGCTTACAGACTGTGCGACCTACTCATCTGAACGCTGCCATTTCAACTGTAGGACTTGTAAAAAGAGTGATTGTTGACTACAAAACGTTTCCCCAAGTCAGAAGTCAGGTAAGACCGTTTAAGTCAGATGGTGTACTGTAAGAAAGGAGCAATTAAAGGGTTCTGCAGAAAAGAGCAGTTCATAGTAATCAGTCCACTTGAGGTGTGTGTGTACTCTCTGCCTCTGCACAGGGTTGTGGGGCCCGGAGACGTCCTTCAGCCATTCAGGAAATGGGCCTCTGTGATTGGCGTCAAGCTCGCTAGGTCAAAGGGCCAAGACGCGAGACATCAAACCGATCGATAGACCGACAATGTGGGTGGCTCAGTACTGAGCGTGTGACGGATTGGCTGCGCAAGGCGAACTTATAATGGGGCATGCAAGTCGAAGAAAAAGGCGAGTCAGCGATAGCGAAACTGATCTCAGGACCGCCACAGACATTCCGACCATACGTATTCACTGCAAACTTTGCGAATATTGATTTCTTGCCGAGAGCCGGTGGCTAATTTGGATCAACGCGAGCATCTGCATTCGGCAATTATCGACTTCCGTGAATACAGTCGATATCAAATGAAAATAAAGGAGTGCTGTGTGCAAAATGGAAAGCAGTGTGAATACAGCAAATTGTTTCAGGTTTTTACCGTTGCGACAAAATGGACGTAACCTCTGGCGTCTTTGATTTCCAGCCGACCCCATATTCAGAGATAGCATCAGATAAGGCTAATTTGCACAGAGGGCGCTGCAGTATTTACAGAATACAATCATTAGGCTACTAGATGCCTATGACAATTAACGGCGTCCCTTCAACGAGGTTGATCTCCCTCTGGTGCGCTAATTGCTTGATGGTAGGCGTGCAGGTCGGTTGCTGCTCAGATTTTATCGCCTGTGTTGGATACTGACGTGATGATTGTTCAGCCAGCTGGATCACCGAGATTGGGATTAGCAAATGTGCTCGTCTGCCATTAATAGATTGGAAGCCACTAAACTGAAAGTGGTAGCTCGATCCACTTATGCCGGAAATCTCTTCATAATTTCTGATGGAGGGCACTCGGCGTGTGCCTTGAAGGAGCCGAGGTCACACAAAGCGGCCAGATGGCTAATCGAGTCGCTAGGCCCATGAGGACACAATCTGATTGGTCCCATCTGTAACCTTCCTTGTCATATAGTCCCGTTCAATAGACACAAGAAAGGACTTCCTTTCTTTACGAACTTGTTCCTTGTTTTATTTGTTGGAGTGACATAAAGAGTCACAAAGCTAGCTTTGGTAGCCATTATAACAATTATGCCCCCAGTTTGCCGTTAAACCTCGAAGCGTCTTCCTCTAGCTTATCTTGCCTACAGTAGCGAACTGCTGAAACTCGAAATAATTTCACCACATTCGATGAAATACCATGACCTTTCTGAAACCAAACTTTATGCTAACATCTTGCTTTTAAATAAATAATCGAGAATTGACACTGCCAACTGATGCCCAGTTAACTGAACCCACACAAAACAGCGGTTCTGCAAGAATCGGTTTATTCTATTCAGCATCGTCCAGCTGCGCTAGCGCTGAACTAATATCTGATTTGTTAATATGCGCAAATATTCGGGGTCCAGATATCATATCGTGTTCGTCACCCCCGGAACAGTGATAAGATGGCTAGACTAGTGCTGGAAAGCCGGTCGTCGACTGGCACACTCAACAGAGCCATCGAGTTAAACCCCGCCTACCAAGCCATCCGCGCAAGGCTCACGCCCGCACAGAACGGGGCGCGTGACGACGACGGGGACCAAGCCACACAGGGCCAACAGCTAACACCTACGGGAGAGGAGGGCGGCGGCGACCGGCACGGCGTGCTTTCTCACGCACCCGAACGTGAAGCCGGCAGGGGTGCGAGCAAAAACCAACGGCCGATCGATCGATCACCTGGCGGAGAGGAAGACGGCGCCGCGGCAACCACGTTAATGGCGCAGGGCAGAAAGGAGACGCGGACCTGCCATTTTTGGCAGCAAACACGTCGGAGCCAAACAGCGGCGAGCGCACGCGCAGGGAACACAGGTACTTCACAAGATCAGCGGCGAGGCGATTTCACTCAAGGCCCACGGAAGAGTAAGCACGATACTCTGACGATGGAAGCGAGTGAGCTTTTGAAGCACAAATACAATTTGGTCCCAGCACTTGCTCCCTCTTCTTCTTCTTCCGCTTCCGGGGATGATGAACACGATATCTGATTTGTATTTAATACCGTCTCAGAAGATACTGTAGTGACTAGCTCAACACGAAGTGTACTTGTGAACAGTTGTCGTGGCTAGCTCAAGTCGAACGCTCGCTGTTTTCCGGTCTCTGTAACAGCCAATCAGAGACCGAGTTACACGGACCCTTATGTGACGACTGCCGAACGGACTTCATGTCAGACGCCATCCGCTGGCTTGCGGTTGTGCGGTCGACTGGTATTAATTTTCCTACTGCCAGTTCTCCAATTCACTCTGTACAGGATATAGTCCGAAATGGATCCGACAAAGCAAAGGGAGGGCGAAATGGCCATTCCTGGCTTGTTAGCCATCATCAGCCAGTCATACTCAATCTCAAGGGTTGGAACCTCCGAGATTCTAACCCGGGAACTTTGGTATTTTAGTTTATCACTCTACCACGGCACTACGGGCTCGGTGCTTTGTCGGTTGCGATCGAGCGTATGATGAATATATGTGCTTCGCCGACCTGGTAGAGGAACTATTAAGTTCCTCTTCACCCAGGAGATACCAGTTAGAGCCCACGCAGGCAGTCACACAGTGACTAATGAGATAAGATATACCCAATCTCAACTGAAAAAGTAGCAAGCTCGCGGTGCCATGGTAGAGTGGTAAACTCTGACCAAAGGTCCCGGGTTAGAATCTCGGGGGTTGCAGCCCTTGAGATTGGGTATGACTGGCTGACGACGACTGACAAACCAGAAATGGCCCTTCCGGTCTTCTTTTGCTTTGTCAGATCAATTTCATCCTATCCCATTAGTCATTACGTGGCTGCCTGCGTGGCTCTAATTGTGAGCTCCTGGGTGAAGCGGAAGTTAACTGTTCCTCTGCCAAATCGGCGAAGCACATATATTCATCAGAATATACTCCTCCTACTAATCTAGCTTTCGCATGACTTCTCTCGCCACCTAAGGAACCCGGCCTGGATGATTGCGGCCGTTAGGGTATGCCTTCTTAACATTAAAACACCTCGATAACTAGTGACCCACGGCGTGAGATAAAATATTAACTTCTGATGTGACCGAGCTCAATCATCATCAGACCTCCCTCAACATCTAGTGAATTTTCCTGGCATTGGTACGTACCTCCATCCCCATCTATCACTATTCTTCCTTCGTTCCATTTCTTTCATCAAAGAACTACGGTCTAGGAGGGGAGCACCTGTAGTGGGCGTTAGCGCCACTGTGGAAACCCGTGATCGCTGACTCATCACACCGAGGCTGCAGTCACGCTGACTGCCCGCACCCTGTCCATCTCTCGCTTAATGTCTGGCGCGACCTACTAACACGCTGATTTTCGTTGCGGCTACACCACGCCGTAACCGCGCGCGGTCCAAACTGTCACCTCCAAGGCTACATAAGGTAAAGACAACGAAGGGTGTCCACTCAGATGAATGCCGCCGGACAGCACGATGGACTCAACCTGACTAGGGTACAGATGCACTAGTCCGCGAGTCAAAGTTCCTCCTGACAGCGTATGTAGCATAATTTAATGGCACCTTAAATTTGGTGAGCGCTCATCAGCCACTTCCACTCGCTGCATAAACAGAATAACGAATGATAAATTACAGAATTGAATTAATAAAGAAAAATCGATCCAAAACATCAAGGTCACTTAAGTTAGCCAAGGGGCAATCAAAATTAGAAATTTATCGTGCCATTAAATTCTGCTACATACGTTGTCTTTGAATTGTAAATATTAAAGAGGGGAGATCGTAAAACAGAACGCGTTTAAGTGATTGGAAAATATCATGCAAGCAGGTACAAATTTGAGAATAATCTTGTTACGGGCCTCTTACGGAAACCAGTTTTCTTTCTTAGACGTTCACATGACTAGGCAGAAAGATGGCTCTATAACGCGTAGAGTTTTTCATAAGAATACATGGAGAGGGCAGTATTTGCATTATCTAAGTTTTGTCCCCTTGCAATGGAAACGTAACTTAGTTTGCAACCTCTTCCAGAGGACAAGCAAAATCTGCTCAATGGATACACTGGATGCAGAAATTGCCAGCCTCAAGGAAACTCTTCTCAAGCGTGGTTATCCAGCTAACTTTATTTAAAAGAATAGCAAGCCCTTACGGCAAAAGGTTATAGAACCATCAGCTCCGAAAAAGCCTGTTTTCCTTTCCTTGCCATTTAAGGGAGACAACACCTTAAACACTATCATGAGACGTTTACGCAATACCATTGAAAGGACCTATTTTGCAGCTGAGCTTGTATTTTACAACTCGGTGAAGACCCTTCTGATTTCAACTGCGAAGGATGCCTTGCCGTTGTACGCCACTTCTAATATTGTTTACCCATTTACATGCACTTGCGGATGCAAGTACATAGGACGAACACAAAGGCAATTGGCAGCCAGAGCAAAAGAACACTTGCCGAGTTGGTTATTAAGACAGGAGAATAGGACTTCCCGTTCTTCTATCACTGAACACCTATCGGATACGGGTCATTCTGTTGACCCTAAAACATCATTCTGAGTACTTTTTCGGGCACGAACAACTCGTATCTTATGCTACCTGGAGGCAGCATACATAAGGTGGTTTAAACCTGACCTATGTAAACAACTGGAGCATGTGGTGAACCTAACCCTGCCGTGGTAGCACCGGCTCCTTGTTTACCCAACCCCTTCCAACATTTTTGCCTCAGATGTTTTTGCCTTAGACAGTTTACTGCGTTTTTGCTGCACACAATGTTTGAATTCCTACTTTATTGATTGCCCCTTGGCTAACTTAAGTGACCTTGATGTTTTGGATCGATTTTTCTTTATGAATTCAATTCTGTAATTTATAATTCGTTATTCTGTTTATGCAGCGAGTGGAAGTGGCTGATGAGTGCTCGCGAAATTTAAGGTGCCATTAAATTCTGCTACATACGCTGTCTTCAAATTTGTACCTGGGAAACGATGTTTCAAATTACTCCTGACTGTTTTACTTTTTGTCTGCACAAAACATACTCCTCCTACTTATCTGGCCTTCGCACGGTTTCTCTCATCTCCTAAGGAAGCCAACCTGAAAGATAGCAGCCGTTAGGGTAAACCATCTTTGTTTTTACACTCCTCGATAATGCCTTCAAGTCTGAATTCCAAACTGCAGGGTTACAAAGTTCTGATATCCAATAGTCGAATCAAATCCGTTTCACCTTTTTCCGGAGACTCACAGTCCCTCTGTAGATATGCATTTCCAAACAGCTCCTGACGCTCGCAAGCATATCATAAACCTCGCCCAGACGTCTCTATCCTCCGTGCAAATCACTCATCGTAAGATTTCCCGTTGGCGAATTTACCGAACATATCTGTTAATGAACCAGGTGTACAGATCTCATTAAAGACCGGCATTCTGCAATTCAAACAAACTTCATTGTGCGAAATCGAAAAATCAATGAAACAGGTGGTTAAACAGGGTAACAAATCAAAGTAAAGAGAGAGCGATCAGGGAAATTTATTACATTGAGATTGTAATGGATGTGGATTAGGGGTAAAATCAAATATACGTACAGATGGCGGATTTGGATAATGAACTACGCCCAATTGGTGCCAAGTGGAAGGTACAGTGAATGAACGAAAGCATGCCGCAGATATCTATAGGAGAAAGCACGTCAAGATTTATGTTTATGAAGCGGTGTGATTAAAATATCTATTTCAAATAAAAGAAGCTGATACACAGACGAAAATGCACAAAGTCTGACATAGTAGTTTGCAGTATAAAACAGAGAATAGAAAGCAACTGGCTAATTAAAGAATCGTAGTTCTAGAACATGAAGGAAATGAAATGAAATAGTTTGAGTACTAACGACTTCAGCATCAGATCAAAAAGGCTAATATAACTGCATAAATTCTAAATAAAATTTGGCAGCAGCTGAGGGATGAAGAAGGAACTCACCGACAGGCATAGAGACCCATCTGCGAAGGGCCCTTGTGGATTGTCTGCAGACACCGTTTGACTGCCCCGACGGTACAGACCGCTTGACAGCCAGGGTCAGTGCTCAATTAGGAACTCCAGCACCTAGTTAGCAGATATGAAATTTTGGTGAGGAAAGAAGGCAAAGGGTACTGAAGGCCGAGACAAAATGAATATCAACTGCGTTAAACGTACCTGACTGTTGGTCTCGGCATTGTCAACGGTGCCAAAGGGAGAGGGTGCCAAGCACAGAGCCAGTGCCCGAGGGGTCATGCAGTTGAGGGCCTGAAGCCCCACAACCTCTCGAAGATGGCAAAAGACATAATCTAGAGTGGCCAGACGCCACCCCCTCTCTCGGTTGCTAGCCGGCTTCCCACCGGAACAGTCAATAGAAGAAGTGAGGGCGTCTAGCATTTACCCAAGGGCTCTTGCCAGCCCTGCCGGTGTCCGCAGAGACCGGCCGAGGTCCTCTGTAATGGCCGCGGCGAAAACGTCGGCATCTAACAGGCTGTCGGGCAGCAACGTTAGATAGTGTTTAATGGCCGACGATATCGCCCGGCTATCGAAGAACTGGTGGCTACCACGTCATTATGCACTGACGCATGACCATGGCTGGAGTAATATCTGCAATTCCGAAACGACCCAGCTATGCAATGCGCACATTCGCTTCAATTCGTGAGAGCTTATCAAATAACAGGCCCGTATTCTGAAACGGTAGAAACATGCAAGACTGCATATTAGCACACACCTATACACAAACGAATCCAAGTGCATGAGAAACTCATCAAGGAATCAGGAGATGGCTTATGGTATTCGCCAAAGTTGTGATCTATCGAACTTTCGATAAGCGACCTGGGACTCGGTAGAGGCCCTCCGAGTCCAGACCCTGTAGGCGAAGGGCCTTCACCATGTCCACGAGGACACACGGAACGCCCTAATTCATACGAAGAAAAGGATGTTTAAAACTGTCATGAAATGCAAAAGTGCGTGAATAATCAAAATTATCCACCATGTAGACTTACTGGCTGCTCGGGTGACTTCCTCTGCCCAGAGAGTGGGGCTCCGAACAGTGGCCCCGTGGTCCCGACTGTTCGCAAACTAGAAAGAGATGAATGGTGATACTGATGATTGGAAACGCCCAGTATGAGTGCGAACCAAAAACCGCATGCTCCTATAGTAATATCTCTCAGACACCGATATACACACTGAGACACTGAAATACCTTCTCCATGCAGAAGATATAGTCATTGATTTATAACTGCCCAATTTGTTCTCATGAATGTTTGTGAAATTGAACTAGTTACTAAAGTATTAATATTCGCGTACTGGTAGTTGTTACATGTTAAAAACCCTCTTAGTGGATGCTTGGGCAAAGAAAGCAAACATATTAATTTTCCTTTCTATTTTTCTCAGATCTATTTTGTGATTAAGAGTAAGCAAGCAATATAATGTAATCTATAATCTCGTGTAAATGCTATTTCCAGTGAAATTCGAAATAAATGCAATGAGATTATTGCTCAGCACTTACCGTCAGAAGAATTTACTCTTCTTTTCCCCCATCTTCTCACCTTCTCGAGGACACGCCGCAGCTTTCGCATTGAATAGCTGGGTCGTTTCGACATTGCAGATATCACTCCGACCATAGTCATGCGTCAGTGAATAATGACGTGGCAGGCGTTTGGCCAAATTCAAAAGCCCCAGCATCGATCCCCTGTCTGCCGCAAAATCGATATACGACTCCTTTGAATCTCCTGTTGGCGCCCTGAAGGCTGCCTTACAGGCTAGGAATGCTTGAATTTACTCAGCATGTGCTCAAATCTCTTGTTTACATTCGCAGACTGGTGGCATTAGGCAGGGCATTTAGATTGGTTGTTTAGTGAATCAGGGGGCGACTGCGCTGTGGCAAATCGCAACATCAAACGTAGATGAAAATGACCTAATCGGGATGTGAATCAAGTCTGCTTGTAATCGACAATTTTGGGCTAATTGAGGCATGTTGAGTTTAGTCCATAAGATAAATTCTATTCGTTTCAAACGGTTCCCAGTAAAAGTAGTAAGCTGTGTTTGTGAGCCTTTTCAATCACCGGCTTAAATTGTGATGGATCATCAAAAATGAATAATTACAACGGTTGAATTGACTATGAAATATGCATAGTAAAATAAGATTTTATTGATTTTTCACGATTGGTAGGACAAAGGCCTGAGTGAGGGCAAACAATATGTACCTAGATCACGCTGGACGACGGGCAGCATGTTATTTTGACCATGCTTGCAAGTTAGAAAATTAAGAGCTGGTTCTAACGAACGATCCTCCCCTAAGGCGCCATTGGGTTTTGTAAGACCGTAAACCGGAGTACCCATGGTTGGATGGAATTCACTTTGATGAAAAAAAATTCTTGGGAATGGACGCGATCCAACGATGCATTCAACTGACTGCTAACAGCTTTGTTGAAATCCTACACATAACGGGAATCAATCTAATCTATTTTAAAATAAATGTCGATTTCACGGTCTGAACAGCAATCGTACACACTCACTTCGCCTTCTCTTGTATCAAACTCTATACTACCCAAACATAAAAAAGATGTGTTACTAACACTTAGCTAGTAATATATCGATTATTAGAAACTCTACCATTAACGTCGATCTTATCATCGTAATTATTTTAATCATGTCCAGCGTTGACGCCATCTACAGGTAGGTCCTCCCGAAAAGCCAGGTTTCCATTGTGCATGATTTCCCTTTTAGGGAGGTTGGCGTCCTCAGTATTCCCACGACATCGCCCTTTCCCCTATTGCCCGCTATATCTTGGTGCCAGCGTAGCTTCAGACAGGTTAGAGCGCAGTGGTTTACATACGTTAACAGTCCATGAAATGTGCGACTCACAATTTCATCCCATCAGGATGTACCAGGCAGCATTCCCAGAGGGATATAAGAAGCCTTCATTCCCGAGACTGAGCACCTAGAACTGCAGACGGAAATATCCCAGTCCCAGGGCGAACCGACACGGTGTTGTTGAGCTGCCATCACAATGAGGTTGACCTTGCAAGTACTGGACTGAGCGTCAGCCACCAGGTTTCACCAACGGCCAATCTGGAAGATTGCTGCAGTTAACTGCGAAATGTAGGCCAGTTTCCGAATCCCTCCGGGGTTAAACATTTCAGAATTTTACTTGAAGGCAAAAGAAAGTTGATTGCATCCCCTGAAGATCTCTGTCTTCAATGTACTACCACCGGAAGTGTTTCACGGTGAGATAGACAACAAGAAGCTTCTATCTAAAGGTGGTATAGCGCCGCTCGATAGATGTTATCTTTTTAGAGAAAAAAAGGTAAAGCAGCGGTCGACTCACCGAAGAATGAGGCGTATTTGGTACGAGCAGATGAGCCGTTTAACCCTACTACCAACTGCACCCAACTCCGCTTCAGGTATTCTTGACTCTCGTCTGATGATATCGGTCTGAGCTGAACGAGAAAGCGAGAAGACAGTTGATGCATTGCAAGGTTTGTATCGTCATTATGCAACCCATATCACTGCTCCCGCCATTGTTGCGGGTGCACACTAGACAACGTGACTCGCTACGGTCCAAATGTCACATATGCCTCCTACACTGCTCGCATCTTCAGACAAGTCGGAGTTATGCCATTTCTTTGAGGGCACCTGCCATGGCTATGAACACGGACAGTCATTTGTTTGCCCCTAGTGTGTACTGCCAATACAAGCGAACATGCGAGTCCCAGGAAGTAATTGAGAAGATGACTGGAACGCTGAGACATTACATTTATTCGCCCGACGTTTCAAGATCCGTCAGGGATTCAACATTAGAGACATAAGCAGAAAACAGTAAAAGATACGGGACCGGCGAAAAAAGTATTGGTCCAGCGATTGAGTCCTCTTCCCTTCGAATAGTGTTTTTATCCTTCGCTAACGAAGCTTATTGATGCAAAATCATATCTTAGCACAAATTTATAATCGAGTGAGCTCACTGAGCATTGATGATCGATTACCTGGACCCACACTAAACAATGGTTATGCAAGAATCAGCTTATTTCACCCATCGTATCCTGGCTGCTCCGGCGCTGAACTGATTTTTGACCCGTCAATGGTGATCCTGTGAATGCAAAACTTTAGGTTGACAACCAGCTGGTTTCAGCGATCACTTCTAAGTTCACTTATCCACCAGAACTCCCTTCCGCGACTGTATGGTGAATTCTGCAGATGTGCATTACCCAACGTTGACAGCTTGTGTCACTAGTGAAACTCTTCTCTCATCTCTGCAATTGGAAATATATGTTGTGAAACGGTCTTCGAAAAATCGAATTATACTCATAAATCTTTCAGCAGGTAACACTTACCCGTCGTCAGACTAAATTGAAAGTGGGAGTGGGGGAGGCAGGTAGACAGACGTTCACAATGGTGGGGGGGGGGGGCGGGGATAAAACAGTCACGGTTAGTGTTTGTGTGAGGGCAGGGGTGTTGAAAAGTCAGATGAGGTCGTGTGTCGGTCGAATTCAGCTTCCAGGCATTTCCAATTGGCGGAGCACTGATACGCGACTTTTGTGGGTGCGAGGCAGCGCGCCGTGCACGCATACCATCGTAGTGTGAATCAAGATCCACCTGTCTGTTTATTCTAGTCGGGCTCGAGTTCCAAGCTTCGAGGAATTCTCTCGTTTGTTTCTTGTTAGCCTTGGCGGTCACCTCGATGCCGTGAGTGATGTGGGGTCCCATCTGCGACTGCTAACTTATGTTCGTTGGTGCGAGTCCTAAGATATCGGCCTGCGTGACAAGCATAAAATTCGGAGAGATGCGCACGATATGCGATAAACAACGTTGCTAAGTTGTTCTACGATTATTCGAAGACCGTCTTCGTTTTCCTTATATCGCCTCAAACTGCAAACCACTTCACTTATCCAATATTGTGAGATTTCTGCCCGGTATACCACAAAGCATCTTTGACCATCTCATAAATCTGTGTCTGTTACTTTGGTGAACCAAATTCACAGTCGCAGACAGTACTTAGGCCAAATATTTTGGTCTGAGAAGCGTGAAGAACAAGTTGTAGGAACACTTGTCGATTTTGGAGAATATCTTTTCCCCTTAGAGGCTTCAATATCTGCCTCGGGACAAACCACACTGCCTGAGATGCCAGTGTGTTTGGCCTCCTGCAAAATCGGACTGCATTCGTCCGATAAGCACATTATACTTGCCATGGCTACGAAATTCAACGGTCGTTTGTTTGCCACTAGTGTGTCTCTTATACAGGAACGGATCTCCCAAAGTGGCCAGAATTTCACCAACTTCGAAGACCTCCCCTGCGATTATTGATGCCTAACCATACCCTAACAGCTATTTGTAAAATGGATAACCCAAAAGAGCACTGCACATTGAGGACCAGTTGTCTGGACCGTACAAAATAGTGGTTCTCAAGAATCGGCTTACTTAACCCATCGTATCCTGGTTGCTCCAGCGCTGAATTGATGTTTAACCCATATATGATGATTATGGTGGTTTCGAGTGTGAATACAACCATTCAGGCTAGCATATAGCTGCTTTTAACGGTCACTCTGAAGTTATTTCATCTACTCACCGGAACTCGCACTCCAGCTTGCATGAATTCTCTCTACAGATGTGTTGTAGTGGCACGCAAGGGCCATTCCCTCAATGTTACTACAGCCATGACTCCTCGTGATTGTAAACCTCGACATAACTTTTGACGGCTGCAAACTCAGCAAGAACCTACCATCCAGTAACACGCCTGCATTAGAAGGTTGAACGCACTCCATCTGGTCATTAACTCTAAGGCCGACTCAGACAGGACCGAATTCAATGACTTTTTTCGCTCTGACACTCCAGATACCGGCACCCTAGCAGCCGGACGGTACTTGTCCGATAGTCACATTCTTCCTGCCTATTATTCCATTGATTTTGTACAGGATAAACTGTATGTGAGAAACTTTGAGGTATCGATAAAATATTCCTTACATCGTCCCCGAAAGAGGACGAAGAAAAGGAGACGACTTCTGAGACCAAAGTGTATTCCGGCTGACGTTTCAAAAGCTCGCTCGCTTCCATCGTCAGAGCAAGGTGTCTGTATTCCTGTGTGCGTCTGGCCTGATTGCCGAAGCTGCTTTGCAGAGGCTCGAGCGGCTGCTCTTCAGCTCGTCTCCCCCGAAGTTCTGGGCCAGCTACGTTGATGGCACTTTCGTTATCATTAAATGGAGCAAAGTGCAGGCTTTCAAGACACTGCTGAACTCCATCTTTCCTGACATCCAGTTCACCATGGAAGCGGAGGTCAACAATCAATTACCCTTCCTTGACGTACAAGTATTGAAGCTGGAAGACGGCAAGATAAGGACAACGGTCTACCGCAAGGCAACCAATACCATGCGTATTCTCCACTTCAGAAGCAACTACC
>JAYGXS010000007.1:24731397-24755543 GCA_036362985.1 Ligula intestinalis
TGCGCTCATTAAAACCGAACCACATTCTGGCATCCTGCTACCAAATAAATAATCAAAGTTTGCACTATCCACTGAATCCTCACGAAACAGTGGGTCTGCAAGAATCGGCTTAATACCCCTATCACCTTTCATGCACCCAATCCGCCCAGACCTAAACAGTAACAAACCAGGAATACGCACGTCAAATAAAGGAAGGTATTTTGCTATTAGGCAGAGTTTATTTTGCAAAGTGAATAATCATTGAAATGGCTCGTAAAACTGGGTAATACATTAATGGCATGTGGGAACGATCAAGAAAACTGGTTATGCCGGGAATGTCGAAGACATGGATTATGGGTAAAATTAAGTGCATGTATGAGGGCGAATTTGGGCCAGGAACTACGCCGAAATGGGCCTGGTGTTCAGTACAAGGAATGAATGAAATTGTGCCGCACATACCTGTAGCAGAAGAAATCATGTCATGAGCTTTGTTTTGAAAGTAGTGCGATTAAAATATCTACTTAAACTTCAAGAAGCTGGTACACTGACGTAAATGCACATAGTCTGAGCTAATAGTGTGCGGTTGAAAAAAAACAGAGAATAGAAAGTGCCTGACAAATTGAAGAAATGTAGTTCTAGTGCATGCAAAATATAAATTGAAATAGATTAAGCAGTAATGACTGCGCTGTCCCATCTATAAGAATAATATTAATGCATAAAAATGGTAGAAAATTTAACAGCATTCGAGAGGTGAAGAAGTATTTTACCGACAGGCATAGAGTGAGGCATACGCAAAAGACCACTGTGGATTCTCTGCGGACACCGATTTGTTGCCCCGGCGGTGTAGACCACTTGCCAGCCCGGGGCTAGTGCTCAATTAGGAACTGCAGCACCTAGTTAGCAGATATGAAATGTTGGTAAGGAAAGAAGGCAAAGGGTATTGAAGGCCGAGACAAAATGAATATCAATTGCGTTAAGTGTACCTGACTGTTGGCCTCGGAATTGTCAACGGTGCCAAAGAGATTAGGTGCAAGGGATAGAGCCACTGCACGAGGGGACATGTAGCTAAGGGCCTGAAGCCCCACAACCTCCCGGAAATGACACAGGACAAAATCGAGTGTGACCAGACGCCATCCCCTCTCTCGGTCGTCAGCCTTTTTGCCACCGAAGCAGTCAATAGAAGACGCACGAGGGTTATTGCTAGTCCTACCGGTGTCCACAGAGACCGGCCAAGATCCTCTGTCATGGCCGCGGCGAAGACGTCAACATCCAACAGGCTGGCGGGCAACACTGTCAGATAGTGTTTAATGGCTGACGATATCGCCCGGCCATCGAATGATTGGCGGTCTGACGACAGATGATCGAAACACAGACCTGTATTCTGAAACGTCAGAAGCATGCAAGACTACATATTAGCACACACCTAAACACAAACGAATCTTAGGGCATGAGAAGCTCATCAAGGAATCAGGAGGTGGCTTACGGAATTCGCCAAAGCCGTGATTTCTCGAACTTTCGAGAGCCAACCTATGCTTCGGTAGAGTCCCTCGGCGTCCAGTCCATGTAGACAGAATGCCTTAATCATATCCACCAGGACTCTCGGAGCGCCCTATTTCATAAAAAGAAAAGGACGTTTAAAGACAAGATTAAAACTGTCATCAAATGCACAAACGCATGAATAATCAATATTAGCCACCGCGAGGACTTACTGGGTGCTTGTATTACTCCCTCTGCTCGAAGAGTGTGGTTGCGAACACTTCCGCCGTGGTAACCGAACGTTTACCGTGTAGAAACAGAGGAACGAAGACATTTATGACTGGAAAGGCCAACAATGCGCCCCATTGCCTAAGTTAACTTTCTGGGGATAATTTGTCAGCAATAGTTGCATGCTCTCGTAAAAATACCTCTCAGACACTGGAACTCCTGTGCACATTGTCATAACTGCTCCAAGCAAAAGACCTAGTCATTGATTTCTCGCTGTCGCATTTGTTATCAGAAATGTTTGTGAAATGGAATTACTTGCTGCGATATGCATATTTGCGTACTACTAATTATCAAATGGTGAATATCTGAGAAGTGGAAATATTTTTTTCCGTTTTCCATTTCGCTCCAAAATTAGTCTATAATCTGTATACTGAATAAAAGTGAGTTGTCTGTCTGTCGTGTGTGCCTCCGTTATCATTGGTCGAAGGGGTAACCTAAAAAGCCTTCTGCGCCTTGGACGCGCGTGTGGCACTGCCATGTGCGTAAATGTGTTTCTCTACTGTCCGAGCGTCTGACTGCTTTCATTGTTTGGGCGTCTCATTCTTCCGCGCGCGTGAGGATTCGGCGATCATGTCGCTGTCGCCCCGAATGACACCTGATGTGACAGGCGGATGTGAATACGCCACGAGGGTTGGGCGGGGGTGGGGAAGGGTCGTCGAAATTTTTGAGAACAAAGCAAAGGCCGAGCATCTATCGTGGTTCTTTAAGTCGGTTTTTACGAGAGAGGTCGAGCTAACCGTTACCAATTTTAGCACCGAGGAGATTTCAACTATTGACTCAGTTGTGCTTACAGAAGTTACTGTCCTGCAAGAACTTCTGAAGCTCCAAGACACGAAGTCGCCAGGACTGGATAGCATACCGGCAAGGCTGTAGAAAGAGCTAGCCATGGAGTTGGCTGAACCCCTGCAGTTACTCTTTCGGGCCTCCCTAAACACAGGCCAACTGCCATCTGACTGGAAGACAGCGTGGATCTCACCCATGCACAAAAGTGAGAGTCGGGCGTCCGCAAAAACTACAGGCCAGTAAGCCTTACTGCAATATGTTGCAAAATCATGGAGCGAATTATCAAAATAGAGAAGTCAAGATTGGCAAACATATGTTTTCAGCAAATCATCGTCAGGCCAGAACATTTGCAAATGTACATCAACTTAAGAATGGGAATATCAAAATAGAGTTGATGCAATTCTTAGAGTGTCATCGACTTCTTTCTGATAAACAGCACGGATTCCGGGTCCAGACAAAATACCAGCCAAGGTACTGCAAGAGCTGGCTTCGGAACTTTCCAGACCGCTTATGCACATTTTTCAGTTGCCCTATGATCGAGGCCTCCTCCCATCTGATTGGAAAGTTGCGAACATATACCCTATTCACAAGGGTGGATCCAGAATCAACGCGAACAACTGTCGACCAGTGAGCCTAACTTGCCTCTGTGGTAAAGTTATGGAAAGGATCATCAAAAAAGCCACTATGAAGTTCCTCGAAGAAAAAGACTTCGTTGATGGTGCCCAACACGGGTTTCGAGGAAACCACTCCTGCCTGACCAATATGCTTTATTCTATGGAGCAGTGGTCCGAGTCATTAGACGAAAATACCCCCGTAGATTTTGTTTACATAGACTTTAAAAAAGCCTTCGATATTGTCCCTCACCAACGGCTACTCTACAAAGTTGGCGAATCCGGGATAAGGGAAATTTGCTAAATTGGGTAGGAGATTTTCCCATAGGTCGATCGCAGTCCATGTGCGTCGGAAACACAAAACCCTCTTCAGTGCCAGTTGCGAAAGGAGTGCCACAGGGCTCCGTTCTTGGGCCACTTTTGTTCCTAATCTGCGTCAACGACTGGTCAGTAATGGAGTCTTGTTTGCAGATGATATTAAGATATGGCAACCTATCAGAAACGCTTTTGATGAACAAACTCTGCAAGAAGGACTTGACCGCCTAGATGAATGGTCAAAAAATGGTTAATGCGGTTTAACTTTGAGAAGTGTGTCACATTGCGACTCAAGACGAAGAAGGTGAGCGCGACGGATGACTCACACAACTACATACTCGATGGAAGGTGCCTGTCGAACGTCAATGAACAAAAAGATCTGGGTATGTCTATTGTGCCATCCCTGAAGCCGTCTTTACAGTGTGCTAGGGCTGCCAAAAGGGCGAACAGTGTACTGTTTTCCATTAAGCGAACTTTTTTCGACATAGACAAAAACTATTCGGCAAAATCTATGGAACATTTATTCGCTCACATCTGGAGTATGGCGTTCAGGCGTGGCGACCATGGCTGCACAAAGATAACCAGATGCTGGAAAGAATTCAGTGAAGGGCAACGAAAATTGTGAAGGGCCTAAAGTCTTCATCTTACGAATGTAGACTTGAAGCACTTGATGTTTTCCCCCTTGAGTATAGACAAATCCGCGGCGACCTCATACAGACGTACCGTCTCGTGAGGAATCGGGAGTGTGCCCTGAAGTTTGATGACTACTTCGCATTCGCCACTTCAACCAACCTCCGTGGGAATTCCCTTAAACGGCGGGGAACGCTATCCCATCTAGAGGTCCGCAAGCAGTCGTTCTCACAACGAGTCATCGGTGTCTGGAACGGATTGCCCGAGGAGGTCGAAATGGCGAACTCCACAGATGCATTTAAACGGAAACTGCATGAACATCTACTTAAAAGTTACCGTTTTGATGTTCAAAGAAGCAGGAATAATTTACGCCCCGGAAATACCTATAGATAACACTTAAGATGTGTATATGCTACTCACTATTTTACATAAACACATTGTATGTTGGATATATTATGCACACAAGAAACCATTCTGACTGCTCACACGCACGCGTTAAAATTTGTACATGAATATATGTTACTCACTGTTTATAGTGACATATTTAAGGTTGGATATTTCATGCATATTGTTGTCAATAGGGTCTTCAAAGGCATTGCCTACTACCCTAAATATACTGAACTATACTGAACTAAATTTGCTCTTCTGCCTAGAGCAATGGACCAGAGCACGTGATTAAGGAAACACGGTGCCCGTAGTCTTCATAGATTTCAAGAAGGCATTTGACACTGTGCCGCATCAACGTCTCCTATACAAGCTTAGACGTATAGGGGTAACAGGCAACCTTTTGCGCTAGATCGAAAACTTTCTGACTGGCCGAACTCAAACCGCATGTATTGGTGATCAGCTATTGGCGGAGGTGGCAGTTGATAGTGGGGTCCCCCAGGGTTCTGCTCTGGGTCCTATCCTTTTCCTTTTATATATCGACAACTGCATACGTGGATAAGACTGCGAAACCGCAATGTTCGCCGAAGATTTAAAACTCTGGAAGGTCATTCGTAGCGAAGACGACGAAGCGAATCTGCAAGCAGATTTCCACCGACTCGAACAATGGTCAAACGAGTGGCTCCTGCAATCTAATGTCGCCAAATGCAACATAATGCGTTTCAGTAGTACTGACACTTCATATCGGGTTTACAACCTAAATAACACACCGCTGCCAGAAGTAGAGGCCCAGAAGGATCTGGGAGTGTGGTTCACTCCCTCACTTAAGCCATCACTCCACAGCCTGAAGGTGGCCAAATCCGCAATGTCGAGCTTGTATCTAATCAAGCGCGACTTTGTTAAGTTTGATGAAGTTGTCTTTGGCGTGAGTGCGTTTGTGTGAGCCCAACTGGAATTTGCCTTTCAAGCCTGGAAACCTTGGACAGTCAAAGACAAAAAAACTTTGAAAGGGTTTAACGACGGGCAACTAAGTTAGTGCGAGGCCAAGCCTACCTTCCTCACGAGACACGACTGACCAATCTTGACTTATTTCCTCTGGATTACAGACAGCTCCGCTGTGACCTTATGCAGACATTTCGCATGCTGCAGGATCAAAATTGTTGCCTAGCATCCAACGATTTCTTTGAGCGGGCCACGACTACTAGATTGCGCGGACACCCTCTCAAGCTACGTGTGACTGGGGCAAGATTGAACGCACGAAAATTCTTCTTCTCTAAGAGGGTAATCCAGGCCTGGAATGCTCTATCCGCATACATTGTCATGTCCCCATCGGTGGGCACGTTTAAGATGCAGTTGAATCAGCATAGAAACAGACATTATATGTAATGAAGTGAGCTTATTATATTACAGCCTAACATTTTGTTAAATAACATACTACTCGCTACTTTTCAGTAATATGTTTGTTCAGAATAACTGATAGCAAGTTTCATCCTCTGTTTCGCATGGGCATACGATGGGCGCATCTCCGACACCGTGACCACCGCAGTCATCTCCCCGTGTGACCATTAGGATATTGAACAACCGCGATGGCCTTCTTCTGACATGATCCAAAAACACTTTCAGCAGCAGGACATCCAATTTACATGCTTCCTTCGCCCCCCCCACAGGCGACAGTTTTTCTCCTTAAAATCCCACAAATGGCATTCAAAACAGACTTCTGAAAAATGCCTAAGGAGTTTATTTACTGTCTGCCCCCTAACGAAGTGTCATCACTGGCAACGCCACATGTTCTGCGTGATAGCTATGTACAAAGAGGGAGTTCAAAGATACTTACCTATATTTCGCTAATAAAACTGAACTGAACTGAACTATAATTTCATGTAAGGGCTATTTCCAGTCAAAATGGAAATAAATGCGATGAGATTGTTGCTCAGCACATACCGTCGGAAGAAACTGATTTTCTATTCCTCCATCTTCCCGTCCTCTCAAAAGCACGCCTCAATTTCCACTCGGCCCGAGTTCGGCGTAGTTCCTGGCCCAAGTTCACCATTTGTACATGCACTTAACTTGACCCCAATCCACGTCCTTCACATTCCTCTTCGCTGCTACACTCTCGGAGCAGAGGGAGTCATCCCAACACCCAGTAAGTCCTCCCAGTGGATAATTTTGACTGTTCACGCCTTTGTGCATTTCATTCCTTATGTTATCCTGTCTTTAAACGTCCTTTTTGTGTTTAATAGGGCGTTCCGAGAGTTTTGGCGGATATGATAAAGGCCCTTCGCCTTCGTGGTCTAGACTTGCCTGGCCTCTATCGAGTCCCAGATCGGCTCTCGAAAGTTCGAGAAATCAGAACTTTGGCGAATTCCGTAAGCTACCTCATGATTCCTTGATGAGCTTCTCATGCCCTAAGATTCGTTTGAGTGTTTGTGTGTGCTAATATGCAGTCTTGCATATTTTTAACGTTTCAGAATGCGGCCCTGACTTTTGATCTGATCACGTCAGACCGCGAGACCTTCGATGGCCGGGTGATCGCGTCAGCCTGTTGCATTGAGTTTAATCCAACCATTGTTATAGCTCACTGAATACTGACGTGGTAGACGTATTACCAGATTCAAACGCTCCAGTATCGATCCTCCGTCTGCAGTCTGCCACAAAATCGATATGTGCCTTTTTCGAATCTCCTTCTAGCGCCCGCCTGAATTTACTCAGCATATGCCAGATCTGTTGTTTAAAATTGTATATTATTGGCAATTTGGACATACGTAGCAGTAAGATTGTTTGCTTAGTGAATCAGGGGGCGACTGCGCAGTCGCAGTTAAAGTGGTTTTACAAATTCAAAAGCAGACGGCAACCTTATAAGGGGTGTTAACCCAGTCTGCTTGTAATCGGCCTTTTCAGGTTGATCACAGCGTGTTGAGTTTGGTTCATAAATAATAATTACTCTCCCAAAAGACTGGTTAGTGTAGTGCACGTGCGATATTTTCCTGGTCTTTTCGAGAAGAAAAACGCAAATAATTCATAATAATATTTGAAAATAAACTGCAAAATAAACTAAAGGGTGAAGTCTGGTCTCTGAGGTGCTACGTGAAAGCCATGCTAGCGTAGACGTCACCCCGTAAAAAGCAGCGCCGGTGACCCCGATAAGCGCAAAAGGACATTGACACCAGAGAGGAGATTCGTGAGTAGAAAAATTGTGCTTGTGCTGATACAAGCGAAAGTGCAAGTCTCAGGAAGTAATTGAGAAGAGGACGCCTCGATCGCTGGGACAATACTTTTATTCACCTGACGTTTCGACATCCGTCGCGGATTCATCAGCAGAGACATTAGCAGAAAACAATAGATGTACAGGGGGTTGCAGTATTGATAGGACACCGTCATTATTGCAACCATGCAGTGGCAAAGAGCGCCACTTGTCTTCTTGTGCGTGGATAGTTTGTTGATTGGCATACGGGCTCTGACCTTTTAAACTTTTATCACGCATGGTGAACTGCAGTGTGATGACTGTCCGGCACCGAATATGGATTGGGCAAATCGTTGCACTTGTTTATGGATTGGGGGCTGGTGAACCATGACTCAACTAATTCTCGGCTCACCCGATTGTCACCTCTTGCGAGAATTTCGGCCTCATCAAATGTGAGTGTGTGGCCGGGTCTCGTCGAATGCGCCGCAATTTGAGAATTGGCAACATTTCACCGAAATGCTGCCGCGCGTTCGGCAATTGGCGCCTTGAGAACTCTTCCAGTTTCTTCGACGCAGTTGCTTTGAGCGCAACTGCACTAGATCCTGTAGACGAACCCAGATGTTTCTTGTCGTGGCAGTGGGTCTTTTGGTTTCATTATCTGATGCCTTATGGTTGCCTTCGGCCTGTGTGCACCTCCAACTCCAAGTGGTGAGAGAAGGCGGCCGACAGCCTCCGAGACGTTTCTGACGTACGGGATGGCTTGCCAAATTTTGGGGTTGGCGTGATTTTGTTTGCCATCTCGTTTGTGCAAGCACCGATTGATGACGTTGCGCGGGTAGCTGTTTTCTCTGAACACCTTTCTAAGATATTGTACTTCGGCTGGTGAATAAAAGTATTGCCCACGCACTAAAGTCTTCTTCTTATGTGCTTATGCTGTTCGGAAGGAGCCGACAAAAGAAATTTACCATGCCGTGGTATCGCTGCGGCTGATGTATTAAGAAATTCAACAAACACTACGGACGATCACAACCCTGAAAAAGAGAGAATGGATGGATACCGTTTGTATTGAACAGGAAACCAAAACCCCAAGAAGGTCACACCGAGGACACAGTTTGGCGGGTTGAGAACTAACCCAAATTTTTGACGACGATCCATTACCGTTGCGAGATATTCCTTATGTTCATAGACGGTGAAATAAGCCACCGAGAGGCCGTCAGTATATGCGTACATAAAGGATAGTCTAGGAAACTCTGATCGACGGATGTTGAGAAGCATTGTTAAGTCCAAAGGACATAGAGAGGAAATTAAAAAGACCAAAGAGGCTGGTAAGTGCTGTATCGGCAATTTTGTCCGGGATTTGGGGATCTAATGGAAGGCCCAGAAAGACGGGGGTATTACTTGGGCTGACAAATTGGTGTTCTGGCCGTGTAAATGGGGATGATGGTAGTTGACCAGAAGATCAAAGGCAGCGAAAATGTCTTCTACAAGAAGGGCATCACAGGTAGATTAGTAACCTCAGATCTGGCCCGGTGACTTAGGACAAGAGAAGTCAGTGGAAGTCGGAGTGAAAGGGACAGTTCATTCTGTATAGAAGGAATAGAGAAAAGGTAAGAGGAATTTGACTGTCAGACGAGGGAGCAACCGCCGGCCAGCGAGCCGCATCTGAAGTGAAAAGAGCATGGGGGATTGTCGGAGTTCCTGCAGGTCATCAAGAAATGGTGCAATCTGGTTGGCTCGAGTTTTCAAGGTCGCGGTCTTGGTTCGATCTTGAGACGGACGTATGCGGCCGTTGCATGTGCACTCGTTGGCAATGGTGAGTCTTCGCGCGAGGTTAAATGCTTTCCGTACAAAAAATCACAAACTCTAAAACGCTGGTTTGATAATTTCAAATGCAGTCGGGGAGTAGTTTTTCCCGTTAGCCTAGCTGCAGGCTACCTGGCGCGTCCACATGTGGCGGATAGTGACACGGTCTCCAGTGAAGGTTAGGTGCAAAATAAGCAGGCTGCGGGGTCTGGCGAATAAGCAGTCGCGAACACAGCAGCAACAGTGGTACCAGGGCGCAGGGGGCTGAGGTCTGGCGCACCGACTGCCTTAGAAAATGCCGCAAGTGCCAATGACGGCACTGTAAAATGGCGACCGTGAACCGTCATTAAATAGGTTTGCTTGTCACCACTGCTTTGTGATAAGATTATTGAGCTAAAGTGCTAGAGGACACAATCTCGAACAAAGAATCCGAGCAGCTATTAGGGACCCGCCTGCATTCAATATTCCGGGAAACCTCATTCAATGTTTACTTACGCTACTATGACCCATGTTACGGCGTGTGCGGGAACTGACGCGCTCCGCAAACTTTGTCCAGTGGTGCGGGCGAATAATATGCAAGCTGGACTACTGAACCAAAAACGGACTCTAGGATATGGATGCTGAAATTTGCGAACTTTTGTGGAACCCGGTACTGTAAGTCTGACAGCGCACAGTCTCCATGAATAGCACGTGGCTGTATGCTGCCTGTCCGAAGTCCAAGGAACAGAAATTTCGAGAGTCAATTTTCACCTCACCCTGTACCACAGGGGCCCACGTGACTCATCTGGTAGACACGGCGTGACTATTGTCCTCTCATAACAAGCAAACCATGCACTGCTGGCATGGGAACCAGTCAACGACCGGAGGGCTTACGTTCGGTTAAAGGCCATTTTGCGAACATCTCTGGCGTCTCTGCATATGCACAAACATCAGCGGCCGAGCAGCAAAACAAAGAAAATTTCTACTCGCAGTTGCAGGAGCTAGTTGGAAGACTTACCCGCCGTGATCTGTTAATTGTTGCCAGGGACTAGAATGGCCGGACTGGGCCCGGTAATCCGTCAACAAGCCAACTTCTCGGTCGTTTTGGGCTTGACTTTTGAACGGACAATGGTGAGAGGATGCTGCAGTTTGCCGAACAGAACCGACTGTTTGTTACCAACACATGCTTTCAACATCGTCATAAACATCTACTGGTATTCGAATGACAGCCAAACCGCCAGTTAGGTTGATTACATTCTAGTATGTTCACGATTTGGCAGCTAGGTTCACGATAGAAAGTCGATGCGGGGTGCCGAAACTGGTTATGCCCCCGGGGCTCGCACGCGCCTGATGGTTCACCTCTCATCTGCGCCGAAAATGCCACATGCGAGACGCCTTGATGTCGCAAAGCTCCGGCAACCCAGCACTACCGAGGCCCTAAGAACAGAAATCCGATCCCGTTTAGCAACGTTTCGAGGCATCGACATTACTGATCGTAGTCCTCGTTCCGACGAGCATTAAGTCTAGTAGAGGCTTACGCTAGGGCGCATCCATGTTCCCTTCTCGCACGCGAAAAGACCCATGAAGTTGTTGCTGAGGTGTAGCAAACGAAGGAGGAGACGGCGCTCGTGCAGGGAGTCCCAGCACATTCTCCCAGACAGCGTGGTCTGTCGCTAGGTAGATATTAAAGCCACGAAGGGAAAAATGCTTTTAAAATATAGGTGTGGCTTTCAACAGGCAGCCAGGATTTCGTAGGGCTTGTTCATCACCTCTACAGACATAATTATCAGGCATACGCGCTGTCCATGACGGTGAACTTGGTTCTATCGCAGGGTGTTAAGTGAGTTTAACCCAACAACTGCGATCGTCAGACCATGGTTACTTAGTGCAGAATAGAAGTCAATAAAGTCCAGAGTAGAGGGAAGAGTATATTGTGTACCCAAGGCAAAGGTGAATAGATGGAGGAAGTCTGACTTGGGCGAATTGACTGGGTCCCAAGTGATTGTTTGAGAGCAGGTAGGCCAGTAGACAGAGAAAGCGCTTTCACTGGCTAGGTCGGCCTTGAGATTTTGGGCAAAGAAGCAGCTTGCGTCGGGAACGCGTGCGAGCTTGCTATTCGTTGATTAGCCCAAACCACGTAGATGCGGGAACTGCGATTGGCTGATCGAGACGCCGAAAAAACGCCTCGGTGAGCCTTTGGGAAAGTGCACTTCGACGCGAGCTAGTCGGCCAGGCACGACTCACTACAGTTCACCCAAGTGGCAGACAGAGCGTTATGAGATAGTCAAGGATGCTTTACGGCATAGAGAGAAAAGTTAAGTAGTTTACATTCCGATATGAAAAGAAATGAAAACAAAGACAGTCTTCATCATTTTGTCCAGTGTGCACCCGCAACACTGTCTACATACTGATGATACAATACTTGCACGCCATTAACTGTCTTCTCGCTTTTCTCATGCATCTCAAACCGGTATCATCAGACGAGATTCAAGGACACCTGAAGCGGAGTCCGGTGCAGTTGTTGATAGAGTCAAATGGCAACCCCTTCGTACCAAAGCCGCCTCATTTTTCTGCACGTTAACTGTCATGTTACTATTTGCCAATTTTGGGCAATGAATATCTGCAGAGGGGAGGCGCAATGAACAGGTTAAATAAATTAGAAATTACCGTTGATACCAGCCTTCTGATATCCTGAATCTTTGCATTCACATTTGAACCCATCAGAATCATATACGGCTCAAGAATAAATTCAGCGGTGGAACAGCCATAATAGGATTCCCACAGAACCACGTTTTCCTGTGGACCTAGGTAACCGGTCACCAATGCGCAGTGAACTCGTTCGATTATCCATTTCAGAACCGGGTTTTAAGGTATGGTTGCTGTTATAACCGAGTGGGTTCCTGTATCAACACCGGTTATATCCATCGTTGATCTCATCTGCGTCGCCACTGTTATAACCGAGTGCATTCCTGTGTCAACGCCGGTTATGTCCCCCAGTTAGGTGTGAGGAAGAGAATGCAGAACAGGATAGCAGATAGTATCTTACTGTCACGAATGCAAGAGAAAGTTCGCGTTCCAGGTATTTCTATCGGAAAAGAAGACATATGATCAAGCACAGGAACGACTTGTATTTCATTCTGAGCTTTCGGGCTCCTGCAGGAGTCCATCATCAGAGATGGAAAAAATAGCAACAAATGGACTCCTACAGGAGATCGAAAGCTCAGAATAAAATACAATTCGTTCCGGTGCTTGATCATATGTCTTCTTTACCGACTGTACTGTCACTGGTACTGCTTGTATATCAACGTTGTCTTCTGTGGTCAAGTCAAGTCAAGTCAAACTTATTAAAGGAAATATAGGCAAACGCCTTTGAACTCCCTCTTGGTACATAGGATTTAAGAAATGCATCGGCAAAGCCGAACATTCTTAAGAAGTCGTTGACACAATTTCAAACGACTACTCGCTTGTTTCAAGTAATAAACTCACACGCAGTTTACACGAGCCAGCAGTGTAACTGAGGAAGAATAGCAGACAGTGAAAAAACTCCTAAGGCTGGCTCATAATTCAAAATGGAATGTCATTTTTGGTTTTTAGGAGAAAAACTGTCGCTCGTGGGGAAGTATGTGAATGATAGGGGCATGATGCTTCTGTGAATGTTGACGGTAGCCATGGCGTCCATGACGAGTAATATCTACACCCGAAGGACCATACGAGGAGAAGACCTCGGAGTCAGGAGAACGTCCCGAAGACCGGAGATGCGACCATGATACGCCTTTGCTGTGCCAAGAGCCGAGGAACCCACCACGTCGTCAGCAGTCGGTCGATACGAGAAAGGGTGTACAGGGCCGCGTAGCCTAGGACCATAGGTGCGGTAGATGCGGCCTCAGACACGATCGGCGCAGATCGCATCGTGAGTAGAGACGGCATGTCGGAAACTCATTTGGTTAAGTACTAATAATAATACTACCTACAAATTACTATTAGCATATATTTATAGCATTTCTAGCATTTCAGGGTTTGGATGTAGAGCGCTTCAATTTTTAGAATCGGAATAGTTCAGTGATTGGATTTGGAGTACTTAATCGTGACGATACTCATTATATCGGCCTAGGTTTGCCTTAAAGACATCCAAGGAAGGGGGCATGACAATATCCGCAGGAAGGGCATTCCATGCCTGGATTACCCTCTTAGAGAAAAAGAATTCTCTTGGGTCAAGTCTTGCCCCAGTCACACGTAATCTGAGGGGGTGTCCTCGCAGCCTAGAGGTGGTGGCCCGCTCAAAGAAGTCATTTGTTTGAAGGCAGCAATCCTGACCACGCAACATGCGAAATGCCTGGATTAGGTCCCCACGTATCTGCCTGTAATCCAGAGGAAACAAGTCAAGATTTACCAATCGGGTCTCATAAGGGAGGTTCCGTTGGCCTCGTACTAATTTTGTTGCGCGTCTTTGTACCCTTTCGAGGTTTTTTTTGTCTTTGGCTGTCCAAGGTCTCCAGGCTTGGATGGCAACTTCCAGTTAAGGTCGCACGAACGTGCCGAATTCCTTGCCAAATACAACTTTGTCAAACTTAGCAAAGGCTCGCTTGGTTAGATACAAGCTCGACATTGCGGATTTAGCCACTTTCAGGACGTGGAGTGATGGCTTCAGTGAAGGCGTGAACCACACCCCCAAGTCTTTCTGAACCTCTACCTCTGGCAGCGGCGTGTGATTCAGGTAATACACCCTCCGAGGCGTAGTGCTGGTTCTACCAAAGCGCATTAGGTTGCATTTGGCCACATTGAATGGCATGAGCCAAAGGGTCGACCATTGCTCCAGTCTATGCAAATTTGCCTGGAGGTTTAATTCATCGTCTTGGTTGCGTATGACCTTCCAAAGTTTTATGTCATCAGCAAACATTGCGATTTCGCAGTCTAGTCCGCTTATGCAGTCATCAATATATATAAGGAAGAGAATAGGGCCAAGAACAGATCCCTGTGGAACCCCGCTCTCAACTGCTACCTCCGCCGACCACTGTTCACCAATACATACGGTCTGGGTACGACCAGTCAAGAAGTTTGCTATCCACTGCAAAAGGTTTCCCCTTACCCCTATGCGGCTGAGCTTGTATAAGAGACGTTGATGGGGCACCGTGTCAAACGCCTTCTTGAAGTCCCTTCATCGATCGCTCGGGTCCATTGTTCTAGACAATAGAGCAGATTGGTCAAGCAGGACCTTCCCCTGCGGAACCCGTGCTGCTTATCAGAAAGAAGTTGATGTTGCTCCAAAAAGTGCATCAGCTCGCGTTTGACTATGCGTTCCATAAGCTTGCAGGATATTGAGGTGAGGCTGACTGGTCTATAGTTATTTGCGGTCACCCGACTTCCACTTTTGTGGATGGGTGAGATCCACGCTGTCTTCCAATCGGGTGGCACTTGTCCAGTATTAAGAGAAGCTCGGAAGATAAGGTACAGGGGTACCGCCAACTCTATGGCTAGCTCTTTTAATAGCTTTGCAGGTATCTCATCCGGACCTGACGACTTCGTTTCTTTAAGCTGTAGAAGTTCTCGCAGAACGGTAGCTTCCGTGAGTGCAACCGAGTCTATGGTCTGGATCACACCCACACTGCAGTTAATAGCGGTGAACTCAGCATCTCTCGTAAAGACCGACTGGAAGAAGCAGGATAGATGTTCCGCCTTTTCGTTAATCTCGCAAATTTATACACCATCGTCTGTTTTTAGCAGAGGAATAGGGTCTCTATTTCGAGTACATTGCCTAACGTAGCTGTAGAAAAGCTTTGGGTTTCCTACTGCACGATTTATTAGATTACTCTCGAAGTTTTGTCAGCTAATTCGTATCAGGCTCTTAACCTTGTTTCTCTGTGCCTTATATGGTCGGTATGGTCTGGCCAGCAGAGTCTCGGGTCCTCGGCAACGTCTCCAACACCAGTGCGCCGCATTCAGCGGTGGCAGTCTATTTAAGGGCCAGTAGTTCTTGTTCCGCATTGGCTCTCCACTAGTGGCCGTTCACGCACGCGCTTGCATGCGCCTGTGCGTCTGGCCTCAGCGTGACCTCCAGACAACAGCGACCCGGTCCCGGGCCGTCTCGCTTGCGCCTGCCTCCTTTGTCCTGGCCCAATGTCCGCCCTTTGAAGGTCGCTTGTAACTGCATGAACCAGTCATCAGTAAGGTCCCTTAATTCTGGTACGCTCAGGATTGCCCGAGTGATAATTCGCGACCGGGCTGTCCCAACGGTTGGGCTTCAATGAACGCAAAGAATGCCTTCGAAAATGGTGAAATTCTTCCGAGTTTCTACGTTTTGCTACTGCATAAGAGACGTGTAATGGTCCTGTCTGTCCGACGCCCTCCTTCTTCTTGACGCCACAGACAAGATCGCACGGAGCTGAGGACCTCGCGCCAAGCAGTTTCCCTGCGTGCCTCGAGGCATGCCCAAACGGACGGGCGACCGCCACTGCTGCCAGACGTAACTGACGCGCACCCAAACACACACACCAAGTTTCCCCCATTCTGGTCTCAACCAACAGTGACTTGACCTCAATCTGTCCAATGAGATTCCAACTTTAGTAGACCGACGTCATTTTGTAGGTTGGCCTCAATCCGTGGGACAAAGACAACAATTTGGTGTCTGCCTTCAAGCCTCACTCCGGTGCCGACCCGAATAGGGAACGGACGCACTAGTCCGCGAGTCAACACTATTTCGATCTATTCTCCTATCCTTTTGCAGAATACCACTACAGACACACTATTGGCAAACAGCAGACTGTTCGAGTTCAAAGCCATGGCTGGGGCAGCCATATCTCTCAAAGAAATGGCATCAGTCCGAGGAGCCCTACGATGCGATCAGTGTAGGGGGCATGTGTGACATTTTGGCCGTCGTGAATTACGCTTACCACCAGTGTCTACCTGCAATACGACGGAAGCAATGACAGTTATCTACGTACGGTTTGCATAAAAATGACACAAGTCTTGCAATGCATCAAATACCTTCTCATCTACCCATTCATCTTAGCCAGGTCTCAGCGAATAACTACCGACCAGTCAGCCTTACTGCAATCTGTTGCAAAATCATGGAAAAAAATTATCAAGCAACAACTTATGCAGTTCCTGGAACAAAACCATCTGCTATCGGATGCTCAGCATGGTTTTCGTAGAGGTAGGTCCTGCGTTACAAACTTGCTCTACTGTTTAGAACGGTGGACTGAGGCAGTCGATAGTGGAAACTCAGTGCATGCTGTCTATATTGACATCAAAAAGGCTTTCGATAGCGTGCCGTACCACCGCCTCCTTTATAAAGTAATCCGCATAGGAGTAAGGGGTAGGCTCCTTACGTGGATAAAAAGCTTCCTAATCGGTCGCTCGCAAACTGTCCACGTCAGCAACAAACAGTCAGTCAAGGTTGAGAGTGGTGTTCCCCAAGGCTCCGTTCTCGGCCCTATCTTGTTTGTTATCTACATCAATGACTGTGTCCGCGAACTGGATTGCGGTATCGCCATGTTTGTCGATGATAGAAAACTTTGGAGCGTAATTCGAACTGCGGCTGACGAAGTGCACTTACAGGAAAATCTAAATAGACCTCAAAAATGGTCGGCGGACTGGCTCTTACCGTTCAATGAGAGCAAGTGCACCACCATTCGAGTTGGCAAATCCGGTTCTTCAAACGGCACGGCTTGCCGACTGAATGACATATCACTGAAGGAAGTGAACGCCCAGAAAGACTTGGGAGTCTGGATCACGCCCTCGCTTAAACCCTCCCTGCATTGTACAAAGGTAGCCAAGTCAGCGATGTCGATCCTATACCTCGTCAAACGAGCTTTTTCTACCTTCAATGAAGAGTGCTTCACAAAAGTCTTCGGAACCTTCGTACGACCGCACCTAGAATCCGCTATCCAAGCTTTGAGACCCTGGGCCAGGAAAGACATCAAAATCTTGGAAAAGGTACAACGGCGCGCAACCAAACTTGTTATGGGGCAGAGCTCGCAGCCTTATGAAACACGGCTGCCGAATCTCAACCTCTTCCCTTTGCGCTACAGGCAGCTTCGGGGGGACCTGATACTAGCATTCCATGCATTACGTCTTCAAGAATGCTGTCTTATAACGGGATTTTTTCGAATTAGCAACGACCACGAATCTGAGGGGCCATCCCCTCAAATTAAAGGTGACAGGGACTAGACTGGACGCTCGGAAACAATTCTTTTCAAAAAGGGTGGTTGGAGCGTGGAATGCGCTTCCTCCGGACGTTGTTATGTCAGAATCGCTATAGGGTTTTAAGCGAAAACTGGATCGATATAGTAGTGCACGACGGATCGAAGCAGACCATTTGTAATAATAATAATACTACTTCCAATTTTTCAGTAGCATTAGTTTTTACATCCATTCACGTTTGCTATTTATAACGCCCTCCCACGCATAGCCTCATGCGAAGGTCTCCGCGGTCTACCCTACTTGGCTATCTGCGAACCGTGATTACCCGCTGGCGATCTTATCAGCCAGACCTGACGGTCTAAACATTCACCCTTGGTTCGACCCAAAGCGGACTGTCGACGATCTGGACGGATGCCTCTCTTTTTTCAGTTCCGTTGGCGGACCCTGCAATCAGCAAGGAAGAATCAGGACGTGGCGTCCACACGGTGATGATCCTGGGAACCTTTGCAAGGCCCCCCCCAGTGGGAACCGCCTTTTTTCTTCTAAATCCCACGCATTACCCCCACAAGGGCGACAGTTTTCTCCTAAAAATCCCTGAGGAGTTTTTTCACTGTCTGCTCCTATTTTCATCTTATGACTCAGGACAACTGGCCTCGCCAACAGTCTTAGCAACAAGTTTTTTGCTACCACTGCGCATATGTACAAATAGGGCACTCAAAGGAATTTTTCCTACATACCCTCAATATACTGATACTGGTACTGATACTGGTATCATCAGACAAAAGCCGGGAATTGCAAATAGAATTGAATATGCGAGTTCCAGGAAGCAGTTCAGAAAAAGAAAAAGCGATAACTGGAACAAGAATTTTATTATACTCAAGTTTCGGATTCCGTGGGAATACTTAATCATAGGTAATCGCAGAAAAGTCTGAGACATGCGCAGATAGGTGTGATGCATGCACAGATTGCACGGTATTTCTAGCTGGTAGCGGTCACCCACATGCGTACTATAATTGTCAGTTCCTCTAGCTACTGTTTGAGGTCTTAATTGGTGCGCTGATGGCTCATTAATGGCCGCGTCGGATGCTAGTTTGATAATTATGCCCGCTGTCGTCCAAATTGTTGCTGCGCCCGGCACTTCCCACGTGACTGATTCTTTAGCTCAGACAATGTCTTAGTTTACAGTATTGGAACGCCAACTCATTGCGCTCGTTGATTGACTGGGGGCCTGAGAACCATGACTTGAGCAGCTCGCAGCTCATGCGGTTGTCACTTCGGATTTCAGACTCATCAAACTTGAAAATATGGCTGGCTCCCGTCGAGTGAGCTGCAACCTGGGAGTTGGCGTCTTTCTTCCTCACCACCGCTGCATGCTCGGCCATTCGCGTCCGGAGTAATCTCCCAGTTTCTCCGACGTAGTTGTTTTGTCCACAACTACACCAGATTCGGTAAACGACTCCAGCCGTTTCCTGCCGTGGCAGTGGGTCTTTCGGCCTCATGACCCGGCGCCTGATGGTTGCTTCCGGCCTGTGCGCAACTCCAAGTGGGTGAATAGACGGCTGACCGCTTCTGATACATTCTTTACGTACAGAAGAGCTCGCCATCGTTTGGGCCAGTTGGACGTGGCTGCTGCTCTCATTTGCGAATGCATTGGTTGACAAAATTGCGCTGGTAACCATTCGCTCTCAGTACCCGTCGAAGATGTTGTAATTCAGCAACTTTGTCTTCCGCTTCGCTGCAATGCTTCTCAACGCGCCGGAATAACGCTCTTACGCAGCTGCTTTTGTGACCGATTGGATGGTTGCTGTTGAAGTTCAGGACTTGCATATTGTTGGCTGTTTTCCCGAACACTTATTTTTTAGGACACCATCGTATTTGTGGCAAACGAGGACATCCAGGAAAGCCAGTTGGTTGTTTTCTTCTTTTTCCATCGTAAATTGAATGTCCGGGAAGATGGCGTTTAGAAGTTCCTTGAATGTCAGCACCTGATCCCGCTCAATTTCGTCAAAGGTGTCGTCTGCATATCTAGCCCAGAATTTCGGTCTGTCATGTCGGAAAACCAGCGACTCCAACCGTTGCAGGGGCGGCTCTGCTATGAGTCCGGAAATGGGCGAAACCGTAGGCGTGCGCTTTACCTGCTCGTAGATAGTTCTGTTGAAAATAAAGTACGTCTTGAGGCAGAACTTTAGGAGTTGGAGGATTTGGGCGTGTCCGAGTCAATTCTCTGTTTCATCGTATATCTCTCGTGAGGGAAGTTGGATAGTCTCTACTGCTAGGTACTGAGACATAAAAGTAAGAAGGGACGTGACATCAAAGAGTACATTGGTATTGATTGGCAGGGGACAACTTTATGTTTCTCCAGGAAATGCGTGTGCCGGATGCAGTTGTTGATAGGGTTAAAACGGTGTATCTGCTCGTACCAAAAGTGTCTCGTTCTTCCGTGCGTCAACTGTCACTGTACTCTTTTCTCCGGTAAGATAAATCTCACCGAGTGGCGTTACGGAAGCATCTTGCTGTCTACTTCATGTGAATGAGCGGAGGATGTGCGCGGCAAAATCTGAAGTTTAAGTTTGGCGGTACCCAGCCCAGCAGCCACCGTGAGTGGTCTTAGTCTTAGTCAGCCTTGACGTTGAGTGGTCAGCTCGGACTAAAGTGCGCACGTGGAGAATGCACATGGTATTGTTTGCCTTGTGGTAGACCGTTGTCCTTATCTTGGTGTCTTCCAGTTTCGCTACTTGTACTTCAAGGAAAGGTAATTGATTGTTGAACTCCTCTGGCTTATTGAGGAAACTGTTTTGCAGAGGCTCGAGCAGCTGGTCTTCAGCTTGTCTCCCCGAAGTTCTGGGCCAGATACGTTGATGGCACTTTCGTTTTCATCAAATGGAGCAAAGTACAGGCTTTCAAGACATTGCTGAACTCTATCTTTCCTGACATCCATTTCACCATGAAAGAGGAGGTCAACAATCAATAACCCTTCCTTGACGTACAAGTAACGAAGCTGGAAGACGGCAAGATAAGGACAACGGTCTACCGCAAGGCAATCAATACCATGCGTATCCTCCACTTAAGAAGCAACTACCCCGTCTGTCACAAACACAGTTGTGTTGCGTTGGCCGTCAACGACCACTATACCTTCTTAAAACGCGTTCAGACACACTGCAGTGACGAAAGTGTGATAAAGGAGGAGATTAAGTACTCGCATGCCCTATTTCACGCCAACGGTTATCCGAAGTCCTTTGTACGCAAGTGTCTTAAGAAGCCCCACCATGAGCGGTCGAACGAAGATGACCCTAAGTTCTGGCTAGCAATCCCTTATGTGAAGAATGTATCAGAGGCGGCTGCAAGAATCCTGAAACCATTCGGGATCGGTGTGGCTCATAGGCCGGAATTGACAATCAGACAGCAGCTCATGAGGCCCGAAGACCCGCTACCTGTGACAGAACAATCAGCTGTGGTGCCAACTGATGCCCGGTTAACTGAACCCACAAGAAGTCGTGATTCTGTAAGAATCGGCTTAATCCACCCGCGATTATCTGACTGCCCTAGCGATGAGCTAATATTTATTCACTATATAACGTCGCATCTGATTATGGCTTCATGAATCCAAAACTGCCGACCTGCAAAGCTCTGATTTCCAATAGTCCCATCGAATATTTTCCAACTCTTTCCAGGGACTCGCAGAGTCTCCACTATGAGAGCCTCCACAGACACGCATTCCCCAAAATGCCCTGATATGGGCAAGCACCCAACTTACATCGCCCAAAAATATCTATCCTTCAACCGAATCCCACATTCATCTCTGTTTATGCACCCCAACCACATCTTTTTAGGGTATCCCGCTGCCCACATCTACCTGTTACAGATCCAGAAATTCACATGTCAAAAATAAACGTATTCTGAAATGTGAAACATCTTTTCCCAGGAAGAAATGTGAAGCAACAAAATCGATAAAAGCAAGGTCAAATTTACGCGTAAGTGAATGTTCACTTACGCGTAAATTTGACCTTGCTTTTATCGATTTTGTTGATATTCAAATTGTGCTATAACCCGCTTGTTATTCATTCATGCAAAGACGGGCCGCAGCTGACGAGCTGTCACGAAATTTATTTGATCGAATAAATTCTGCCATATTTGCTTGCTTCAGTATTCTGAAATGTAAACTAAATTTATTGCGCGAAAACGAATGATCATCAAAACAGGTCGTCAAACGGGTGGAAAACCTGGATAAAAAATCAAAGTCAGGAGGGAGCGATCACGAAAAGTCATTATGCACACAATTTGGATGAGATCAATTGGGAGAGTAATCAAGTATATGTACAAATGGCGACTTAGTACCCGGAACTACGTCAACTTGGGACCAATTGGCAAGTACAGTGAATGAACGAAGGCTTGCCGCAGATATCTAGACAAGAAAACATGTCAAAATATATCTTTGGGCAGCAGTATGATTTGGATATCAACTCCATCAATAAGAAGCTGATATATAGACGGAAATGCACAAAATCTGAGCTATAATCGGACAGTCTTGCAAAACTTAAAATGGAAAGCGGTTGACTAACTGAAGTACCGTACGTCTAGAAGATGAATCAAAATGAAGTAAGATAGCTTAAACACTTACGACAGCACCAACCAATCACTAAGCATAATACCAGTGTACCAATTTCAAACAAAATCTAGCGGAAATCGAAATCGGCAAATGACGATTGTGGATTCTCTACGGACACCGGCTGACTGCCCCGGCGGGGCAGACCACTTGACAGCCAAGGCCAGTGCTCAATTAAGAGCTCCAGCACCTAATGGGCAGACATAAAATCTTAGTAAGAAAATGAGGAAAGAGTTTTGCACGTCGAGACAGAAAAAATGGAAATAACGTTGAGCGTACCTGACTGTTGGTCTCGGCATTGTCGAGGGTGCCAAAGAGACAGGGTGCCAAGCACAGAGCCAGTGCCCGAGGGGTCATGCAGTTGAGGGCCTGAAGCCCCACAACCTCCCGAAGATGGCAAAAGACATAATCTAGAGTGGCCAGACGCCACAACCTCTTTCGGTTGCTAGCCGGCTACCCACCGGAACAGTCAATAGAAGACGTGAGAGACGTTAGCAATCGCCTAAGGGTTCTTGCTAGACTTTCCGGTGTCAGCAGAGGCCGACCGACATCCTCCGTCATGGCGGCAACGAAGAACTCAGCATCCAACAGACTGGTGGGCAACATTGTCAGATACTGTTTGATGGCCGACGATATCGCCCTGCCCTCGAAGGTCCCCCGATCTGACGTAAGCAGATCAAAACTGAGGTCCGCATTCTGAAACGTAAGAAACATACAAGACTGCATATTAGCGCACATCTGAAGACTAGAGAATCTTATGGTATGAAAAGCATATCAAAGCGCAAGAAGGTGGCTTACAGAATTCGCCAATGACGTAATCTCTCGGATTTTGGACAACCATGAAGGCCATGAAGGCGGAGAGCCTCCATCATATTGGCCGGGAATTAAATGCACATATGCATCAGTAACCAAACTTATCCACTCCGAGGACTTACTGGGTGCTCAAGTGACTCTATTTGTTCCGAGAGTGCGCCCTCGAAAACTGGCCCCCTGGTAGTCGAATGTTCGAAAACTACAGCCAGAAGAGCGAATATATTGGTGGTTGGAACTGCCAACTGTGTGCGCAATTGCCTAAGTAATCTTTCCGGCAATAATTTATGAACCGAGTATGAGGGCGAACCAATAGATGCATGCTGTCTTTCAGACAACGGAATGCGTGTGACCTCTCAAGTAACTTCTCCAAGCTAGTTACTAAAGTAAAAACATTTGCATATTGGTAGTTATCAGTAGTAGAAAACAACTCAAAAATATTCATCTGCCTTTTTTGTTTTTCTTAAGTCTAGTTTATAATGAAGAATAAGCAAGGAATAATGTGTAATGAGCAGGGATCATCAATCTGTACTTACCGTCAGAAGAAGCTGTTGTTCCTTTCCTTCATCCTCTCAGCCTTTCGATAAAACGTCTCAACTTCCTTGTTGCATTGGTGGACCATCTCAGTGTTGCAGATTTACATCGGCCATGGTCATGTGCCAGCGAAAACTGACGTGGTAGCCGTTTGGCCAGATTCAAACGCTACAGCATCGATCCCCAGTCTGCCGCAAAATCGATATGCGACTCCATTGAATGTCCTGTTGGCGCCCTGCCGGCTGCCTTACAGGCTAGGAATGCTTGAATTTACTCAGCATGTGCTCAAATCTCTTGTTTACATTCGCAGACTGGTGGCATTAGGCAGGGCATTTAGATTGCTTGCTAAGTGAACCAGGAACGACTACGCATTTTTGCTGGTAGTCGAGCCTTTCATGCTGAATAAAGCGTGCTCAGTTTGGTTCATAAAAATAATTATTATTTTTCGTCCCAAATGCTAGTTACTGGAGTTCGTAAGGAATGTTTTTGGGGATTTTTAATCGCTACTGGTCTCCTCGAGAAGTAAAGCACAAATAATAATAATGAAGGTTATATTGAGGTCGCATCGCAAAAGGAAGTAATGTTTTTTTTTCAAATCGGCTAAGACAAGGGAAGGAGAAACGGTTAACTG
>JAYGXS010000007.1:24762211-24826776 GCA_036362985.1 Ligula intestinalis
TTTTTTTTCAAATCGGCTAAGACAAGGGAAGGAGAAACGGTTAACTGTGAGGGCAATGTACATGCACCTCGATCGAGCTAAACGGAGGGCCACATTGTATTTTGAGCATGGTTGCAAGTTAAAAAGGATTCTAATCTATCTAAAGAAAGATACACCTTGGAGTCAGCACGAAGGCTTATAAGACATTAAAACGGGAGTACTTGGAATTCACTTTGAAGAACCTCAACTGTTGGAGGTTGACGCGGTCTAGCGTCACGCTCAACAGACTGCTGAGGGATGCTTTGGCAAGCTATGCATGACGCAAACCCATCTGAACTCGTTTATGAACGTTCAGCTGACCGCTAAATAAAGTGATATGTCCCGCTGTGCCTTGGCCCACAACGGAGGCCCGGACAGAAGTAACAGCTGGAAGTAGGCAGGTAGTATTGCCGGCAAAGAATACGGAGACTGAAATGGCCATTTCTGGCTTATTAGCCATCATCAGCCAGTCATACCCGGAGTCAAATGGTGCCCCACCCGAGCCTCGAACTCGCGACCTTTTTGGTTAGAGTCAAATGCCCTAAGTTACGATGACCGAGCACGTCGCCCAGACAGAAAGACAGTCCGAGGTCATGTCGGAACAGGATAGTCCGGCGCATAGAGAACGGGCCAAGTCACGCGACCTTCAAAGGGCGAACACCCGTTTGACCACCTGTTCTGATGATAGTTCGTTCTTAGCGCAATAAACTCTGTTTAGTTCTGCAAAATTCCCATTTTACGATTGAAAAGTTGTTTTGGCAAACAATTGCTTTCGGTCATTCATCATCAGACCGGTACATGACATAAAGGATAAAACATGTTAATTAATTGCAGCCTTTACCTTCCATTCATGGAAGGGGAGATTAAGAAAAGAATGCACGTAAGTTTGCCGCCGGGAAAGCACCCCTGACCGTGTCTCCCATAAACGGCAGTCTTATGAATAGATCTTTCTTTTCCGCCGTTGCAATTGCGGCCTTTGTGACACACTCCTCGATGTTCCGAAGGATGAACCTTTCCGGATAACCATTTTCATGGAGGGTGTCCTTTAATTGCTGCAATTCTACTTCCATTATTTCAGGAGAGCAGATACAGCGTATTCTGGCTGTCGTTCCTTGGACTACGTTCCGTTTGACATTAAGAGGAACGACGCTGTAAAAGTTAACGTATTGCCGAGTCCAGGTTTTCTTTCTAAATAGTCGGCGTTGTATTGAGCCATCCTCTTGTCTGTGTAAGAGGATGTCTAGGACGTTTAGACAATATACGTATGTATGCGAGTTCCAGGAAGCTGTGCATAAGGAGAATACATGACTGCTGGAACAAGAGTTTTATTTTCCTGAAGTTTTGAATTTAGTCGAGAATTCTTACTCATAGGTAATGATACGCGTGCACATACCGGCATGTTTCAGCAAAGGAAAGAATAGACCGACCTCAAGCTCAATCCTCGCCCGCCTAACTGATACGAACCAACAGGTGGACGTGAGAAAAGCCTTCCGGGTCAAATACTACACACCAACACACTTCTACAACGACCTGCGCAAACGGGCGTTAGCCACAGCAGAGGCAGTGGCAATCCAGATGACAAAACCCCATTCTATGCTGTCAAAAGGGACTGGTACAAGCAATATGTCTCCCTTGGCCGTCTGCACACGGAAATCCCACGCCTACTGTAGCCACGTCGTCTGAAAACACACAAAACGAAGCCACAGAGAATAGTCAAGCGCATATTACGCGGCTGACATACAGACCTCAACTTGCTGACCGTCAGAACACCCCCCCCTGTCTTCTCTGCGCATCGCAACCAAGGTCCTACCCGCGCAGGCGCCCGCATTCCGGAGACAAGGGAATACCCAACTGCTTAATTACCCGAACCCATTAACCCCCTTCCCCCAACCTTGATGATTATATAAACGCTGCAATTAATTGACAAGTTTTATCCTTCATGTCATGTACCGGCCTTATGATAAATGACCGAAAACAATTATTCGCCAAAACGACTTTCAAACTCTGTTAACATTTCAGAATACGTTTATTTTTGAAATGTGAATTTCTGGATCGTTAACAGGTAGATGTGGGCAGCGGGATACCATAAAAAGATGCGGTTGGGGTGCATAAACAGAGATGAATGTGTGATTCGGTTGAAGGATAGATATGTTTGGGCGATGTAAGTTGGGTGCTCGCCCATATCAGGGGATTTTGGGGAATGCACGTGTGTGGAGGCTCTCAGAGTGGAGACTCTACGAGTGTCTGGAAAGAGTTGGAAAATATTTGATGGGACTGTTGGAAATCAGAGCTTTGCAGGTCGGCAGTTTTCGATTCCTCCTCGAAGCCATCATCAGAGGAGGCGTCATATAGGGATCAGGTATTAGTTCAGCACTAGGGCAGTCAGATCATGATGTTTAGAATAAGCTGATTCTTGCAGAAGCACTCATTCCTGTGGGTTCAGTTAACTGGGCATCAGTTGGAATTACAAACTTTCGATGATTAAATTGGTAGCAAGGAGTTGGGATATGGTCGGTTTCAATAAGCGCATAGTATGTCATCGAATATTGTGATATTCTTTTGCGTTTCAGTGGTTCGTTAGCGTAGAAGAGAAATGGTGGTGCACAAACTTCCTGGATTAACAGGAAAATGGAGGTCTTCGCACCCAACTGCATCAGAGTGCCGTCCGTGTGAAATTTATAAGAGGTATTTGTCATTAGTGGACTGAATTAAGCTTTTGGTTTACTGCCTTCATATCTATTGATAGTAGTGCGCTGAGGTGCTCAAATTAAACTTTTACATATGGAGGAATATGCACTGAGTCTCGTGGTTACAAAAGCAAGGAGTCGTACGGGGACTTCTACAGCCTATTCATACAGCGCCCACATGGACTCCAGTCTGCGCTGGTCAATACCCTTCAAGACTGACTTAGAGAGAGACCACTCACGGTGGCCACTGGGCTGGGTGCTGTTAGGCTAAGACGTCAGATTTCGCTCCACTCAGCCTACTCTCCTCCGATACTCGATTTCCTCCTACCCATTCTCCACTCCTTCTGTACAGAATAAAGTTTTCCTAACACTGGCCTTCCACGCATTCTCTTCTGTTAACGAACCGGGCCAGAAGATAGCACTGGCTAGGGTTTAACCTCATTAACCTTACCCCTCCCCTTGATAGTTTCGTGCGTGATGCGCTTTGGTTTGTGGAACTTGCCAATTTGCGACAAACGAAGTCGTAGGTGATTCCTGATGTGGACTGCGGCGTAAGGTGCTAAATCGACTGCACGGATGAGGATTTAATGAGGGTTGGGGTCCAAGGCCCGCGGTGAATGGTCTTAGTGTGGGTAGCCCTGCGGCCTTAGGGATGTTTCATATGTTGGGCAGAGCGCGGGGGTGTCATTTTGTGCTTGCGATAGTGCATCATGTCTCCTACTTCTCGCATAATGTGCCACCATAGACTTCAATATGGCGGTAGCACTACTGAGCCGGTTTGCATCGGTGTTATAGAGTGGCTAGGGATTTTTTTCTTGATAGTGCATCACATGTAATTTGCCTTGGACCATTGTCTCTGGCATCGACTTGAAACATCCTGCTGGCAAATCGGAAAATTGTATTTCAGTTCTATGCCATAAAGTTAATCACCGGGACAAAGATTTTCAAATACGTGAATAGGAAGTAGAAGATGTGACCGCTGAAACAAACAGTTTGTTAGCCTGATGGTATGGATTCTCGTCCGAATCGATCGTAAAGGGCAGTCGCGGATACGGATACTGGAGGCCGAATGGGCACGGAATTTAAGGGCCTTGGCACCTACACGACCATTTACGCAATATAATTTTCAGCTCATGTGATCACCGATGGGGGTGAGAGCGGGGATCGGACTGATTTGATTACGGCTTTGCAGTCCGCGCCTGATTCGTTATTGGCTGTTATTTCATAATGTGTCAGATTTTAGCGCAATAATTACGCGATAATTCCGTTTGCTGTCGGCGGACGTGTTTTTGGGCGCAGATCTTCTCACGTGACTGATTGACCCGTTCAGTCAATGTCTTAGTGCTGAGTATGGGATCGGCAAATCGTTGCGTTTGTTGACGGACTAGGAGCTATGATTTGAGCCGCTCTGCTGTTGTCAACTTTTGCGAGGATTTCGGGCTCATCAAAATTGAAAATATGGTCGGGTCCCGTCGGATGGGCTGCAACCTGGGGATTGGCGTCTTTCTTTCTCATCGCCGCTGCATGCTCGGCCATTCGCGTCCAGAGTAATCTTCCAGTTTCCACGATGTAGTTGCTATGTCCACAACTGCACCAGATCCGGTAAACGACTCCAGCCGTTTCCTGCCGTGGCAGTGGGTCTTTCGGCCTCATGACCCGGCGTCTGATGGTTGCTTCCGGCCTGTGTGCAACTCCAACTCCAAGTGGGGTGAGTAGATGGCTAACCGCTTCCGATCCATTCTTCACGTACGGAAGAGCTCGCGAAACATTTGGACCAGTCAGACGCGACTTCTGCTCTTGTTTGCGTATGCACTGGTTGACAAAATTGCGCGGGTAACCATTCGCTCTAAGTACCTGTCGAAACATTGTAATTCAGAAAATTGGTCTTCCGCTGCGATGCAATGCGTCTCAACGCGCCAGTATAGCATTCTTACGCAGCTTCGTTTGTGACCGATTGGATCTTTACTCTTGTAGTTCGGGATTTGCATACTGTTGATTGCTTTCCTGAACACTTTAGATTTTAGATAACCATCGTCTTTGTGGCAAACGAGGACATCCAGGAAGGCCAGCTGGTTGTTTTCTTCTTCCTCCATCGTAAATTGAATGTCTGGGATGACGGCGTTTTAGAAGTTCCTTGAGTGTGAGCGCCTGATTCCACTCAATTACGACGAAGTTGTCGTCCATGTACCGAGCCCAGAATTTCGGTATATCTTTTCGGAAAACCAGCGACTACAACCGTTGTAGCACCGCTTCAGTTTTGAGTCCGGAAAAGGGCGAACCCCGTGGTCGTGCCCTTCATTTGTATGTTTTGAGGCAGACGTTAAGGAACTGGAGGATTTGGGCGTGCCCGAGGTGATTTCAGTTTCATCGCATTTCTCCCATAGAAGTAGTTGGATAGTCTCGACTGCCAGGTTCTGTGGAATAGAAGTAAAAAGGGACGTGACATCAAAGACTACCATGGTATGATTTAGCAGGAGCTTTATTCCGTTAAGTTTCTCCAAGCATTACGTTGACGACCTGATTGTTGTGTTTGAATCACTGATCAATAATTTGAGCCATCGGAACAGACAGTATGCAGGTCCGTAGTTTGAACGGCTCCGGTTAATCATAGTTAACCATAGGATAAGATGATACTTGCACAGATCACGCAGTATTTATAATATGAAGCGACCACCCGCATACGTACTATGGCTATCAGCTCCTGTAACCACCGCTTGGGGTCGTAATTGGGGCGGTAATGTCTTGTAACTTCGGTTTTGAATCATTAATTGTCACGACTTCGTTGTCCGCATTGCATGCAGGCTTGATAATTGCGAGACAATTATGTTCGCTGTTGCCTGAGTTGTTGATGAGCCCAGTCCTTCGTCTGCCCAGACAATGACTCAGTTCACAGTTTGGGAGCAGCAAATCGTTGCGCTTGTTAATGGACTGTGTGCCTGAGAACCATGATCCGAGTAGCTCACTGCTCACGCAGTTGTCATCTTTTGCGAGGATTTCTGCCCCGTGAAGCTTGAAAATATGACCAGGGCCCTTCCAGTGAGCTTTAATCTGACAGGTAACGCCTTTTCGTCATCCTCCTCTTCCTACTCCTCCTTGAAGGTGGCCAGGACAAATTCGCATCCCACCCTAATAGGGGCTTGGGTGTCAGACGAGCTGCCCTCGTCTAAAAAAATGTTCTTTTGATTTAAGTTGGAGGCGGCGGGGTGAATTCAGCTTTGCTAAATATCGATAATTTTGGGTTCGTTAAGTGTTCCAGGATAAGGCTCACCTCTTTTCACTATAATTCATTTTGTTTGGTAGGGCTACTAGGCAACGCCTTTGAAAATCCAATGTTTTACATGCCAGTTTGGCACTCCTGTACACGCACAAAGAAAAAGAATTACTATAAACATGTTACTTAGAGGATTTAAGTAGAATAGTTTTCTAAAAACTAGCTGTTTGGGATTCATGTTCAGACTGTTGGAGTGTGTATTCTCGTTGTTCTTCCGCTTTTTAAACTTTTTGTCAGCTGTCTCATGTTCATACGGATGACTTTCCCTGTAACAGAATCTGCGACTATGCTGCAGTCTCCATTCAAGAATTTGAACCGAGCGCTTTCAAAGCCTCCCCTATTCTAGGCTTTTTGAGACCTTTAGCTGACTGGTCGTCCCTCAACAACTTGTCAGCGTACATTTGACGAAGGTTTAACTCCCGGAGAACCCTGTCTCTCCTTTGGGAATAGTTAACACTGATGCTGGGAGTGTTTTTACAGCTGTACTTTGCTTGCGGCTGCATCTCTTGCCTGCTGTTGTCTCACAGCTTCTGACTGACTAAGCGTTCATTTCCGGCCCATTTTTTCCGCTATCAGGTTGGATGAATCCGATTCCGTCAGCTATTTGTTCATCTGCCTGTTGGTAGTATTTCTTCCTCTGTTCTTAAAAAATCAATCTGATTAAAATGTACACATAGGAAATAAACCTTCAAGGGCGTTGCCAAGAGGACGCCTAATGACGAAAACAGTTCCAGAACAGGTGACATAACATATTCAATGGGATTAGATTTAAGACAAATCGTCAACCAATCGGAACCCGGCCGACTTAACATTTCAACTTCTTGATGAAAGACCAACAATTAAAGGAAAACATGAAAGAAATAATGAAAGCAATATTAAGTCAGCTAGGAAAAACAATCTTAATGAGGACTGCGAAAGCGTGGAAATGCGTATAAAGCGAAAAAAGACAAGTTTTAGAAGTACAAAAAATGCGCTGTCCATTGGAATTTCAACCAAAAATCGGAAATGTGTTTCAGACTCCAAAAGAGCACCTAACTTGTGATATTATTTATAATGCAGTATAACCCCAATAAATTTCCGTCATATAAGAATGGCGGTTTTCAAGAAGATCTTATCAACAAAAAATACATTTTAGTATATACTTGTTCCTTTTATTTTTGGCCCACATGTTATTTCGAATATCTTGCATTTAAATTTTGCACAAAAATATTCTTTCTTGCAATCCTTCGATATCAAATTAGCCCATCTTCAGCTTTTGCATTGGCAACTGCGTAGTATTTAGTTTGAAATATTGCATTTGCATTGCATTTATAAAGCAGCGTTCTATGCGTATAGGAGCTAAGGCTACGACGGTTACGGCCTTAACACCTACAATCTTCCAGACCCTGGTTCCTTAGGAGATTGGAGAGAAGACGGTGGAAAGGCGAGAGTAGACGGAACAGTGTATTGTTTACAGAAGGGATAAGGGGAAGGTTGCAAGTAGGTCTTGCAGGGCGTACGACCGCGAGGCCCATAGGACAGGGCGGCGTCGCCGGCCGCCACCGCCGCGACCAGCGAGGCCGGAATTCCAAGTGTCCTCTCATCACAGTCCTCGTGGGCATCATGCCAGAAGGCAGAGACAGAGCGCGTTCAATGGCAAGGCCGGCCTGTGATTGGTTGTCTTGGCGCAAAACTGGCAAGGCGAGACTGGGTGCGTTCGTAAATGGCTTAGACCATTGAGCGAGAACGGACAGGGGGTGCCGAGGCTTGGCACCTGGCCGCAGGCAGCATTAGCGCGCAGGGCAAAGGCGCTGTCCGTCAGCTCTTGGGTTCCAATTGGCTGCTAGGGCCACTACTTGCGCTCTTAAAGTTGCTTTTAAATTATAGAACATGGTCCATACCTTTAAAAAATAATATGATCACGGAAAAGCACTAACGTAAAAGCATGGGGAAACAAAGGGTTTTACTTGGGTGGAATGTATAGAGCTTGCAGCATTCAAACTTCGAATAAAATTCGACAAAGGGATGGGTTAAAAAGTATCAAAGACTTTAAACGGTTTTTATAAACGGGAATAATTCCGTATGAAATAAAAAAACTTCAAAATTCGTATTTTCGACCTAATGCTCACAGGAAAAAATAATTTTGTACATGATTACTATGAAATATTCGCCTATTTATAGGGGTACTAGCATATATGAGAAAATATATAAGTGGTAATATTTCCAGTGTAGTTTTCGCAGGCGACCGAAAAGACATACTGACGTGCCTAAAATACCTTGAAGTTCTGCTACACGATAATTAATAATATAGGCGTACTTCAGTTTTATTTTTGGAGCGAACATAGATTTCAGAATTTCAGTTACCATTTCATAAATTAGTCCGTCTGATGCAAATAAAGAATTTCTATCCAAATAACCGATCAGATAAAACAGAATAGGTAAAAAATATCTGGAAATATTTTTGGAGAACTTGTACGTAAACATTCTTCAATAACTCTTGCAATATTTTGTATGCATGTTAGTCAACCGCTCGTTATTTGGTAATCTTTTTCAAGAGAATTCAAATACAATTTTTAGAGATGTGACCGTCTAAGGCAAAGACAATTTCATCGAAGTGGACGCCACAAGGAAAAAATATTCCCGTTGTCTCTTAAACAGGAATTGAGAGAAGGAGGTGCTTAAAATATACGCCTCTTTGAGCCAACTTCCCGAAAAATAGGGTTAGCTTAATGGTTGGAGTTATTGTTAGCATTAAGGGCAATGTAGGGCTACGATTAGTGTTCACTGTCAAGCTAGATTTAAACCGAGGGTTACGGTTTAGAGTTATCTTGTGTATAATGATAGAGTTTGGGCACGCAGATGACAGGCCTATCCTCGGTTCTTTGGCAGTATGCTCCTATTCCTGTGTCATTTAAGAGGTCATCTAAGTATTCATTCCTTAGCAAGTTTTTATAAGGTCACGGTTTGAAAGTCTTGTCAATGACGAAGGCATTGAAATAGAAGGAACAGGTGCGAGCATAAACAGACCATTTTATGCATAGCACGAAAACTTTCCCTCCATAAAATTACTGTTTGGCTTCAAACGACGCCGATATTCGCTGAAAGGTCGGTGCATAGTTCACAGTTTTATGAACTCCCAACTTAATGCCTGAAATGATGGTTTTGGTTCCTTTTTGTGTGTAAACAAATTTTGAAATGCTGATATCTCTTGAAACCCAGTGCCCATCTCGCACATTTTGAGGTGTTGTCTTTTGTACGGACGGATCATATTTGTAGATTCATTCAAACATGTGACCTCATCACCGAAAACACTCAACATCCAAGACGAAGGAAGCCTGGAGATCAATAGGCCAGAGTTGAGGCAATACGGCTTTCTGTCCAAATGTTTTAACTTTTCTTAAAAAGATTACTTGGCGCTAAGCAATGCATGGTAGAAGTTTTGTTTGCGGTAGGGATGAGACGAATAAATAAAATACACAGCGCTTGAGATGTTCTACAAGGACCTTAAGCACCTCTATCATGAAGCTTAATGAACTGCATCACCTATGGCATGTATTTTTCGTTCAAAATCTCGAACATCCAGCAAACTAATTGCTTCTCTTTTAATTGTGCAAATTTGCGGAAAGTTATCTCTAATAATGAGCTGTTTGAGTAGTAAGTAAGATGGTTTGAAAAAATGTGGAGAAAAAAAAGAGAAAAGAGACGGCCACCACCTACTGCGAACGGGTCCTCTGCGGTAGGGGTGTTGGGCGTCCTGACCTCAGATAAATAGGAACGTCGGTAGCACTATGGTCGCAGTTATGGCCATAGAGGCAGGTGTTGTGACCTTAAATCAGACCGGAAGGGGCGGGGCGGGGCCACAACTGTCGGTAGCACGTATTGCCTGCGTGCAGTGCAAGACCAGATATGTCGGCCACCAACCTCCCCAGCAGCAGGAGAATTAGTCAGGCAGGTGTCGACAACCGGTGCGTACAGTTGGCTCGGGTCAACTGAAAATGGCACGACACCTGCCATTAAAGCCTCTCCGTTCCGCACCGCTCCGGAGAAAGTAAGTTTTAAAAGTTGCAGCAAAACGAATTACCCTTCAAAAGGACACATTCTTTTAAGACTGTGTGATTTTGACTGACTGAAATAAATCTGTAGCTTTTGCACCAAATTGTGTTCTTCCTAAAGGGCTTGCTTTTTTGAGATTCTTCTCCAGAAGGCTGAATGTTACCCACACCCACGTTCCATTCCCAAATATTTGCTGACGCAGTAGGGGTTAATCCTTTAAATTAACAGCATTAAGTGGTCAGTCATCTCCTTCTGCTGGCATTTATTAGAACATTTTATGCAAAATCGTCCGTCTGTTGTCGTCAGGACAGAAACTTTCATGCGTCGCATTCAGTTTTCCACTTTCTGTTTCTGCTGTTCAACTTTCCTTCTTGGGAGCAGAGCACTGCGCAGGTTGCTAAGTTTGAAAGAGCTGCACGCTTCATTCGGAACTTGTGAAAACCCATGTCGATATCTTTGGCTTGAGCTCGGCATGTCAAGGAGCTCGTCAAAGAGCATTCTACTTCTGATCAAAAGATAGCAGGTTCGAGCCTTGAGCGTGCACCACTTACGGTGGCGCCCGACTGGATGACGACGGCTAATTTGTCACAAATGGCCATTCCAGTCTCCCTTTTTTGCCGCCAATATTATCAGCCAAGACTGCTAGCCGCTGCGAGGCTGCTGGCGGAGTTCGCGAGTGAGATCCCTTGGCGATCAGTCAACGTAAAGCAATAGGTGTCAAAACCCATGCAGTTTGTTCTGGTTCAACGGACGCCTCTGGACAACTGGTCTCGTTATGAAGGCCCACAAGTTGAAAAAATATCACATAGTTGGGGAATCGCTTCGAAATATCCATGGTTCGACCCTATGCTAGACTGAATGTTTTTCTCCCTTATCCTCCTAAAATCGCGCTCGATTCAGCTGATACCCGTTTAAGATAGTTTCATCAGCAGGCTTTTGTAGCATATGAGAAGTCCGAATGTCAGGTATACTATGAGAATGGCTTATACCCCTGATACTTTGACCATAAAAACGCCACCCAATTGATTATTTTTAATGTGCATTTCTGCAGTAACATGAAATGGGTTGCCATAAGCAGTACCTAGAATGCCGTTTTTCTGTTGATCCATTCTGCACTAAGGTGTCTATGCATGGGATTATCATACGTACCGCTATGTGTTTCTTGCCTTAAGGACACCTCCTTCTCAGATCCACCCTCCTTGTCGAATGGATCATTGGCTTGCAACGTACTTTAGGTTCAGAGGTGTTTTCTTTCTCCTAGTAAACGTGGATAGCTTTGGGGTTCCGTCTAATTGCCCATCGTCTTTTGCTTCACACTGTTGAGTTGAGGTAACTCAAATGGGGTCATGGTGTTGAAAGGGCTGATGATGGATTTGTTGGTGATCCCGTTAACATGAAGGAACCTTAGATCCTTCGTCATCACGCACGACAACTAAAGTTCTACCTACTAACCCATATGCTATTACACTGCTACTAACGCCATTCTCTATTACAAAAGTTGTTTTCTTGCTTATAACGTTAAAGTGCTGTTCTACCGATGGACTTGTCTCTTTTGTTTTAGCAGTTTTCCAGTATGGGCACCAGAAGTCGTCTCTTCTTCGTTTACTGAACGTAGAATGTATCAAGGTCATATTATATTACTACGACTCCTTCCTTTTCACACTGATTAATTGAACGATGAGAAGAAGACGAGTCTATCGCCGGGATAATGTTTTCATTCGCCTAAAGTTTTGAGATCCGTCGCGGGTGCATCATCAGAGACATAAGCAGAGACCAGTTGCAGATATTTGACCCATGACGGACACCAAAACGTCAGGCAAATAAAAAAATTGTCCAGGAGATCGACTTGTCTTCTTCTCGACTACTTCTTGGGACTTGCATGTTCACTTATATTAAGAATTGAAAGCTTCCAATGTCTGTCTACATGTAAAGTGAGTTGATGAAATGGATATTGTGGTATTTTACCGACACACAAATAGCACACTCACGAAGCTTTTCTGCCTTTTTGGGCGTCATCGGGTGGTGGTAGCTCAACTCCAGTGTAGCAGCAGAAAATGCCGCCACACTCGAGTTTCGAACTCGCGTCTCTCCGGCCAGAGGCGAACGCTCTAACCCTTGGTTATTGAACACCCTTTAGAAATGAAATTCTGCAGCATGGCCTGGAGCTTTTTCCGACAGGGTTGTTGGGAAATGGTCCCCTACTTAATAAGCGGAAAGAAATCCAGGCGATATTTCGACCATGATCATCCCTCATAACTGAATCATAAGGCTTTTTTCCCCAAAAAGTTTCATCTCCAGTCTGTCCGCAACTCTCTCTCTCTCATTCCTCCTTCATGCCGAAATGCTATGTAGTAAAATTTGTAAACTTGTTTATTGAAACATTTGTCGTGTGCACTCCCCTCACAGTACTCGGCCCTTGATTTGGAAATTTAATGACGTCTGCATACTGGCAATGCAGGTACTAGCTTAAAGCCCCGGCACGTGTTTTTCTGATAATCTGTCACTGCGTGGCACAGCTACGAGGGGTCCGGCTCATCAGCTGGCCCCTTCTCCTCCCAGCATTCCTAGCGTATACTGACATGCTCCAAGTTCAAAGTTAGTTTCTAGGGAATTTACCCTCCTGAACCTGGGGGGGGGGTAAAGACTGACTGCCGTTGAAGGACACACCGATGTGCATTTAATCTTTCGCCTGCTCATGTAGAGCAGGATACACTGAACGAACAACGGGTGGCCTAGAAAGGAAGGTACGTGAACACATTTTGACCTTTTTTTAAGGCATAGAACCGTAAGACAGAGAATTCAGAATGGCCATTTCTGCCTCATTAGGCGTCGTCAGCTGGATATTCTCTACTCAGGTGTAGCAGCGGAAATCGCCCCTACTCTCGAGTTTTGACTTCGAGTTTTCAACCTGGCTAAGTTAGGGTGATACTAGATGGAAACTAGCAAATCCAGTGCTGTGTAGTCAGAAGACGCTAATACAGGCACTCACTCTTCCACAGCCGACACCGACGGCAGGTGGCAATCGCATGTCACCCCCAACACTTAATGAAAGTTTAATCATACAACATGTATTCACCTTGTCCAACTCTACTATCTTTCCAATAAATGCTATTGTACAGGCCCGAAGATTAATCGTCAAAAACATATGTTTGCCGAATAGACCTTCAAAATTAAAATGCTACAATTTAAGGAATGTGGTATTTACCAGAAGCCCAAACACACGATTATCTCGCAGTGGTCGATGGCCCAAATATTTACGCAAACTTCGATCTATGCCTATAGACTCTTCAGATATACTGATCTGCTCCAAGTTAGGGAGTAATGGCTGAGCAAATCAAAAGGCGATAATGGCTGCATTGTTCCTAGTATTTTTTATTCCCTACTAAGTTTTCTGCTTTGCTTACGATCTTCTACCACCTCAGGCCTTCATCCGTTGGGTTATAGATCCCAGCCTTTTTTACTCTTCTCATATATTTTTTACCTATTGCAACTCCTGAATAATTTGACATAATTACAAACTTTTCTTATCGTTCCAGTATCTTGGGGTGTGCTGAATTCCAACCTCACGTTCCCCCTTCACTCCGTGCAATTTCCTAGGAAACCATGTGGACTTGTTAATTATACTCCACGATAACTTTAATCATGGGGTTTCCCGAAATTCTTTGCACCCTAAAATTACAGTCACAATTTCTTACGCAATATATATATATATATATTCAACAATATAATTTACCGGAAATTTCCCTTTGAACTGTAGGGCAGCTTCGGCCCTGCTTGGTATCGAATAAATGCGATTATGGAAAGGAATCCTAGGGGTTAATTGTCCAGGCGTCCAGTGGGGATCTCTTTAATTCGGCAACAGTAATAGGGGTAGACAGTTTCGCGTCGACCATATTACCAAGAAGTGACTACACATTTTCGATTGAATTCAAGTCAGGACTACTTGCTAGCCACATTTCGTTCCTCCAAAAATGTGGACTTTTCTCAGGCATCTACCGCAGGGTCTCCAGAGCTGTATGAGCTGTGGCCCTATCCTGCATAAAATGTATCCTCCACATGTCCGGAACAAGTTTATTTCAAAATGTTGACCTGCTCACAAGATTTTTTCCAATCCTTTAGACACGTTTTGCTTTAGAATCTCCTCTCTGTAATATTAATAATTAACTCGTTGACCCTGGGGTACAATGTGGACGATAAAGAGCCTCCCAAAGGACTTTGCTCCCCACATCATGACTGTAGGGTTAAACATTGGAACATCAACCATGTACGACTTGGAGGCCAAAAACGTCATTTTTGTGTTTTGCGAATGAAACAGTTCATACCGCTATTTACCGGAGAAGACTACTTGTTTCCTATCGCTTCCAGTACATCTTCTGACAACCTTACAGATGTTCATCCTCCCTATAATTTGTTTTTCTGTTAGTCTACGGAGCTTCCTTCTGGGAAATTCAATAACACCCGCACTCACAATGAATGCAAAATACTTCCTGTAACCTGACGCGGCTCCATACATTGGTCTGCCAATTATCAGTGCTACCATATTTTTGCAAAACGTGTGACATGAAAAAGTGACTGACATTTCCTACCTGAGATTAGCTTTGTTGCCATTGCACCATGGACATGGGGATGTGTTTTTGCCGAAAACTAGGGGAGAACATATTTACCACGAAGTTTTTTCGGATAGAATTGCTGCCAAACACAAAAGGAAACTTGACTGGCCATTTCTGGCTTATCAACCGTCGTTGGAGCACGGTGGAATGCAAACAGACGATATTTTCCGCATTTTTGTTAGATCTAAGAGTACAAATATGTTTAAAAATCATTCACCTTTAGCATTAAAGATTAGTGATGTGTCACAGGTTAGTGCATCCTGGTTCCAGCACTCACACAGCACATTCAGTCACAGCGCACAAATGAGAACCCAGGCAGCTAACGTACATAGTGGGTAGTCGAAAATTTTAATAATACAGACACATTGTAAGAGTTGTCCTGCACACAATAACCTTTGTATACATCGGAAAAATCGAACGAAAGGGGCATTATGTCCCTAGATGACGGTGACAGAAATTTTACCAGCATTATTCAAAGGTGAACAGATGAATTCAGTAAAACAAAACTTGGTGTTCTTCCTACACCCCAAAATCCACTTTCACCGGAACAGGCTAAACGAGTGTCCTTTGCCCTAACTAGTCTCGGCTATCTGCGCAAAACGATCGGCAACAGGTGCGGACATCAACCTTTGGCCAACCGTTCAACTAGGCTGCATGTAACAGATAAAGTAACGCAGTGGTTAAACATGGTAACCGAATTAACTGTGTGTAACATCACACATGTAGGTAGTTGGTCTAATAGATTCAGTGGTAATCTAGTAGATGTCACCACTACGCGTTCAACCACTGGATCAAATAACATAGGGATTTGGATTACAGACTACGAACCTCGAATGGTGCTTGATGGGGAAAAGATCGACAATAGGTGGTCCGTGTCCCTCAGTGGCCCAAGAAGGTTAATTGTTACCGACTTGCAACCACAACTCAAAGTCTTACCCAAAACGCAAATCTTACATTATCCTTACCTTAAACCTAAGCTAAACGCTGACCCGTAACCCTAAACTTAACTTTAAATCGAACCCTGACCTTTATACTGACCGGTCCTAGACAGCGGCCCGGACAGCCGGAACAGCTGCTATTATAGGCAGACAGTATTGGCGGAAAAGTCAAGGGAAATTAGAATGGCCATTTTTGGCTCATTAGCCGTCATCAGCCAGTCATATCCAAACCCAAGTGGTGCACAATCCGAGGCTGAAACTCACGACCTTTTGATCAGATGTGTTACGTTCTTATCAGTCTGCGGCAATGAGTGTTAACTTCTTCCCATCTAAATTGACAGGGCAACGAATCCATTGTTCAATGGTTAACGCGTAAGATTTCGGATCGAAAGGTCGCAGGTTTGAGGTTCTGGGTTCAGTATGGCTGACTGATGATGGCTAATGAGGCGGAAATGTCCATTCAGTCCCCACGGTATTTGCTAACAGTGCTATCTATCGCTTAATTAGTGCTAGTTAAGATGCCAGCCGGTCACTGCAGCGCCTTAGTGTCATCGCAAGTCCTTTGCTCACTAATTATATCCACGTTAAAGCGCGCACCTGGGATTCAAGACGCCGGGGCAATGAAAAGGCTCCACCCCACAGCCAGGGTAAATCATCCAGAGGTCAGTTTGGACTTCTTTGCGAAAGAGTCATCTAGTCATGCAGGATGCTGAATGGACAGAGACCTACAGGATATCTGTTAGTTCCTGAAGTTTAATTGAAATTCTTAATCAGGAAAGATAGCATAAATGTGGTTGCAATGTTGACTAATTTTTAGCCTTTCGCAGATATTGCAGTTTGCCAGGATACAGTCTTATAACCGAAATTTTTTCCGGCCACCGAGTAACCTTTGCAAAACAGGAATAGTTAAGACGTATACATCTTCCCCACATATTCATATTTTATAAAATTACATCTACTTTATGTGAAACGTGCGCCTTATTACTGATTCTTTTATTCACTGGATAGCAAATTAGTCTTGCACTTTGGATGCTGACCAACCGGGATTCGAATCCGGGATCTCTGGCCATTGAGTTTAAGCCCTTGACATTGCACCACAGGCTCGTTGTTTTGTCACCTGCGATCGGGAATATGATGAATATGTAAGGATAGCCGATCTAGGTGTGGAAAAATATACGCTCCGGTTTTGCCTGTAGCTCACTTTAGAATTCGCGCAGGTAGCCGCATCGCAACAGATAGGATAAGAATAAATAAATCTTACAAAGCAAACGAAGACTGGAATGGCCATTTCTAGCTTACTTTTCACTATCAGTCACATTCAACTCAGTTTGATATTGAGCGCGCCTGCTGTTTAAATCTGTTCTAGTTCTTTTTGCTGACAAAGTATTTCCGTAAGCATTTAATTCTGGAATACCAGACAGTGGAGAGCCTGTGTTATGTGTCACACTTGCGTACATCATCACCCCTAAATGATCTCAAATGGTATGTGTACGCAAGGATGCCTGTAAAACACCCAATCCCAGGTGTGGAGCACCCCGGATTCGAACCCGGGACCTATAGTCATTTAGTTTAACAGTATCATTGCACTAAGGGCTCTTTGCTTTGTCGGTTAAAATCGGGAATATATGTAGAGATCGCCGATCTAGCAATGGAACAATATCATATTTATTCACATGTTCGTGTTTCCGGTCCCGGCTGTTTGTCGGGGTTATGCCTGGTTGAATAAAGACAAATAAACCCAAACCAGTTCTGCAACAAGTAACCCTCAAACTTCTTCGTTCATCTCGCTTAGGGCATCTGTAGCGGTTAGGTATGTCAGATTGATGACGGCTAATGGCCATTCCAGTCTCCCTTGTGTTGGTAATGACCTTTTGCCAGTATCGTTAGTCGCCTTGCGTCGCGGCTCGAGCATGAGTTTGAAATGTACGAAAAGGATGAGCAAGTCGTGTATTCGATCGGTGCACGCACCTCAGTACATGTTCGATCGAAATCACCAAGGCAAACAGCTAGTGGCGAAGCGTTTCAGAAGATTGGACCCCTAGTCATTCTAGCCTCCCTCGTCGTTGTCGGTAATGTCGTTCTGCATACATATATGCAACTCGATTTCCCGAATTTTACATTTCCATTCATACGCCTTGATATGAGACAACACGCACATGGTGGGAGTTTGTACTTCCCAAAATGCCGAGAGTTCCTTGAAGTCCTCCACTCGGATGAATCATGCATAACAGAGCACATTGAATTAGTTGTCGCATACAAAAACCACAAGGAAGCATAGAAAATCGAAAACCAATCAATAACGGCTGACAGGTATTGTGGCAAACACTAGAGGAGTATCGTTTGAAATGTAAATTGTTCGTTACACAGCTTTTCGAGTCTGACAAGGACTGGGCAACCAGCTTCGAAAATTTAGCTAATAAAGTTACCTTTTTTTTCTGAAAGAGCCTACTTGCTTTCGAATTTTATGTATATTATGTACGCCGACAAGACATGGAACTCTATAATGGCCATTTATAGCTCATTAGTCGTCGTCAGCCAGAGGTATCCAACCCAAGTGTTGCAGTTATATTGATATATTTATAGCAGTAAGGGGGGTATGACAGCGTCTAGGGGTAACTTGATACAAAACTGTTTCGCGCTTATTAGCCTTCATCAGCCAAGTATAACCCTGAACATCAGCTGGTAGGACAACACAAACAAACGCACTCACAGACGGCGCAGTTGGTCCACCACTGGTGTCTATCAGATGGGTCATAAGCACTTCATCGAGCCGCAGTTCATCAGCGCCTCGCCACCTGCCATTTGCTGTCACTGCTGATCGGGTATATATTCACTCAGAGGCTTTAGATGATCTGTTTTGACTGTAGGGCGGAAGTTGGGGGAAACGAACAGCTAGTACTAAACTTTCCATCACTTACCTACTGCCATGGTAGAAGGACAGGTTCACCCTAGCCACTCCAAATACCTCAGTTAACACCTCTTAGTCATCTTTAATCACCGATAATTTACACTGTTCATCCTCAACAATCTGAGAACAACACGAGAACCGGCTCCTATCATTAATTTTGTCGATGAGATCCTCTTCGCTCTACTGATTTGTACCGCCTCGAACCACACCCATCAACCGCTGTACATGCGATTCTCTTTCGCCCTCCCCACCGCTTTCTGTGAATTCGTCACGCCAGGAGGTGGTTGCGTTAACCTCCACACCGGGTAGGGTGTCCAGCATTTGTTCAGGCCCTAGGAGCGCGTGCGTGCGTGAATTTATGCGTGTGGGAGAATTATACGGGTCTACGGTCACCTCAACACCTAACCCATAAGGCCTATCTGTCAAATTACGTCATATTAGTCATGAATATTAATCATGAAGGCACCATGGCGGTATGAATACGACCGTTACGCAGGGCGTGCCCACCCGTCGTACCGTACGTGACCAGAGCTTGCATACTGATCAAGGAGTGTTTTTAAAGCCACCTCTGTGGTCAGGCTTTAGCCTGCCTATCATTGTGTCCCAAAATAACAACCCCGAAAGTGTGCAGACGCGAGGTTTCGCAAAGAATACATTGCTCTACTAGCGTTATCTCAGTAATCAGAGCAGAGCAGAACATAATTTGGGTCTAACCACAATTGAATCCGTGGCAAATGAACTTTTCTATTTCCAAGCAGCTAGTTTTAAGTTATATTAACCCCAAAAATACACGTTTTTGAAATTAAGCGAAGCCAGATTCATAAATTGGGGGTGGCAATGTTTTGGAAACGATTTTGTGACTGGCATTTTGCAGCATTTCCATCGACATTTTGACGCCAAATTAAAGAAGTACAGGCTTCCTGTTCTATCAATGAACCATTAAGTACATTTGTATGCTTGTCTGATGAAAGCTAAGGATTTTTACAAGGAAATCCCTGTAACGCAAAGTGATTCACAGTGCGTGCCCAAAGACTAACAGCTATAAAGTTATGGTCGTTTTTCAAAATCGGCCATTTATCAAGTAAAGTTAAATTGTTTAGAAATAGCAGCCTTATTGAAAAAATGGAAAATTCCGATAAATGAAAATTGGTCATGCTGGGTAAGATTAGGTTTTATGTTTACAGACAGCCTCGTCATGCAACTAAAACTGAGCGATTGAAGTCGTACAAGTAGAATTGCTTTGGAAAATAATCGCTTTGTAAATTTTTTGGATATATGTGCTTCCATATTATGTATAATGTAACGTACGGCTGTTACTGAACAGCCCAAAGGTCGAGTATGTATTCCAGCACGGTTTCACGAGAATTGCTACTTGTTTCTACCGTTTATGCATTGCTTGAGTAAAGTTGGACTAAGGCGACCAGATTTGCACTTGAATGCACCGATTGCGAGGTTGCAGGAGTAAAATATTTCGTAAGCTGTCGTGCAGACATGCTGGTTAAAGACGAGTAAATTTAAATGGAATTGTCAGGTGCGATCGTAGACGTACCATTTTGTGTACACTAAGAGAACTTACCTTCCTTCTTATTTCTTTGCAATTGGCTCGGGATTTCGAATGCAAGGAAGTTAGGGTTACCCTTGGAACGTTGATAAACACTTTATGATTTTCGCTGGCTCCAGTCGATTGGCTATAAATGAGGATTATATTCTAAATGGTTACTAAAACATTCAAAATAAAGTATTTATTAAACGAATTTACTGAAATTGTGAGTACTTGGGCATTCTTGATAATGCACCTGTTTGTCTGCATCATGGCTTTAGAATCACCCCATACCTTTTAACACATTTCCGGGAAGAATAAACGTATGCAAAATTAGTCATAAACTTATATGCCCAGAATCAATTTAAAAGACTTCAACGTCAACTATCTGCGTACTTTACCTTTTCGAAGATAAATTGAGAATCGAACTCGCAAAGTATGACTGGCGTTTTGTCTACCCTTAGAATAAGAAGTAACTCTTCTCCTGAAAGCTAAGGAATTTACTGTTGTCTGCATACTAAAACGGTTTTCAGTAAACATTTTCACTTTTTGGCCCCGTCCTAAGATTTGAAAAACACGTTAGATCGGCAGACTGTGCGCTAGGAGTTTGCGAAAACTGAGAAGCTTCTACCCGTTCCGTTTACAATTTTCCTTATTCGTTCATACTGAACTATATTCTAAAAGTTTGTAGGCATCTTTTGCATACAGTTTCACAGAAAAAAAGAGACCACATGCCTCGGGGTCTCACATATATATGGTTGTCTATCGTCCTTATTTTCGGGGTAGTAAAATTCTGCACAATCTAAATCTGTGCATTTTAACTTGCGACAGGCAAATTGTCGTCCGGGTAATCATATATAGGCGGAGTGGGCAAGAGAGGACATAACTTGAATAGGGTACTATCCGGCGGGCAATATATTTATAGTCCTTCTATCCGGGCTGACCATTTGCAGGAGACATATATAAAGTTATTAACCTCACGTGGTATTACTAGCAGATATAATTAAAAATTGTTGTTGTTGTTTAGATTCTGTAAACAGGATGCATAAGTTAACAACCCCCTCCACGGTTTCAATCCGTGAATACACGTTGAAAGTAGACTACAGGGAATAAATATAAAAGGTGAATCAACTGCGCATAGGTTTCGCAGAATATTAGCTAGGGAATCGATGCCATGCAAAAATGAGAGTGTTTGGGTCTGGTGGACGAATTAATCATCTCAGCGTCTCTTGCCATGCCGTTGCCCTTCCTTCAGTATAACCGATTGCTTCTAGCAAGGGGCACGACACAAATCGCAAGTCCCTTGCACCAGTTCAGCTTTTGATCTCGACTTGGTTCACCATTTACTCCCTACAGGATGCTGGTATAGGGATAGCGACTTGTGTGTGGATTAGTTTTATGCGATTGTAGATTGTGGCAGCATCCACCCTTGGTGTCGAGCGAGAGTCAAGCAGACCGGAGGCAGAATCGGACGCAGGCGGCTGACGCGGCGTGCGCCTGCACCTGCGCGTGCCACCATGCCCCACTTTCGGGGGGAGGGTGCAACCCGGATAACACCTACCATGCCCTGTTTTGCCCCCCCCCGTGTCCGTACAGTGTATCTACCACGAGGCAAGCAAGTTTCCTAACGTGATGAGTAAAGGTCCCAATCTCAACAGAGAGTACCGTGGGCCCATGGCGCAATAGTACAACACTGGGCTCAAAAAATTAATAAACTAGAATTTGGGTTTAGAATTAGAGGTGATGCTAGTCTAAGGCTGGGTATGTTCGAGTGACGACGACAAGTAAACCAGAAAGGTCTATCTCAGCCTCCGTCGTCTTTATGGACATTTTTTCCTGTAGCCTACTTGCGCAAGTCTCGAAAATCAACGCGAGAAATGTGTAACGCAACTCACGGGCGCGATTTACACAGAAATGGCCAAAATAACTTTCGTTTTTATTTTCAACTACGAAAAAGTGTCTTTTAAATCTTCCCTCTGGAGTCGGCATCATTTATTCCTTTAAGAAATGTCGGTTGACGGCCTCACTGTGGAGAACTTGTTCGCGATGCGAAATGCCACGTGCTTCAAGGAACAATGGTTACGTGGGCATCATAACCGGCTTCATCTAGCATGCTACTACGTTGGTAGGCCTGCTGTTTCCTTTGGTTTTCTCTGTGGTCACTTGGAAATTTTTAGATACTATGGTACGCTGCTCAGAAGATGGACACGGGAGCAGTGACCCAGGCAAATTCCAGAAACTGTCAGCAAGCTGTGGTATCTCCATGAAAAAAAAGTCCACTGCTTCGACTTCAAATAATCTGCAGGGTTGGAACTCCTTCGTGTATTCTGACTGCTCCAAAATTTTAGTTATTTTACTAGATATACCACAGATTTATCACTTCCTTTGGTGCACAATTTCAATAAAATGTTAGTTGATAACCAAAGAGTAGCAGATTTAGTAAATTTGTTGAAGAAATCAAAAATACTCGAAATATTTATCCAGAAAGTTGATGAGAGGAAATCTCTTCGAATGAATTGAGGCAAATGTTAGCATCCCAGGTATGTGTGTGGAAGTAGAAGGCGTTGCGATCACCGGAATCATACTTTTACTTGTTCGAGATTTTGGGCTCTTTCTGGAGTCAGAGATAAAAGGCGTCAAAGAAAGACATACAACAATTAGACGAGGGAGGGGCCAATCAACTTTCACCCTGATGGCACTGCTGGTGGATTGCCTCCCTCTATAATGGTTGAATGGTACCTGCATCTTATATTTTTTGTCGTATTTGGCGCCTTTTATATCTGACGATGGACTTCAGAAAGAACCCAAAACCTCAAAGTAGTGTAATTATGATTCCGGTGATCGAACAGCCTTCTCCTTCTCTATCTTTAGCTCTTCTGATATACACAAAATGAAACGTTATGATTTCACCTGACAATTATGTTTACATTTATTGGTCACAGTTCGCACAACTTTTTTCCCGTTTTCGGAATTTAAGGCTATTTTTGTTAAATATTCTGGTTTTTCCCAAATAGAATATAAGCACTTCTTATAATTCTATCCAGTTTTAAATTTACTTAAGCTATTTTGATTTCTAAGTTTTCGTTCATGTAGTAATGATGTACTTTGTATCGAGGACACAGGTATTGAATCAATTTGAAATAATGTAAACACGCAAGGAAAATTTTCAGTGATAAAGACATTTGTGCGCCCTAACTACAAGGAATATAGAGAGAACAAACATAAATCTGCACCTTAACTATTTAATGAAAAAAGTAGTATGTGACCTCACTAATAATTTTGTGTTACGGTTAAAACAATGAAAATAACTGGACAGCGTACTCCGGAGTTTCCCTCATCATAGAGAGGGGGCTCTTCTGTCGGAGCGTTTTGGATGACGGTTCGTGCGAGAAATTTGTTTTCGGTTTTGCGTTTGGGTTTTCACATTGCTGAAGAGGTTTCTGGATGTTTCTGTCACTGGATTTATGCTTTAACTTTCTTCTAAAGTCTCTTTTAAATTTAAGCCCTAGCTGTGCTACCAACCGCTTCTAACTGTTCCATCAAATATTATGCATTCCGTTGATTGCGTCATCGGTCAAATCGGATACTGCCAGCAGTTGCTATGACAACTAGCAGAAAGCTGATGGTTTGTTTAACTTAATTTAACTTAGCATTTATTTACTATTACAAGTTGGAAATGGGCTGCAATATTTTCCAATAATTATGTAACGATTCCTTTTTCAAGAGAGATGCAGATTGCAAACAGTTATTGCATCCTCTAGAGGTATCGTACCGTATTTTATATTTAAAAACATTCCCGTACAAAAGCGAAACAATTTACCAATAGATTTCTTATACTTTCTATATTTTTTCAAATACAGCAGAATTATTTTCAAGAAAATATTTCTCATCGAAGCACAACAATGGGCTTTGTTCTCAATCGTGGATTGCAGCGTTTCTTACTGATAATTTGATTGGCTGAAGACTGTCTCAAGATGAATCATTACACCGCAAATACGACTTCTGGAAAGATCTAACACTAAGCGTATGCAGGTAGTTTTGTCGTCAAACTATTGCTTGCCAATTACCTATTGAGTATTGAATGACCCCCACATACTGGAGATTTTTGTAGTCCCACTATGGTGATTTTTAAAAGAAATTGGTTTGCTTCACATGAAAAAAGCATACCACAGCATTTAATTTATGCGAGATAGTCTTTAAGATTACTTTCCAAGGTCATTTTAGTAGGTCACTCCACGTTTGTGTTTACCAATCACAGAGGCAAGCCGTGAGAAGTTAAACAAGCCACTCTTAAGGCAGTGAATATCTACAGAAAGGTATAATTTTAAGTAGGAATTGGTCTCTTAAAGCCGGCGCGGAAAAGCTTTTTATTGCAAACACAGGTTTGGGCGTTAACCAGCATAATCAACAAATTACACATTTCATGATGTAGTGATGGACACTTCTCAGAAACGAAAACAATAAAAATTTGGTTTATTGAATACTTGGCGCTGAGAACTTCTGCTAGTTCTGGTGCAGATGGAGTCACCTTACATGACATAAAATCGACAATTTTCTTTGACGACAAAAGCAAAATAATTACGGACATCGTAGTGACTGATTTCAATGAGGTTTTCTGGATTAATAACATAAGTTCCGGTACTTCAAGTTTTATTATGCGGCAAAGGGCCCCCAATATATTCCTATTCTTTTAATTCTCTTCCATTCATGATTATATTCATCTGAATATTACGTTTGGGTTTTATAAGCCTGAATCTGTTTTGACTTTGCTTTTCATTGAGAATATTTTAGGTGTAGTAATGGAAAATCCCTTTCGTCATATTTCAAAGACTGTCTTTTCACGTCCTTTTAATTAGATGAAAAAGAGAACATTACACTGATCAACTGAAAATATAAACTGACCATTGAATTCCGGTGGAAATATGTATGCTTAGACCAATATTTTTACGACAGTAGTGCTTGCGTGACAAACATACAAACAGCACCAGTCTTTGCTTCTTGTGATGGAAAACCGTGTTATCCGCTTCAGTAGTTTGTAATACTTACGAGATTGCGTTGTTTTTATTCTTAACTAGCGCCAAGAAGACTGTGCGAGGTGTTTTCTTAGCCAAAGTGACTGTTGGCTGCCCTTCTTATTAATTACTTGTAGTAGAATGGCAGTGTTTTGTTGGTTTGCCAGGTATAAACGGACAAAAGCTTCTCAACATCCGTATGGTACGAGATAGCCCGTCGGTTGTGGCCAATTCGTCACCCAAACAATCTTTGTCAAACAGTTTTGCGATTTAAAATGTAAATAGCTGGTAGGGCCTCTGCGCCTGTAAACAGCATTCGGAGTGTGATCACCAAGTTAACGAAAATTTCCCTAAATGGGCGTTGACGAGAATTGTGGCCCAAAACTGTGCGCATGCATTAAAACGTGGACGCACGCCGATATGTTTTAGCGCTCTCGCCTCTATGGCGATCGATGGCGTCACACGAATGCAAACTGCACTTTGTCGACGCGTGTCGACCAATCAGCTCCGCCTCTGTGACATGTTCTCTTGACATCCTATTGGCTGAAACGTGAGCGCGCACATGTGATCATAGGCTGGCAATACGTCGAGCCTCATAGTTTTAGGCTCCAGTATTATTTTCACCTTGACAGTAAACGGTGTATATCGTGACGCAACAGATGGTCTTTGAGGCTTTCACGAAAACCTAACGTGGAACAGTACACACACAACAACAATCGTACGTCACCACCTCCGAACTGTCTATATTTTTATGTTCAAGTTTTGCCAGTGCTCTTATTATTTTTCGTCCTATAGATGGGTTTGAACCTGCACTCTATTTCATCAAAACTGCCTTGAAAAACTGCTAAACCTTCAAGTAAAAGACATTGGTAATGGTGGCAAACTAGTCTTAAAGTCATTTTGGGTGGATTGTGCCCAAGGTCTTTGAAACCAGCTGCAAAGGAATCTACAAGGAGGTCTGAGAAGAGTGCCGCAACAATTAAACAGCATAATATTTAATGTTAAAACAATGAGGTTGTAGAAGAAGTTTGAAGATCAGACAATGTCCATTGATTTCCAATCAAAGATATTGGAATCCAACTCTTGTTAAAAGCACGAATTAAAACTATCCAAAAGGGCCAAATATTTCATAAGGTTTCCCTCTGTAAAATTAATGGAAGCTTACGAACTCCCACAAAGTGGACATGAAACAGAAAGCAGAAGCAATAAATAGAGTTAAATCTTGCTTCCTCTTCATTTAGGGCCTTTTTTGAAAACCTCGCGTACATTTTTGTCAAAATCAATAGACAATGTTGAAATTAAGGTGCAGGGCTCAAAGATTATAAGCTTTTTGTAATATGAAGTCACTAGTTCAGTTCAGTTTGAATAAGCGTAAATGATAGTTTATCTTTCGGAATAATTGATGGCGCAGATCGCTTTAATGTACTGCGGAACGAATACCTAGGAAGGACTTCAAAGGGGGGAATTTGCACACAAAAACTGGTCAAACGTCTTACCCGCTGACACACTAACTCATTTGAAGTAGATGTTTACATTCAAATTCCGAAACAAAACATTCACTTCTAAGGGATGTTACAGGCGCAAAATTAAAATAGGGAAAATAGCAAAAAGTAAGACTCTTCTATGTCATTCTGGTTTTCGATCAGTTGACGGTTTCATATAAAAACTAAAAAATAGTCCAACTAAAATTTTTTTCAGGAAGCCACTGGGGGTGTGATTTTTGGGATACAGATTTTTACACATAATACGTAATGTAAGGTGCGGTCCTTATCAAATATTCCACAGGTCGAGTATGTATTGCAACATGGTTTCATGAGACTTGCCTGTTATTACTTCCGTCTGTACATTGCTTGATATACGCTGGACCAGGCCAGCCAGATTTTCGCTTGAGTGCGCTGACTGGGAAGTCACAAAAATAATACATTCCATAAGCTCACATATAGACATGCCGATCAGCGACTAATAAATACACATCAAATTGTCAGGGACAATCTTAAACCTACCATTTTTGTGTAAATTAAGGTAAATTTCCTTTCGCAGTCTTTGTTTGTAATTATTCCTTGTGTTAGAGTACGGCGAGGTTCAGATCGTTCAGTCGATTGTGCATAAATATGCCTTCTGTTATAGGTGGATGTCAAAACCTTGAAAGTAAGATATTTCATAAAAGCATTTATCAAAATGGGCAGCTTTTGGACAAAATTTATAATGCACCTGGCTGTGTGGGTCATATTTGTAGACTAACCCAAACATGCCGATTAATTTCCGAGAAAAAGGAGCATTCACAGTAAATTTCAAAAATAAATACGCCTAAGAGCAGTTTAAAAACCATCACTAAATAATTATTTTAAAAGCTCTTTGATTAGATAGGCCAACGCCGAATATCTGCGTACGGTATCTTTATCTAAGATCAAGCCAAGGTAAAATGGGAACATTGACTGTTTTTGTAACTTCACAGAAAACCATGGATGCACCTTCTGCCACAAAGGGGAGAACCCACTTTTTTATGTATAGTGGAGCGACCATTGGCACATTTATTTACTTTGAGGTCCCGTCTTAAGACAGAATGGTAGAATTGATACTAAATTTTCATCAAAGCTGATAAGCTTTTGCTCATTCCATTTCTAGTTTTTGTATTGGTTCAAAGGTAACTGTAGATAGAAATTGCTTGAAAATCTAACGTGTATGGCGTGACAAGGGAAGGTGACAGCATATTTAAGGAGTTTATATAAATATGTATGCGAAAATATTTGAGGTCCAGATACAATATTGCTTTCATTATCCCAGGAAGGGGAAGACGAAGAGGCAATTCCTGAGACTAAGTTATATTTAAGCTGACGTTTCGAAAACATTCTCACTTTCATCGTCGGAGCGTGGTGTCTATTCTCCTGCTGGCGTCGAGTGAATGTGTCGGACCGCTAGACGTGTGTTATAACTGTGCCTTATGCTCGCCCGCCGATCGATTGCTAGTGGCTGTTTAAATTGTTCTCGCCCTCGTGGGCGCCTCCATGAGATGTGACACGCCGTTCGTGTGCCTTCTGAGCGTTTCCACCTTCTTCGCTCATGGCTGCCGGCTGTCGGCCCTACGTATCTTCCCTTGCCCGACCTATTGCTCCATTCTGAGCAGCTACAAGCCTTGTGTGGAGGGCTTGGTAGGCGAGATGAAGGTCTATGGCTTTTTTAAGTAAACCAATCGAGGACCAGCTTTCTAGCAGCAATCTGGCCATCTTGTCGTTGGCTTGACCTACTATTCTTGCTTAAATACTACGTGGGCTCAGGAATTGACCCTTCTTCCTTTTCCGGGGATAATGAAAGCAATATATATATATATGAGATGATAAAGCGATCTCGAAAAACCATCGTTTTATCATCCTGACTTTTCAAAAGCGTATATATATATATATATATTTGTTCATGATCCCAGTTGTCGGTGTTGTACGACAAACTAGAGCCGCAAAATTTTATTACTTGATTACGTGGCACAAAACTTGATGGCTTGCAAAGCAGAAATGCTTAATCTGATTTTACTATTCTTTCCCCAAAAAATGTGATTTCCCCTGAGTGCACATACCTGATTTCCATGAAGGCAAAACGAAATTCCATGATGCCTGAAAAGGTATAATTGTGACTTGTTAATGGTTGGTTTATATTAATAAATGAATAACTCAGAGGTTTGAATCGGCAGCCTTTAATAGCGTGATATATTCCTAGAATATCGTGAAATACTCGGTTTTGACCATTTCTGACCAAAGTTTCCCTTCATTACACTGATAAGGACTGAACTCATTTTAGTAAACATCTCAGAGAAAAACAGTAAACAAAAATAACAGCCTAAATGTGTGAGAAACTGCACCTTCATAGATTTCGCTTTTAACAATTCATAGAGCAAGCAATCTTATTTAGGTCACATCTTCAAATAATATCTCTGGTCCAAAAGTTGATAAGTAAATCACCATTCTAAAATCTCCGTATTTCAGGCCTTAAAATTTGGTTCCAGAATTTTCCTCGTCGTGTTTGCATGTTTCATTGGCTAATCATTGTAAGTAATGCCATTGATCGGTTACACGTGCATGCCTAAGTAAGAGCCAAGTCTTGAAGCCTCCACCACCAGATCACGCTAGCATTGAGGTAGGAAAATTTCAAAAAATCGCCGTCTTTCGTGAGAGCCGAGCCAATGCCTCATTCCCCCCTTTCGCTAACTCCCCGCTGAGGAGACGTGCAAACAGTTAGGTGTGTTTTCTTGGTATTTAAGTAGATAGTAGTATGCCACATTGTTGAGTCAATTTTGACCACCCGCACGTTTTTTATGTTAGTGCCCACCAGCCAACTAGGGAAAAAGAACAGAGCGAACAGCCAAAGGCTCAGCGTACTTTTTCTCACATTCAAAAATCTGATACGCCTTAATTTATAACGGTGCGCTGAAAGCTGCGGCTTGTGGAGTTGCCAACTGATGGACCTTACATTAAACAATCTGGCACGCCTAAATTTATAACTTAGCGACAAAAGCTGTGGCTTGGAGGTTTGCCAACTGCCGGATAACTCGAAACTGGCACTCAGTCGTATGCGTGTTTGCATAGAGTGGCAAACTGGTGATGTGGAAGTAAGACTGCAATGTCTCCTATTTAATATGACTTCTAGGGCACTCCAAGTCAGTGGAATCCGAGGCAGGTTTGACGGCACGCTTAGGGGGTGGGTCCGGTCACGCCAGACATATGTCCCCTCTCTCGCCTACAGTCTCCTCTACCTGGTCATGGCAACGGGCTCAGGTGGGGGGACAGGGAGAGAGTGCATTAGAGGCAGCGCAAGTCTACTCGCATTATGAACGAATTCACGTGGATGTCGCCGACCCTGCTGTGAGGCACATGGTAAACCTTGTCGAAACCGGTGGTCGAAGTATCGTTGCAGTGCAACTGTATCGAAATGACCTTGATAATTTGCGCACATTGTGTATTGTCCCACGCTAAATGCTAGATGGGTAGGGGCCGCAAAAATACTCCCCCGCCCCCGGGAATGTGTCCCTTCGTAATTCTGCTTGAAAATCGTAACCGTCGAAACCTGATCAGCAGCAGCAAGATAACGAGTAAGCGAGTGTCCAGCGGGGCTCGATATTATGCATGAGGGAAGACTTTGAGCGAGACCCCAAGATCATATCATAAAAGCTTGACAGCCAACGCATGCATTCTTTAAGTGGTAATGATATATCTTCTGGTGGTTTAATCCAGCTGCCCCTGCAGTGGATTTTTCGGGAGCCACTGGAAACAATTAGGGCAGCAGTGTTGACTTTTTGTGCTTGATAATTTAAATCTCTTCGAAATATAAATAATATGGAGTTGTTTACTTCATAATGACAAACATCAGTTAATCCGAAGATATTGTCAACTGCAAGAGGGAAGACTTAGGAAGTGCTTCGTTCAGTAATTAACCGAAAACCGTCAAAAACACTCAGAGCAACTACTGAAAATCAACCAGTAAACGCCGTTGCTGACTATCTTGACTCCGTCAACAGTACCGCTCGATTACTCATTGATCTTCTCTCCACAGCCAATCAAGTGGACTCTAGTTTAAGAGGAAAAGAGAGCTGCCTGTATGGTATCTGGAAAGGTCCTTTACGTATTGAAGACAATTTGACCGTTAATCCGTCTAGGTCACCCATGTATTCCCCAGGATTGTCTTGCAAAGAGAGTGACATAGACACTGATTAGTTTTAGGTGGCAGTATACATTTTCCGCATCTCACTCACACACTCTTCCTTCACTCACTTGCGAAGCGGGTCAAGACAGAGTCAAGAAGGCCGAAGACGAGACCGGTCACAGGTGTTGGACGTGAAGTGAGCCTGCCTCTACGCGTGCCCCCCACACTCCCCACTTGTTATGTGAGCGCAACCCTAACAACGCCTGTCATGCCCTAATCAAGCCAGTCTCTTTGAGGGAAAGGCAGGTACTAGCGCACTATAGGTAGCAAGTATCTTCTGACAGAACGACCGTTTTCGCCCCCAGCTCCCAACACAATAAGTGAGTGCTAGGCGCATGTCTCCCCTGACAAGCTATTTACCCTGAGATGAGGGTAAGTGCGTCAACGACACTTCTTTCTGCAAAAAAGAAAATTCCCCTTCTCTTCTCTTGGCTCATCTCGCTGCCCTCTGTTACTCTTCCGTGAGGGCTGCACTCGCCCACTAAAGGCAAAAAGAGTAGTTTCCACAGATTTCCACGCCCACAGACGTGATTGTTTCATCAGTAGGACGTGAAATGTGCGGCGACAAAAGGTCCGCTGTTATCCTTTTCACAGCGCCTCATCCCGAGAGTGGAAAACCAGCAATTGAGGAAATATTAATTAGCATGCCGCCCTCGACAGTGGTTTTTTTCGTTTTTGAGGCTATCGCCCGCAAGCACACAAAGTGAAGCTGTGCACCCATGGATGGAGGGCACGCACTTCGAGGTCATCACAGAGTCTTGCACTGAGCGTTCGTGTGTGGACATCTGTCGCAAGGCAAACGCGCAAATCTATAGCCTCAGGTGAAGTTTTTTCGACGACTGGCAGGAATGTTGGAGGCCTGAAATATCTAAGAAAACAAGGTGATCAAAAAGGTGCTATGCTCCTTTAATTAAGCGGAGTGTATTCCCGCAGCGAGGTCTTTGCCATTTTAATTGGCTCGACTTGCCGTCGCGTTTCAATGCCTCCAAAACTGGCCGTATACCTCCATAAGATCATCCTTAGACGTAATTACTGACTAGACTGGTAGTACTCGTTGTTGAATGTGCACCGACCGCTAACGAAACTCATCTGTCCGGCTCTGCCTTGGGTCTCATTTTCCGTAGCGGCTAGTGGGCTACGCAGGTAGTTGGACTGGCTGGCTGACGACGGCTAATAAGTCAGAAATAGCCATTCAATTTTTTCAGTTTCCAGTCCCTATTTGGCAGTGGGTATGGTTGCCTGACAGCGGTAATAATGTTGTCTGTTATACTGGTAGCACAGGTATTAATGAAAAGCCACGGCACCTGTTTCGCCGGCATTCGGTTTCTACTTGGCATAGCTGCGAGGTGTCCCCGGCGTTCCCTGTGCGCTTTCTGGCAAACACTACTGACTGCAGCTTGTGCATATTACAGGGTTATCCCGCAGTAGCTGATTGACCTTGGCCGAAATATTCAAGCTACACGTGTAGACTCTTGACGATACTCAGCTACACCAAGTAGCTAACTAATTTTTGAGGAAATATAAAAGCTGAGATCGTCTCAATTTTTGACTATCTTCGGATACCGTCGGTGTTTGATAAAATCACCTTCCCAATCAGGCTAGTGGGTGGTACGGATTCTTTCTTCAATGGGTCACAGATCACGAGGTCTGGTAGCATACAGAATGTTTCTATTTGATTGAATCCCTGATTGAGGAAGCACCGAGCCCATTTGATGGAACCCCTTGGACCAATCTATTAGCCAGGAAATTTTCTATCAAGAAAACTTTTCATTAACTTGGAAAAGTGCGGAGGAACCCCGTCGGATTGAAAAACATCACTATTAAGGTCACTTTTTGCCTGAAGGTATGGAATAGCATACTCCTGCACCACCAACATTTCATATGAATATTTGTTGGAAGTCCATCGATAATCCTGTCGTCCAGACTAACGAAGTGGCTGTAAATAGAGAGGTATTTTGAGGGGACTTTTTTTCCGGAGGGTTGCAGTACTGGTATCTCAACTTCTGAGGGAGGTTTATTCATGCGAAAAAACGTTGACCTGCTTTTATTATTAAAAAGGTTTGGCAGGTTGGCTTAATTTAAGTTTACCCCATTGTAAAAAAGTTTGTGGCGTTCGGCAAATGGTACAAGTGTTTCCGCAGAGAGTTTCCGTCTCCATTTTGCGGGGATTTGGGAGACTAAACTTTTAACAGCACTTATGGTAGTTTGAAAAGCTTTCGTTGGATGAAAACACGGGCATGTGCTTCTCCCTGTAGGACGCATTAAAGCAGACCTGAGCAATGATTCAGAAAGCAACTTAATGGGCAAAGACCAAGGAGAGACAATTGTGGCGGAGATTCATGCCGACGCCCCACGGCAGAGTTGCTAGACGGGCTCAGAGACTTAAATTCTGTTAATAAGTCCCCCACTCCCTCCCACCACCCGAAGTGTTTGCAGTGACTTGAGAAATGAATGAAATGCACCTGTCTACGGGCGGGTGCAAGCATCTGTATTTTTAATTTTCTGATCGATAATTTGTTCTCATCATCGGAACTACTCTGTCCCTGTCCATGGAAATATACTTTAAATCCTTCTTTTTGCTATCATACTTTCATTCAGTCATCGATTTTACCCTGCTATAATTTTATATTTGTGGTTATGGTAGTTGTAGAACACTAAATTTAGTTGCACTGGACGCTGAATCATTGTTAATGGGTATCACCTTTCAGTTGTCTGCTAAGTGCTTGATCTGCAGAGCAGATTGGTCCCTACATCGACTGTCCGTCTTTTTTAACATTTAGGCATTAAGATTGCAACAGATCGTCCTGAAACACAACCTAGCAGCTTTCCAAGCTGCTTTCATGTAGTTAAGTCTGTAGAGCCTAAGCAGTGTATGCACTCGGAGTACTACAATCATTGGGCAAAAGGCATAAGGACCTCTTTAGGGGTATTCATTGTGTACATAATTTCCAGTGGCTGTCTCGTATGCCTCAATGGCCACCGGCGAGGCCAGGGCTAGCAGTGGCCGCGTTCAGTCACGACTGAGATAGCATTAGACAGTGGTGTCAGCTGCTTTAGTGCTATTGCGGAGCAGGTTAACGTGTTCCCCAATTGATGTGTGTGACATTACCCGAAGGGTATCGTGTCCGGTGACGTGGGCTCTATCCGCTGAGGGTGAATGGAGGGGTGGCATGTTCAAGCGGCGCTCGTGCCACCGCGATAAGCTTGACGCACGTGTGTCCCCGAATGTATACCTTTCAGCTGTCTGCGCTTCAGCGCGTCTGAAAGCGTACACTGCAATAGTGGATGACCTTGAGGCAGCTGGCCTTGAACAGAGATGCCGGACACAGCAGTGTTGGGTGTCGGCTATATGCAGATTACTCGCGAATTGTTTCAGCACGTTTTTACTTGCGCATGTGCCGACATACGTGTCATATCGTGTCACCAATCACTAGACATATACTAGCACCCTATCCACTCACACATGAATAAGTCGGTAGACGCGGTGGTATCAGAAGCGACTAATTATTCATGCGACTGTGGTTTGTTACGACCTTAGCCGACGACGCATACAGATAGCAGCTTCACCAAATTTATAAGGAAACCGTCCTCTCTAGAAAAAACGATTTTTTGCGTAACCCCCAAATACTGCTTCATTAAGACAACGGTGACGGCCACGGAATATCTGTTATGTGACGGGATTTAATCTTTAATTCTACAGAATTGCGGTCGGCAGTCCTACTCAGCCCTTATATGTACGCCTTTCGATGTTAGATTTAGCTAACTTAAAATTGTTTTTCCGACAAAATAAATTCCATTAGTTTGGAGTTCGATCTAATTGCTTCGTTCGTGGTAACCGAAACATTCTAGTTCAATGGTCAATAGATATTGTCGACTGCAGAATCCATTTTGAGAGCTATTTGCTCATTTCAAACGGAGAAGACATAAAATTTAATGACGAATCCAGTTGGCTTCTGCGTAAAGTGTCCTTACATTTGGACAGCAAATTCACCTGCCCTTGACACCTAAGGCCAACCAGGACAGCCCTGTTCCTTTCTAGAATGGAGATAACGTAGGAATCAACCAGTCCTGATTCGATGGTTAGAGACGTTAGGTTGCGTGTTCGAGCCTTGGGCGGGGCACCACTTGGGGTTGGGTATGACTGGCTGACGAGGGCTAATGAGCTAGAAACGGCCCTCTCAGACATCCGCAGTCGTAAGTGTATTACATTCACTAAGGTGTACTTGCTTTTATCACGGAAGACCTACGAGGTAATTCAACAGCCTTTTCCATTGAAATAAATTGTGTAAGTAATTCTTATCACTTGTAGTCAACTTGCAATCCGGAACAGTGAAGCCCACGTCCACTGCTTTATGTAATATGCTAAGGCAGAAAAAGCTTGCACTGTCCTCTGTGACTTGCGGGACATCTAGATATAATTGAGTATTGCGCAATTGCCGGAAGGCTAGTCAAGTGGACATTGGGCGTTTCCATAACCTCCTTCTGTTTTGGCAGACGGGCCTTGGTGGCCGGGAACGAAAAGGGCGGGGAAAAGCGTTTGCGGCAAGCAAGCAGCTAGCAAGCTAGTCACCCACCCTTCCGACACCAAACTGTTCACTCTGAGAGAAAAAAACCGCTAGGTTTCCATAGTAATCTTTGTCAATAAACTTTGTCCGGAAAGCGGAGGTGGGAGATGTTTGTGCAACTGACTTCGCTGAGCCTTATTTTTCCCGTAAAATTATCTTTTTTTAAATTAGTGGCTGTTCTCTGTCTACTCCATCAACTGTGTCGAAGGATACTACGATCAGAAACAAGAATGCGTAGGATGCATGCAATATGGTATTCCTAGGGGTGTTGAAGTGCGGAAAATAAGTGGGTTGATTGGCTCTTATGGTTACTAACGGACTATAGTTGTATAGTGCTGCGTAAACTGCTGATGAAATAGGGGCTAACGAAAGGCCGTCATTCGGAATGTGCTTTTTATATTCTATGGTATTGGAGAGTTTTCAAATGAACCATGTTTCTGGCGTGTTTGCGAACAACAACTGACGCGCTCGTGGCAGCCGCTCTTCATTCATTGGTTCGTTCCAGTGGGGTTTTAACCAATCAGCGAGAGCTCACAAGAGTTGGTGAATTTGCTTCTTTGGGCCATCAGATCGCCACCAGTGTTCTCTTCTTAAACGAAATTTATGTCATTGTTTTGGATAAGCTGATTGTATCAGAAAATACATTTCATTTCATTATGTCCCCTTTGATCTGAGCGGTGTTTGCAAGCGTGGTAATCGTCGCCATGGCAATACACGGCATTGCTTTCTGGAACAAAAGTAGCCGGAATAAGTAATTACTGATTAGAAAGTGGGAGGATAGTTTATCGTTAGCCCTTGAACTTTGGCAGGGTGTATAACCTATCCATGAGAGTGGAATTTCCATCGTTATCAACAACCCATAATTTACTGTTGAAGGAACACATCGAGTGGAAATCGCTGTACTAGAACAGCTGGGTACTACTTTAACTTGGAACTCCTAGCTCAGTAAAATATACTTGACACGCATGCAAGTGCATACACTTGCTTACGGGCGGTATTTTGGTGGTATTTTGTGAATTTTCGCTGCAACTACTTAAAACTAGTCAGTAGATATAAGAAGTCACTGGCATCACTTGTCTGCAGACTTTTAATCACAAATGAGGGGTGTGCCGGAGGCAAGCTGACTTGTAGTCCATGACTTTCGAACACTCGTTTCACGGAATATAAAAATTATGATATCCTGTTAATGGCAGAATGCTCCAGCAGAAAATGGGTGCTAAGGTTTGCGATCGGGAATATTGCCTAGCATGGAAGCCTATTTACCACTCTGGTTACGGAATACGCTCGTTTCGTTGCAATTTATGCCTCAATAGATAGCCCCAATCGGTAAGACACCCCTTGAGTCTGGTTTTGGCCGGCTGACGACAGCTAATGAGCCAGAAATGGCCATTTCAATCTCCCTTGTCTTTGCCAGCAATACAATCTGCATACTACCAGCTGTTACGGCTGTCAGGGTCGCTTTCGAGGCCCAAGACAGAGCGGAACTGATAAATTCCGTTAGTAGTCAGGTGAACGTTCATCAATAGTGATGATAGTTTTGATACTATGGCGAAAAGTACGTTCGCGGTAAGCTTGCGGGACATGCATTTCCCGCCGCGCGTTGGGAATCAGTATAGAGACGCCCGAAAACCTGACATTGTCTGATCTGCCTTACTAACCGTCATCAGACCACTACAGCTACCGTTGTGTTATCAGGATACAAGATGTGATCCTCGGAGCCTTCAGTCTTTGACTTTTATTAAGTCCAACACTCTATCACTGAGCAACGAACCCACTGTCCTGTTTGTTGCGATCAGGAATATTGTCTGGCACTGAAACGTAGTTACCGATCTGGTTACCGAGTATGCCATTTCCTTTACAATTTATGCCTAAGTAGATAGCCCCAACGGGTAGGTATTGAAAGACACAGCCATTCTCGAGTAGCAGATGCGTAGATAGATAAGATTCACTCTGAACTGCCGAGAATGGTAGCAGGATAGAAAACAGTAGTATTTTTATTGGCAGATAACATTGGTAGTGAAGAGAAGGAAGACTGATGGAACACCACGTGGGGTTGGTCGACGACAGAAATGGTCGTTCCAGTTCCTCTTGTATTTTCCGGCACTACTATTTGCTTGGATTGCTAGCCCCTGTGCGGCTACTGTTGGAGCTCGAGCACGAGCCACAATGCAGAGTGGGACGAGTGAGTTTCTTCAGTGATCAGCGGACGTTCATCAACGAGTGTCATTAGTTTTATTATTGAATACCTATTTCATAAAACAAACATAAAACACAGACTGTGCTGATAGAGACGAATAGGCGACTTTTAGGAAGCAGTGCAGAAGTAGAAGATGCGATGCGAATATCACCCTATTCTATGGTTACATCTGCTTAAAGGATCTTGACAGAACCCGAAACGGTAGGCCAATCAACTTCTTGCTCCAGCGATCGCATGTTCTGCGTCTTTACCGCTACCTGGAACTCCCCCGGTTCGCTTCTATTGCATTGAATCTCCTGGAGATTGGCCGTTGGCGGGCTTGTGTGACCTTTATCCCCTTCGGGGTCAGCGTAGTTGTAGGCGCGTCACTGTGCCTGTTTTGCCTCCCCCACGTCAACCGGCGGACTGATCAGCCGTTGGTGATCGGCTGAGTTGTTCTTTCCTTTGCGATGACGCATCGATGAGGCAGGGCGTGTGATGCTGGCCACGTGACCTGCGACCGCCCCGCCCCCATTTTCCGTGAACATTGGCTCTCGCTTCCGTGTCCTCATTTGCTCTGCTGGACCTTTCCGAATTCAGTCGAGCCTTGCGAACAATTCTCGCATTCTTCTATGTTCTTCAACTTACATAGTGAAATGTGCAGGAGAATTTGCAGTAGGAGTGGACCGCGTTGTATATTTCGTGAAAATATAGTGACAAACGGCCAGATACGCTGCTGCTGCTGCTGAGAGTCTTACAAAGCTCGCAATCGCAAATTTTTTAAACGAAAATCCACCCTTTTTATTCGGTACAAAATGAAGAAGAGGTTAGTTGCTATAAAGTGGGTAAAATACAGTATTTGTGCATGTTTCTCCATCAATATTTTTGAATTAATAGGGGCATTGAAAATGAACTGAAAATGCATGCTAATTGCATAGCCGTTTTTTGCCGAGTGGAAATTTTACAGACGGTCGGGCGGACCCATAGTCGACCGACGGCGTTCTAGGTAGATAGAACTGCCAGAAAAGACAAGGAAGACTGGAATGGTCGTTTCTGGTTTATAAGCCGTCGTCAGCCAGTTATACCACATACCCCCCCCAGTGGTGCACCACCCAAGCCTCGAACTCGCGGCCTCTTTGATCAGAGTCAAGGGCCTTTACTATTGCGTCTTGCTGGTTTTAGATTGGGGATATTGGTACTCGTTGACTAACGTCTACCGGATCGCTAGTGGAAATCTTCTGTCCCGCTCTGCCTAGGCCCTTGATAGAGTCCCCGGTATCCGTAACAGAAATGGCCATTCCAATCTTCCTTGTCTTTTCCGGCAGTACTATCTGTTAGGGCCCAGCTTAGCTGCGAGTGCACGCCGCCCTGACAAGCCGTTCGCACGCTAGACCACCAGTCCTCCCACTCAGAGTGCGCGTGATGACGCACGCAGCTGCGGCCGGGCGCCAGACTCAAACACGCCAACTGCATGAGTCACAAAGCAAATGAATTCGCGCCTTACTTGAGACCACAATCTCATTGGTCCAATTTTGTACACGCGTTCGCTCGCCTTCAATTATGCTGTACAAGGTTTACGGAAAGACTTCTACTTTTGCGCTTTTCTCGTTGTATTCTTCCTTGGAGGCTCACATAAAGCGTAACGTAGACGGCGATATCGCAGTTTTGGCCACTTTCACAACACTATCTGCCTATACTACCAGCTCCTACAGGTATCAGGGACTTTGTCGAGGCCCTGGGCAGAGCGGGACAGATGAGTTGCGTTGGCGGTCGGGTGAACGTTCATCAACGAACGGCGATGTTATGTTGAGTTGCGTGTTAACCAAAACCCCAACTTTACCCAGTAGTCTTTTCTAATCGACACCCTATTTTGGAAGTTCAGCTAGGTCACCTTCCGATATCCCTACAAGAGGCATGGTCAAACTCTTCAGTATTCCCCAAAAACTGAGTATCTGTCGCGCTGTGATTGATGTTTCACATGTATTTCTGCCTCTCGAATTAAATTAAAAAACCCTCCTTCCATTGTCAATGCGTAGACATCAGGTGGACTTACCGGCTGACTTCAATACTTTTTGAAGAAACCAACATTTGCATTGCTCCACTGCCAAACACAAACTCGGATGTATCCATTTTTTTCACAGACAAAACATAAGCTTTTGATTAGCAGTGAGGGTGCTCGCTCTGATGACGTCTGTCATTTTCTGTAGAAGTGAACGGGGCTCACGATTAAACTCTAAAGTCACACGGAGTACAGTTGCCTGCAATTCGAAATGGCTAATCTAATGAGACCTCTTCAACCAGAATCTACGAGGCCAAGCCATGAGCTGTTAATTCCGTATATAGCGAGTTTTCATTATTTATGGAATTAAGTATAACGTAGTGACTGCAGCTTATAAATTCTGCAACTCCCTTGGCATAAATGACCCCGTTCCGATGCAGCCTCTCTGATGATGGCTTCCAGTAAGAATCCGAAACGTCAGGCAAGTAAGGTTCCTATCCCACCGATTGTGTTCACTTCGTCTGCGTTACTTCCTGCGGCTCACCCTTTTGATTGGATCAGCACCGAACTGTTACTTCTAGATTCAAATCCAAACAGTTAACTCGATACTGGACTATAATTCAACGAAGTCGTATTGTCGGCAGTAGATGTTATGCTACGCTGGCGCAATTGGAAACCGAATAAGTTTTCTTTTTAGTTGTTTATGCAGTTCGGTTTCTTTTGTCATGACAGATAACATTTTAGGCAGATGTTATTTCCGGGAAAGAGAAGGGACCCTTATCTGCGCATGTCTCAAACTGTTCTAATATTACCTATGACTAAGGATTCCCGAGGGGATCCGAAACAGCAGGACAATAAACCTCTCGTTCCGGTGGTCGCATTTTCTTCTTCTTCTGAACTGCCCCCCTAGAACTCTCATATTCACTTCCATTAGCGAGAGAAGGGAGACTGGAAAGGGCCACTTCTGGCTTATTAGGTGTCGTCAGCCTATTCATGACAAACCTCAATTGGTGCACCACCCTGGGCTCGAACTTACGACCCTTTCGATCAGAGTCTAACGCTCTAACCACTGAGCCACGAGCTCGTTGTCTTGCCAACTTAGGTCGGGGGATACGAAAACTTCTTAGCGGTCTGTGAACGTTCATCAGCGAGCTAAACTTTTGCGGTCGAAATTAAAAAAAGGAAACATGAAGGTTAGCGAAGGGAGAGGCGAAGGCTCAACTTCCCGTTTCCGCCTAGCCTGTAAGCAAGTGCGCACTTAAGGCACCTTATGACACGCGCTGATCCAGCCGCAAGATGCCAATTCGGTTTCGGTTTAGTTTGCTGTGCTCCCGGAAGAAGAGAGTTTGAAGCTGCATGTGGGTCCTGATACGTGGGCGGCACACAACAGTGCCAGCAGGCATTCTGACTTTTTGCATCCGCTCCCTCCCCCGTCATGCGCAGTGAGATTTGCCTCCCCCCTCCCCCCTCCCCCCTTTTTCTACGGTTCCAGTCAACCCCCCTCCTCCTCCGGCGTAGCGTAAAGCATGAGCTGACCTGAATTCTTTCTCGCTTGCACACACGCAGTTCTTGCGTGTGTATGGATGTGGGTGTGCAGGCCGAAGCAACTGATCCGAGCACCAGAAACGCCGAAAAACGAGGTCTGTGAAGGATGACTTTGAGGTAAACTACAACTGCGACTATCAGACGAGGTTGGATAGGAGGGGGGTGGGGTTGAGTGTATGTGAGCGCCTCTCCAGCTAATTTAACAGTCCTGTCTAACGGAAACCTTGTTCCTGGAAAGATTCGGAGGTTGAGATGGCAAGATTAATGGTTCAGAATCCCAGTTTACTTCCAACTTTAAACAGCAAAATAAAAGATGTTTGCTTAACACATCGACAGTCAGTCAAAACCCATCGTGGCACCGGGAACCCATGCGATTCGAAATCTCACCTGCCTGATTGATTTGTACTCAGCCCCGAATGGAGAGGTTGAAGAACGGAACATGTTTAATGCGCCTTCTAGGTTTTTTTCGGTAGTTCATCAGATTATCAGTTGCTATGCAAAAAATGAACTATACAGCAGATTACTTACCTCCTGAAATATCTCCTGAAATTTTGCAATGTGTTTTTGATTCAAAAAATTACTTAAGCTGGGTTGTAATATTGGCATGCGATTATAATCGTTCACCGACCGCTAACTAAACTCACTTGTCGCGCTCGTCCTTTGCCTTGGGCCGCATTTTCGGGCCATGGCAGAAGCTGTAGCAGCTATTAGTGTAGGCAGATTGTATTGCCGACAAGGATAAAGGAACCTGGAATGGCCGTTTCTGGTTTATTAGCCATCATCAGCCAGTCATTCCCAGACCCAAGGGGTGCACAACCCGAGCCTCGAACTCGTGACCTCTTCGTCAGAGCTAAACGCCCTAACCAGTGAGCCGCGAGCTCGTTGTCTTGCCCGTTTTATTTGGAAGATATTGACGCTCAATAATGTACTCGCTTGTTCTGCTCCGCCTATTGATTATCTTGCAGTCAAATCAGAAAATCAATTTTTGAACGAGCCTCTTTTTGACCTTCTGAAAAAACGTCGCCCTGTAAAAAATGGCTTTCTAAGTAGTATGCATTTTTTATTATGGATTTGCGAGCTCTTCTAAAGTCAGCTATATAGCATAGAACATATTGCAGGAAAAGACTATTTCTTGCAATCGTTTGATAAGAAAGTGTGCCTTCAATTTTAGCGCTTGAAAGTTTGAACATTATCTTTTGGTTTTCGAAAACTTTCTACATTGACGTATACTTTTTAAAGCTTACGGCGGTTACATATAAATTTAAGGTTACCGAACATCGTATACATTTTGTCCTAAGACAGTCACACATTTGCCAGTAGAAGTGAATATGCGCGTCCCAGGAAGAAGTTCAGAAGACGAAGATCAGACCGCTGTAAAGAGAGTTTTATTTTCCTCACGTTTTGGATTCTGCCTAGAATCCTTAATCATAGGTTATCGTTGAAAAGTCTGAAACATACGCATGTATACTGTAACATCAATAACTCGACAGATATAATGGCGGTATTATAAATGAACATTTCACGGTTTTAAAAATCTTTATGATTAAAGAACATTTAAAACTGAAATATACTCCTTCCTCGAATATTGAAGTTAAATACAACCTAATTTTCTACCAGCTGAGCACACCAAAAAAGAATATTTTATGCATGCTTTCTATAAAAAAATGTTTAATTAACAAGTGCAGTGAAAATCAGTCTGAAAAATGCATACTAATTATATAACCACTTTCACATAATGTACATTTTTGCAATTGCCTGAAAAGAAGCTCGCACAGAAGCCGGCATCCTTAAGTGACTGAAATATCTTGGAATTATGCTGCAGGATACTCCACCTTTCAATTCCTCACTGAAGTAATATATATGTATTGACAAGCAGTTCCAGGAAATCGGTTTATATTCAGCATGTTGAACCGGTATGGCCATATCTTTTCCTGAAATCGGACCTTGTTGCGAAAGACTGCCCGTGTTTTAGAGGTCAGTCTTTCAGGGCCATTTGCTGAAGGCTAAACTGTCGCATGCTACGATGTCCACCATGTGCAGGACGATAACTTGCAGTCTGACTCGTCGTCCTCGAGCGATCGATTTACACTCCTTACATCATCCCCGGATGAGGAAGAAGAGGAGACGATTTCTGAGACCAAAGTGTATTCAGGCTGACAACGGACAACGGTCTACCGCAAGGCAACCAATACCATGCGCATTCTCCACTTCAGAAACAATCACCCCGTTGGTCACAAACGCAGTTGTGTTAGGACCCTTTTCCAACGCGTTCAGACACACTGCAGTGACAAAAATGGGAAAAAGGAGGAGATAAAGTACTTGCATGCCCTATTTCACGCCAACGGTTATCCGAAGTCCTTTGTACGCAAGTGTCTTGAGAAGCCCCACCATGGGCGGTCGAAAGGAGATGACCCTAAGTTCTGGCTCGCAATCCCTTATGTGAAGAATGTATCAGAGGCGGCTGCAAGAATCCTGAAACCATTCGGGATTGGTGTGGCTCACAGGCCGGAAACAACCATCAGACAGCAACTCATGAGGCCCAAAGACCCGCTACCTCTGACAGAACAATCAAGTAGGGTCTACAGCATACCATGCCAAGACTGCACTGCAAGGTATGTCGGTGAAACGGGCAGACGCGTTGGCACAAGGATGCATGAGCATCAGCTTGCAATCAACCGCGAGGATAAGCTGTCTTTGTTCTATGACCTCGTAAAGCAGAAGAAACACAAATTTGCATTTGAAAAAGCAAGGGTAATAGGCCGGGCCAACGACAAGATGGCCAGACTGCTGCTAGAAAGTTGGTCCCCAACTGGCACACTAAACAGAGCCATGGAACTTCATCCCGCCTACCAAGCGCTCCGCGAAAAACTAACATCGGCCCAAAACGGAGCAATAGGTTGGGCGGCGAGAGATAAACAGGGCCAACAGCCGGTAGCCGTGAGCAAAGAGGGTGGAAACTCTCACAATTCACAAAGACGACTTGACACAGCTCATGACAGCGCGAGCAATTCAAAAAGCCACGAAAATCGATCGGCGCAATCGACTGACGCATGGTCGAATGGACGTTCACATCTATCTGACGCACACAGGAATACAGACACCTTGCTCTGACGATGAAAGCGAGCGAGCTTTTGAAACGTCAGCCTGAATATACTTTGGTCTCAGAAATCGTCTCCTCTTCTTCCTCATCCGGGGATGATGTAAGAAATATTTTATCTGGACCTCGAATTTTCTCGCATATTAATTTACCCTCCTCCCCTTTAGTTGGCAACCTTTCAAGCCCCGAGATTTGGCTCACGCTGTTCCGTATGCTGCTTTTTAACTAGGTTTTTAAACAGCTCACAGGACGAGGATTTCATCCAATAAACACCACTAACTCCACTGAGGTGATGAAATGTAACTGAACCAAACCATCAACCCAAAAATCTGCATTTGCCGCTTTCCAGATGTGCATCTTAATGACTATGTTGTCTCCGTGACGCATCAATTTTCACGTATTTTCCGAGTAAACCTCCCCTCATTTCGCTGCAACTGGCTAGTTCGAGTGGACGGGTTTCAATAAATGGAGGTGCGTTATTAGGTGTACGGTTCTGAATAATCCCTCCTCAGACGAAGAAAAAAAGAACTCAAAGCTCACAAAGTGCTATAAACTCACCGACCGCTCCCCGGTTATATTTTATAGTGTGCAAATTACCGCCCAGTTCATTTACTGGGTGTTTTTTTTCGTGCTGAACGGCTTAAGGTGTGTGACGATTGGGCCCTGTGACAGGGGACATAGCTGAGACCGATTGCGTCGACACGTACACACCTGAAGTAAACCCTTGATTGTGCGCGCTCTTAAAGCCCTTCCCGCACTCACCGATCCATCGTCGGTTATGCTTTATTGTTTGCAGACCATCCCCTAAATGAGCGACCATCTTACTGGGACATTTTTTGCCCTGCGCAACGACTTAAGGTGTGTGACAATTCGGTCCCGTCAGGGAACAGGTCGATTACGTAGACAGACACTCCGACTTAATCCTTAAGTGTACGCGCTCTAAAATCCCCTACCGCGCACAAACGCACATGCCCTTTTGCCGATGCCTGCACTTTCTGAACATTACTCACGAGTTGAAATTGCTTGGGCGTGGCCGCAGTGGCCGTCTGACTGGTTGGCTGGCAACACCCATGCAACCGAAGCCCACATCCTCTACGGCAGTACGGCCCATTGTGAGCTCACTCCGGGTGCGTATTTTAAAGAACGGAATCAATTAGGCCATTTGCTGACGCTGTAGGTAGCTTTTACGTACTCGAGCGTTACATAATGCCCATGGGGACTTGCGAAGAACATTAGTTTCGCTCCAGTGAAATGGAAGAGTGAAGGCGACCGGAGATGGACGTGGTCTATGCAGCTACCGTGACCGGTCCCATGCTGTATCCGCACCAGACTTGATTCATCAGGAAAGTACGCTCAGAATTAGAGGATGCGATCATTGGAACAAGACTGTTATTTGCCTGACGTTTTGAATTCTGCCGGGAAACCTTCATAAGGTAGGCATAAAGTACCCTATTCTACGGTTTTCTCAGAAAAATGGCTCTCGATAGAATCCTAAACGTCAGGCAAACAAAATTCTTGTTCCAGCGATCGCATCTTCTACTTCTCAACTGCTTTACGGAACTCGAATCTTCGCTTATATTGTACATACACTAATGAGGGATGTCGAAAGATGCGAAAGTGCGACTTCCAGATAGTAATCGGGAAGACGTAAATGCGACCACTGCCACAAGAGATTTTTTTGCCCGTAGCTTCATTTTTATGCTCATTCCCATCGCCGTCCTTGCCTGATAGCGCCCCTTACTATGGATTGTAGCACGAATATGAAGCGGAAGAGTTCGAAATGATACTTTCAAAATAAAGCTTATTTCTCTCCTTTTTCGCACATACAGAGTTATAGTTAAGGGTTAGGCTATCAATATTGCCACCTTAAATTGCAGGTTTAGCCATGGTCATTATGAGATTCGAGTTTTCATTTTTCGGCCATTTTTCAGACCCTACTTTCGCGTATTTTAGAGAACGCGCTCTTTTTACGCTCTACTAGTGTAATTAAACAAGCTAGTGATGGAAATATGTTTTTTAAAGTTATTTTTGCCTATTTCAATTACGTTAATCCCACCTACTTCTGACATTCACATATAACAAAAGTCCCTGTATATCGTTTGTTGAGTGGGTCCACAGATTCCCTCGTCGTCGCAAGAAATATGAAAGCCGCTTTTAGTAGTGTTTAAATGCTGCCATCCGTTCCGGTGCACTGGTAGCTACAAATTCGGCTATGCAAGTACAACAGTGGGCGAGCGAGGCAGAGAGAGAGATAACGGTAGCCATGGAAACGCCGAAATATATATATATCTATTCACTCAGAAACGTGCGAACACCGATCGAATAGGCTTCAGAACCAAGCAAAGTTCATGTGGTGGTCAGAGGTCCCCAACGGGTGACCGCCTGCCAGACCGATTCCGGCCAAGTCATAAAAGCAGTAAAGGAGCTATGACAGCATTTGGGAAAAACTTGATACAGAACTGTTTCGGGCTTATTAGTCTTCATCAGCCGAGCATAACCCTGAACACCAGCTGGTCGGAAAACACAAACAAACGCACTCACAGACGGCACAGTTTGTCCACCACTGGTGTCTATCAGATGGGTCATAAGCACTTCATCGAACCGCAGTTCATCAGCGCCTCGCCACCTGCCATCTGCTGTCATTGCTGATCGGGTATATATTCACTCAGTGTATATATGAATGAATGCAGGTGTTTCACCGATCTAGTCAAAGAATAATTAAGTTCCGCTTTGCCAAGGAGCTCGCAACGCAAACCCTCAATGACCGTCACATAAAGAAAAAGGTGATATGATGAAGAAGTGGATCCGACAAAGCAAAGGAAGACAGGAATGGCCATTTCTGGCTTGTAAGCCATCATCAGCCAGTCATACCCAATCTCGAGGGTTGGCACCTCCGAGATTTGAACCAGGACCTTCGGTCATTGCGTTAGAGACGCTGCCTCTAGTCCCCTGCAGGGGACCCGTGGACTAGATGTCTGGGCTTATATCGCAAGGTAATCAATTTTAGAAACCCACTTAAGTAACCTTCTTAATCGAAGACGCATTTTTGAATTGCATTAAAAATTTCATGCGATTGGTTCCCGAATGTGTGTTTTTTATTAGTTTCATGCTTACAGGGCGTACCAGCTTTGTGAAGGAACATTAAGACAAATGATCAAGTGGCCCGTTTGACACTTGCCATTTTTAGTTATTCAGACAAAGACAAGAGAGACTGAAGTGGCCGTTTCCGGCTTATTAGCCATCGTCAGTCAGTCATACCCAGACCCAAGTGGCGTCCCATCCGAGCCTCCAATTCACAATCTATGGATCAGAGCCTGACTTCTTACCACCAGACAACGAGCCCGTTGTCTTGCCGGTTTAAGTAGGGAGATATTGATGCTCGTTTATGAACGTTCACTGACCACCAACGGAATTCACTTGATCCGCTCTGCTTTTGGCTTAGACCTCATTTCTGGGGTCCTGACAGTCACTGTAGCAGCTACCAGTATAGTCAGATAGTAATACCGGTCATTCCAATCCCCCTTGCCGTTGCCAGCATTACTACCGGCCTATACTATTCTGTACTATTTTCTTCTGTTTTAAACTAATTGCTTCTAGGAATATATTACAGTAAATAATCCTCAGGAGGGACCGTCATGTCCAAAAATCTCGTCAGTATAAATTCAGCTTTCAAGGGTAGCATATTTTCCAACATGATTGCAATGCGTAATTGAGTTATTATGTAGCCCAATTCATGCTCGGCAGTCCCACGAGAATCCCTCAAAGTAAGGCGAAGAAACCTGACTTGTTGCTGCACGCCATCTTGCCTGCTATGTGTGACGTCATAGGTACTTTTAGTTGTCAGGTTAGTGAGTGAATTCAATGCGGCAATTTCCAAATGTGTAGCGTGAGCACATGCCCAAACGGCTCTTTACTACAGAGCAATTCTCTTGTACGGGTTCGTTTAAAAAGACACACCAGAACATGAGTGAGTTCCCACGCTGTTTATTCAAGTGCACTTCAAGGCCATTACAAGGTCATTTTGGTCCTTGCCATATTTTGAGCCAATCGCTCTTCCTTATCAAACGGTTTTGCTATCAAGGACACGGGCGAAATTAATTGCCAGAAGTAGAAGATGCGATCACTGCAACAAGAATTTAATTAGCCTGACGTTTGAATTGCCAAGTATTGCGTGCAATAACCTCCGCCAAGGCCTGCTGTGCGTGTGTTTGCGCGTGTCAGAGACTTGCATGCAAGCGACCTCATATCTTCTATGCAGCTCACTGACTCGGTGAGAACCAGTGTAGATTTCCGGTTTACTGCTTGCGATAGTTCTCCTGCGCACAATACTCTCCGGGGTTTATGGGCTTTCATCTACCCCACCCCCTTCCCCCCTTCCCCGCCCATCCCAGATTAGACTTTCTCTACATAGGCGTGGCTCGCTTCTCAGCCGGATGTGATTTTCAACGTAGCTCCTCCACCCGCCCACAGTCAAAAGGCTTCCTTCGCGCAGAGAGAGACACCTTTCCTCTCGTCTCTGCTTACTTCCCTGCAAGAAAGTTTTAGATTTTGACTCTAATAGTAAAAAAAGCCATCAGAAGGCGTGAACGTCAACCAGCATGGACCACAGCTTCCACCAGTGAGATGTGATGTAATCATTTGTGAATTCTGGAGTATACGTAGTAGTAGTAGTAGTAGAAGTAGTAGTAGTAGAAGTGGTATTAGTCGTAGTAGTAGATTTAGTAGTATTAGTATTAGTAGTAGTAGTAGTAATAGTAGTAGTAGTGGTAGTAGTAGATGTAGTAGTAGTAGTATTAGTAGTAGTAGAAGTAGTAGTAGTAGTAGTAGTAGTAGAAGTATTAGTAGTAGTAGAAGTAGTATTAGTAGTAGAAGTAGTAGTAGTATTAGTCGAAGTAGTAGATGTAGTAGTAGTAGTAGTAGTAGTAGTATAAGTAGTAGTAGTAGTAGTAATAGTAGTAGTAGTATTAGTAATAGTAGTAATAGTAGTAGTAGTAGTAGTCGTAGTAGAAGTATTAGTAGTACTTGAAGTAGGAGTAGTAGTATTAGTAGGAGTAGATGTAGTAGTAGTAGTAATAGTAGTAGTAGTAGTAGATGTAGTAGTAGTAATAGTAGTAGTAGTAGTAGATGTAGTAGTAGTAGTAGTAATAGTAGTAGTAGTAGTAGTAGTAGTAGTACGAGTAGTAGAAGTAGTAGTAGTAGTATTAGTAGTAGCAGTAGTATTAGTAGTCGTAGTAGAAGTATTAGTAGTAGTAGAAGTAGTATTAGGAGTAGTATTAGTAGTAGTAGCAGTAGTAGTAGTAGTAGTAAGTGTAGTAGAAGTAGTAGTAGTAGTACTGGTTTGTGGAACCTGTGCCCTTAAAAGGTCAACAGCTGGCTGTTTTAAATAGCAATGTCAGTACTTGTGACCTTTTAACCTTTCAATAAATCATCTGAAATATAAATTCAAAAATTCAGTCAAAAAAGCACAAGCAGAATTCCGTGCAGTAGAGTTAAAACGTCTGTTTTACATAATCCAGTGGTCCATAGCTTTTGCCAGTGAGGTGTTCTCCAAGCATTTGCGAATTCTACGAAATGTGCAGTAGTTCAAGCCAGAATGTATTGTTGGTTTGTCCTCAGGCCTTGCGTATCGCTGGCCCACAAACCCCGCAATACATTCACCATGATCCACCCCCCAAATGGTTGGGCTTGAGTGATGTAGGGGGTACTGCGACGTCTTCATTCCATACTTATTTTGGGCATGGTTTGTGAAACCTGTTTCCTTGAAAGGTCAACAGTTATAAAACTAGTTAACAAGAACAGTAATTGTTTGGTTTTAACATTTCAATTAGTCACCCACTGAAAGGTAAATTCAAAAATTTACTTTAGCGTCAAAAAACAGGAATAGAGTGTCATGAATTGGATTTAAGATGACTGTGTTACCTAATCCAGAACACAAATACAGCTACATGGAGGGGCTAGCTGGGGTGCGTGTTGGGAGTATCGTCAGTAGACGTACTTTTTCGAGCCCTCCGGTCAACATCACTGAATCACCCCTTCTGACTAACACCTTGGCTATGAGTCATGCAAGAGTTCATGCGAAAAGAAAAAAAGATGAAAAAACTGAACGCTGAGTGATAGGAAGCGTGAACATGTTTTTGCGTGAGCATCAGATTGTGCGGCTGTGCCTTCTATCAGCAAGTTGGCTCGATGCACCTTTTCAATCAAATCGCAAACATATGTGGATTGGTCAACTGGAGGTCACGGTGGTCCAACCCGAAAGTAGTCGAAGGTTTTTGCACGTTGGGAGGAAAATAGTTGCATTTTTCAAAAATTGAAGCCGTTTCTACACGTGTTGTCTCTCAGTTTACCAGGTTCGGTGACAAAAATACACGCAAATGCACGACTTTTAAAGCGCAAATCTATAGAAGAGCTTGAACCAAACTAATAATAACGCACTTTATTCATATCCTTAGCCAAATTGTAACCGACTAACCTGGGAGAAATTTTGACCATGATTCAAGTTACCCGCAACTCACCTGCTTGTCACCTCTCGTGAGAATTTTGGTACTATCGAACATGAATGTGTTGTCGGGTCTCGATGAATGAGCCGCCACTTAAGAATTAGCGCCATTTCACCGCACTGCTGCTGCGTGTTCGGCAATTCGCGTCTTGAGACAAAGTTGCTTTGGCCGCAACTGCAGCAAATCGTACAGATGAATCCAAAGGGTTCTTGCTGTGACAGTGGGTTTTTCGGTAATATTTGGTTTCCAGCGCTGGCAGCGGTGCTTTGGTGTCACTCGATGGAAGAACTATTTGTCACTCGGTACAACTATATGTTAAGGATGACTTATATGGCTCCCTAAACCGGAATAAAATTGCGCGCACAAACTCACAGCACCAGGAAATCAAAAGCAACCCTTAATCGTCAATGACTGCAATTTTCGACATGGTTGATACATTTCCGTGGAAACCTCGTCAAGTTGCACTGCATTCAAAGCGGCGAAAATTAGATTTAGAATCGAAATGATGATAGGGTCTAAATTTTGGTATAAGTTCGGAGCCCGGATTATGTTTGCAGTCAGGTTGTTGGTAAGATGCGGAGCCAGTTTACCTCCCTGAAGTTTATCTCAAAGCCACCTAGATGGAGAATTCCTATTCTCTTGCTCTGTTTCGGTGGGGGGGGGGCATATAAGTCCTCTTTACCGTCCTTTGTGAGCCGACAGAAATCGGACCTTTCTTAGCGCGATCGCCCACTTCATTTCTTGCGCTTACAAGCCTTGATTTTTCGGCTGTCATTTCTTCCTAGACCTACGTCGCTCATTTTAGTTGCAGTAGGTCCGGGGAACCCAAGGGCGTAGGCTCACAAGGCCTGCGAAAGTAAATAAATGTTTCACGTCAATTGCATGGCAACTTTCCGAAAGTAGTCCGCGGCAGCCCATGGATACTACTCCTCCTACGAGATACAAGAAGGAGGCAATCCGGTGAATGCCCATCTTCTGTGCAAAATTAAAGTGAAGGGCGACAGAGAGAAAATACAGTAAGCGCACAAGCAATGAGACGGAAAATGCACATAATAATTTAACGCGGGCAGAGCGCATAGCTATCGCAGTGGTTGCAGTACAATCGTTTGGCCAAATGCCCTACTAAAAGGCAGGAGTCACTATAATGAGAGATTTATTGTGGGTAAATAACTCCCAGTTGCTGTCTCAGGCGGCAGTGGCCATTGGCGAAGGCAGGGCTAGTGCCGACTGCCTGCGAGCGAGAGGCAATTGCTTAAGTAGGATTGCGGAGCAGGTCCACGTTTTCTCCAATTGGTGCGTGGGACATAACCCGACGGAGTGTCGTGTCTGGGGGCGTGAACTGGGTCGCCGAGGGAGGGGTTGGGGGGGGGGGGAGAGAAAGGGAATGGTTCAAGTGACGCTTGGGCAACCGCGACTACCTGGTCAAGTCTCTGCAGATCAGCGCGTCCGAAAGCGCCCACTGAGATATTGGATGACCTTGAGGCAGCTGGCCTTGAAGGAGGGTGCTGAAAAAAGCAATGCTGGGCGTCGGCTACAAACGCAGTGAAAAATATTATCAATGTGTACCAAAGAGGAGGCTGGAATTGCCACAGCTGACTAGCTTGAGGTTAAAAATCAGCCATCCTGAGTTAAGGCACAGCCTGCTAATCTCCACAATCTGTAAGTCGCGATTCGAAATTTAAAAATTCCCGTGGAGCCTATCGCTTGACAATCTGGCCTGATCACAGCACGCTACAGAGCTGTGAGCCGCAGTGTAGAGATCTCACAAGCGACCAGCTGCCCCCATCAGATCGGGTCACTAGTCCACCGTTGCCTTCACCTAAAGGTAGCATTAGTGATTCTCAGGGCAAGCTCCCTAACGTGTGTTTCGCGAAATAATTCTTTGCTTAATCACAAAAATTGCAAGAAAACCTCCGTTAGGCACAGGTCGCTGGCTCCGCATATCCACGAAAATTACACCATGACAAAGAAAAAGGCAAAGTTTGCTATGTCAGGTATGATCTTGTAGCTAGGAAATCAAATATTTTATTGAAAACCATCAAATAAAAATAGCACGTCATGACCAATCAATTATTTAAGGCCTGATATAAATTATAGCAAACGATGAAAGTATAATCCAACCAAAACACCGTTAAGGACTTGAATATGTACAACCTACTAGTTCTTCGTATATTTTCCTTTGGCATTTACAGTCGCTGTAATGCAGACTGACATAGAAATAACCCAGTTTTCTATGGTCAACTGGTTTACGAAATTATTAAGCATACAATCCAATTTTTCCTGCTTAAAATAATGTTTACTGGGCTGGTGTCGATTTCTTAGCAATAATGCAAAGAATTTTTCGCTAAGACTGAGGCTCCGATTGTCGATTATATCAAAAAACATCGTTCCTCCGTTTATGGTAAAAAAAGAACTTCAACACTTGCAGAAAAATAATCTTTAACAGCTCATTCGTTTCTTGGTTTGCGAAAAATCGCGCTTTCTTCTACTTGTATTCAGCTGATATTCATAGCTGTAAGATCAGAGTTTCTGGGCCCAGGAGTTACTCATTTATTTATTACTACACGAAAAACAAACGGTCCTGATCTGTGGTAGAAAAAATATCATTAAAATTACTTGGACAGCCGAGAACGTGCGATTTTCTCCAAATCCAGCCCCGGTCCCCTTCAATAGAACAGCTTTGAGATGTTGCCTTCTCTAATAAATGGCTTGTGGACCTGAAATAATTTCCAGAAATCAAAACTAACAGCAGCAAGTGCATATTCCTAGCTACATACTGGACTTTAATTGTGCGTATGTAATTGAAGAACGTGTTAGAGGTTATATCGATCACTTTTTAAGATACAAATGACGGGTAACTATCTAAATATAGCATAACTTACAGAGAAACAACCAAGATTTGCCAAAATTTTAGTTAATTAATGCGGTGCGACCCCCCTACCGCTCCGACCTCGGGTGTGATAAATGAAGTTTTCCACCGTTTTTTTCGAAATATGTCATCAATTTGCAAAAATACCATTTACAGTTGAGCTAATTCTCATACCTGCCTCCATTGGAATTGCATTGCCATAAGATTAGATTTTGTGGTTCCAGGTGGGATTGTTTTGAAACTTTCCTCGTTTGTATAACGAAGTGTTCGATAGCCCAACGCGCGCAAACAATAGGGTTTGATTTGTGACATTAAATAACCTGGGAAAGTACATACTACCCGGAAATGTCCCATATTTTACACGTTCAACCGGTCTTTCTTCAAACAAACAACGTTCACCTGCATTCGTCTTTAATAAAAAGGCTTTCTGAGCCTAAATTTTACTAAAAAAACAAAACTAACAACAGCAAATATGTGCCAACCTTCATACTCAGATTTCGACCATGACATTTTACAAGTAAGTCACTTAATGCAGGTATGTAATTAATGACTGAGTCAGAGATTATTATGATCGTTACCTGGCATGCTAATATACAGATGGCGAGAAGTTATTTTCAGCAGCATCTAAGTGAATAGTTTTCAATCGAGCCTGCCACAAAAATTAAGTGAAGAAGTTGGTTGCCATGTGACTTCATTCGACCGCAAAATAAAGGGGAGGGTTTTCAGAGAAAGGAAAGAAAGCATTTCTACCTCCCCCCCCCAAATACTCTCCCCCTTATTTGTCTTTGGTCGCTAGGTGTGTGCCTGTAATGTCTAAAGCCTGAGCTCCAGTACACGCAGGCCTGCGCTAATTCTTCATGCAACCGGATCAGATTGGCGAACCTCGCTCTCAGATGATTTTTGCATACGCATGAGCGTAGGCGATCGCTTGGCGTCGTGGTTCAAATGACAAATCATTGGCGTCAGTAGCGTGAACTAGGCTTCAAATCCCCAGGGTTTGTGATATGTGATTGTGTTGTCCAGAGCTCAGCTAACGACAAAAATAAGGTCCAGTCCCTTGATCATTGATTACTTGTCATAAAAGTACACCCTCCGGGAGCCGAGGTCGGCACTTTAAAGCAAAACAGTGAATACACGATCATACAATCAAGACAAATCAAAACACCCAAAATATGCCCCAAAAATGTCCAATTTCAGGCCCTTGACATGTTCTCTGCTTTTTCAGGGCGCTTTTACGAAAGTTGTTGTTTTATATTTATAGCTATATGTCCAAGTAGTCTGCAACTTCCTTTGACCATTCTACTTAATAGGGAGATTCCTTTTTTGAAGAGTGCACGTCCTAGCCAAAACTCCCCTTGTAATAGACGTATACGCTCATACGCTAAAACAATAACTAATTACTTTGTTCCGATGGTCCTTACACCAACAATTGGCAGGACTGAAGGCCTTCCTGATTTAACTGGGATATAGTGGTATGTTACGTGGCTAGCCAGCACAGTCGCACTGCAAACTTAAGGTCAAACTACCGCCAAATCAACCAATAATAAGTGTGTATGGAACGTTCTTAGAGCTGATTGGGGCTGATTGGTGGGGGTTGGTCGTGAAGCCAGGTATGGGAAAGCGGAAGCCGCTTGAACGTCAAGCTACAGATACAACAGAATAAAATAGACTGCTAGAATCAGAAGACGGCATTGTAGAGAAAATGGATACTGAAGATTGATGAACGTCAGTAAGTGTACTGCCAGATCGCACTCCCAAGCAGAATGCTGCTATTTTGTTGACCGAGATTCGAGATGAAAGCATCCTTATGACGATTTGTATTTTCCTCTATTTGCTCTAAATTCCTAGGTTAACCGACGGAGCTTGCTGTATTTTACTTTTTGCAACTGAAGGGGAAAGTCTTGGAAGCTCTGGCTGATTTCAAAAAAATATATATATATTGAGGTGCTGCGCGTAACAGTGTTAGGATAAATTATCTGTAAAGCCTCAGGGCGCTTCAGTTTGTTGATTTTTGAAATCCATGTCCTGACCGCATTGTAGGCTACTGACCTATCTACAGTGGATTCCATATTTCATTAAATCCCCACCTATTTCTGACGCCTGTGTTCGAATGAAAAAAAAGTAACTTCAGAAGAAACTTAAGCAAGAGTCCTGAAGGTGTTTAAGTTGCGTCGGAATTCCGGCATTTGAAAGAGCTTGTTTGTGATTCCCTGTAAAAAGTATACCTTTTAAAACGTGGTCACTTAAGTAGTATGCACTATTGTCGTTTATTTTTACCACCCTGATAAATACAAATATTTTTTAATGCACAAAAGGTGCTTTCTTGGACTCCTTTGGTAACTTATCACAGCTTCTTCATTGCTTTCACTCGAGTCTCGGGTGGTGTACCACCTGGTTTTGGGTGTGAGTAGTCCATGATGGCTAATGAGCAAGAAATGGCCATTCCAGTTTCCCTTGGTCTTTTGTAAAGTTCTCTCATGCGGTTACATCAAACTTGGACTGCTAAGGGCTAAATGCAGATGACAGACTCCTTGCCCCGTCCACACTGCCAAAGCTCTCCATTTTCGCAGTTAAAAGGACTGACGCTGAACGTAGGCGTTACTCATCTCACCCCCCTCTTTCCCGCTGGGAATCTAATTACCGTTATTTTCTCACCCCCTCACAGTGAGAGAAAACCGGCCTGGTCCAATTCAAGTATGACGTCGGTTTCGGATGAGCGGCCCGCGTCGACCATCGCCACTCCCACCGCCGCCGTATCCAAACCTGCCCTGGAGACAGCCACAAGACCAAAGTCCTTGAGTATGAGTGCTGACGGCTCGGTGGAAGTCATCCAGACGGCGCGCATCACTGATCCCTTTGCTGCCCAGGTGGACGCGGCCAACGCCGAACATGTGGCCTACCTCCGGACAATGATTTCCAGTCTTCTAGACAACCAGATGACTCTCTCTTCGGCCCTCGACGAGACTCGCGAGGCCTGTGCGCAGCTTAGTCTGGTGAGTCGTGTGAATCCATGATTTTTTCAAGTCTGCCTGGCACATAGTACTAACAAATACACAGTAGGCTAATGTAACCCCGTAAGAGACGGGAATATTTACTATCGTCAGTCGGTCACATCCAATCCTGGAAAACGATGTTTTTGATCTCAATGCAGTGATATACGAGCTGAAGTCCTAAGGGTCGAGCTTGGGGGATATATTGAGTGACGTTTGCTCAGATTGAAAAACAAAGTACGGCTTCCTTTCTCGCTTTGTTTTTGTTTACTTATCTGACGCGTACGGGGGAGTAGTAGAAGATGCAGATGGATATGGCCAAAAAAGACAAGGGAGACTGAGTAAACGATATTGATTGTGATCTTTATTTTGTATTAAATTCATACAAACTGTATTTAAATGCACGCAAAATTGGAACTTAAACCATGTATGCGTATATACGAATGCGAGAAAAACCGCTACTCGTTGTGCCCTATTAGACCTTTGAAGTCGTGTTCTGAAGAACAGCGGTCTTAAAAACAGCGTTACCAGTAAACCCAACGGAGACCGAAATGGCCATTTCTAGCCTATCAGCCATCATCAGGCAGCCATACCAAACCACGGGTGGTGCACCACCCGAAGCTTGAACCCACGACCATTTGATCAGAAGTCTAATGCTCAACTCATTGAGCTACGAGCTCATCGTTTCGCCGGTTCAAATCGGGAGTCTTAATGCTCTTTGATGAATGCTAACCGCTCGCTATCGAAACTCATTTTTTCCTCTTTACCTTGGGGTTCATTCTCGGGATGAGTGAGTTCCGTTAGGAATCGATAAACGTGCGCTAACGAGTGTCAATATCGCCCGGTATATACAGGCAAGACAACATGCCTGTTGCTATGTCCTATAACTACTGCGCTAGTTGTGACCGTTGCCGATGAGTGGTTTAACTGATACTCCGAAACGTCAGAGCACCTTCTTCTTCTGAACTGCATCGCGGAACTCGATATTTCGCTTCTATCCGCGGAATTAACATTCTAGCTAAACAAAGCTGGATAATGTTGGTATTCGCGTGCTCAAAATAATAAAACAAGGGGCGGCGTTTGGCCGGAGAAATAGTGCCACAGAGCCGCCTAATTATAATCAGAAGGAGCTTGCAAAACTGTATTTTAAATGGTGAATAAACTGACGACGCACCTTCCACTAGTAGCTCCGTACAGTCTGGAGCAAAGCGTACTACGGGTTATCTAGGTCAGGCAGACTGGGGTTAGATTTACTCGCCTCAGTAACCAGTTCCCTACCGACCACCGATCGCTAACTCGCTCACTCTAGAGCCCCGTCAGCAGTTAGAGTGATCAACGAGCCGCGGCTTCGAGCCTCGAGTGCTGCTGCATCACCTAGGGTCTTGGTATGACTGACTGATGACGGTTAAGGAGCCAGAAATGGCCTCATTCCAGTCTCCTTTGTCTTTGCGTTAATCATTTGCATACTCTCCAGGTGCCCTGACTATATTCAGGTCGGCCTCTGTCTACGCACGCTTATTGGCCAAATCTCAATGTTAGTATGTTTACAACATCTACTATAGAACCGCCCCGCCCCCGTCCTCTTCCACTGACTCACTATGAGATTGTGCGTTTTTATAGCTCGTAACAAGTAATCACACCTCTGACGCATGACTCAATTAGCCTGACGCATCGGACCACGTTTTACGCACAACAACTGCATAGCGCGCAGAACGGGCCTTCGCCGATGCGACGCGATTTCTAAACATTGCGACATCAGCTGTGTGCAACCCATACGCATAGGACATCTAGCCCAGGCGTGCGCAGATTAGTCACGCACACACACACATACTGTTATCGCATATTGCATGCAGGGAAACTGGAAACAGTTGTTGTGCCCCTTTTCTTTCTGCAAATCAGATAATCCGGCTGGAGCCGGGCACACCTTAATCTGCGCATTTTAAAGTCACTTAGCCCGCGTAGAACTTATTGCAGAAATCGCATTACATATTCGTGCTTGTCAAAGCATTTTGCTTAATGTTTTTGCTTAACCCTTTACAATTTATACTGACAAGGGCAGGCAGTTTTTGCGATAGTACATTATAGGAATACGTCTACACCTCCTACTTACGGCTCTGTTAGCGCATTCGGAATTTCACAAGGTTCAAAATTTAACTTCAATTTGTTGCTCAACAGGACACTTATTATCTCGAGCAGTAAACAGAAAAATTAAATACAGCTTATTGCATGAGGATGCTACAAGAAGTTGGTTAATGCCCATCGCCGTATTTTACTGTCGTGTACAGGTCCATCGATGAACTGCCAAACCCATACAGATGGGCGAATGAATACTGATGAACATAGAAGATGAAGGCGCGATCACTGTGATAGCACTTGTATTTCGATTTCGTTCTCAGAAACAATGAGAGTGTAACAAGAATTGACGTGCTTCATATTTCAGCCACGAGAAAAATGGGGGCGGGCTGGGGATAGGGGGGAGAGGTAGCATTCGTGATAGGTTGAGTCCACGCCCATGTCTTTTCACGTCTTCGTCACGGCGTGCGTCCTTGGACAGGAACTGGGCAGCGCTTCTCGGCCGCGCGAACGAAGGGCGTGATAGCGGGGTGATATATCAACGTGTCTTTTGATGGAACTGGAGTCAGATACCCAGACCTCCTATAGTTCTCACCCCATTTGTGTACTGTTAGCGCTGTTTTCCGGGTGCTCGTGAAATTGAATTCGTGGCCTTCCTCCAGGGTGTGGGTAGTGATCTGAGACAGTGGCTCACCTTTTTGCACTGGGACTTGGTTTTTAATTCTGTCAGTCATTTGTCCCATCAGTTGGTTAACCGGCTCAGGTGACCTAATGATGTGCGGATAAGGCCGGCCGTTTATGCATTTTCCACAATATAAACAATCTGACGAGCCGAAGACTATCACCATGCCGTCAGCCCAGTGTGCGTTTGAGTGGAGGGGACCATTCGTGGACCGACATGGCTCCATCTTAATATAGCCCCTATGTCCCTTCCGCACACCTGAGGTACAAGCCACCCCTTTCCCGCTTGGAGTAAAACCCTGGTTTGCTGTATGGGCTACGATGCGCAGACAAGTTAGCTGGCTACGCCCCTCAGCCACTGCGGTAAATCCAAACATCAGGAAATTAGCCAGTTCGAACAATGTTTCGGAAGAGTTCAAAATAACCAATTTTTCAATATATTTATATACACTTGGCAGGAAAATGGGCAACTGAATGGCCATTTCTGGTCATTGATCTTCAAGGCCCAGGAATCTCGAACTCGAGTGCTGGATCTCGCCGGGAAGGACTTGAATTTTGGGTGAAATGCGATGGAAAATATTTTGAAAACTGACCATTGCCATTTATCTTGTCTTTTTCGGATAAAAAACATTCTCATTGAATAATGAGTCAACAGTTTTTGGAGGCTAGCGGCTTTTGGACCCGATTTAATCAAACAATTTGAAAAAAATCTCATTTTTAGCCAAAGAAAAGACGCTACAGTCTTAAAGTCAAGGATATCAGCATAATCATGTCGGCCGACGGTTAGCTGCAGAATCGGTGTGAGCCGACCCTTTCAGGTCAGGCGCAATACTGTCAGCGTCTCTCGGGCGCAAATGTAGAGCCGAATCTAACTTTTTAGAGCTCAATTGTGTAGATGAAGTTTGTCGCTTTTTTCGTCAAAGCAGTGTGCTATTTCGTGCCTGGGGAATTACGACGAAGCCTCAACCGAAACCCGAAGAGTGCAATGAAAAATTCAAAATAGGAGGCCACAACCACCGCAGACAGGGACCATGATCGCTGGGGGCTGTTTCGTTGGGCAGAGAGGGGGTGGGCAGTTCACTTTTCACACACATTCACACAATCACATTCCTGGCAATCGCACTTAATTTCAGGAATCCTGTGCCACAACACACACTCACATACAAAACACTCCAAACTGAGTGGGATTTTCTTTTTTACTTTGCTGCAACAACGACTGTAAACTAATCGTCTGTCGATCTGGCTTTCTTTTCGTCTCTGTAAGGTCAGCTCGATCTCGACGTAGGTGCTTGCTCAGGTCACCACCCATCCACCTAGCAATGCAGCGACCGTCCTTCCTGCTGCGCAGATAATCTGCAGTCCCCTGGGTGCCGGTACCGTAGCCATACCTCATCATTCGAAGCTCGGCGGCGCCTGGGGGTTCTGTGACAGTGTATGCACTCGCGACAAGTACGCAGATTGGCCAGATTCTGTTCCAGCCAATCATCTGAGCGTTTGATTTTTATTTTCACTTCTGAGGCAGCCCTCAGACTCCCACCACAACTATTCTACAATTCACTATTTGAATGTCTGCGAGGGTTTTATAGTGAGTTCCGGAGTATATCGGGCATAGCTGTTCCTTAACCAGATCGGTGAGGTCCCTACTATGAGCATTATCATCATCGTAACCGACATAAGCAACGGGCTCGTGGTGCAATGCTAGAGCGCTGCGCTCTATGAATAAGGGTCAAGAGTTCGAATCTCGGGGTCACCACACTTGGAACTGGGTATAACTGGCTGATGACGGCTAATAAGTCAGAAATGGCCCTTGCCTTTTTCAGTTCAACTTTTTTATGTAGATTTGAATATGTGGGGACCGCCGATATGGTAATGGAGCAACGTGCGTTAAGGTTTTGCCCTAGAACTAACTTTAGAGACCTCGAAGGCTGTCGCATAGCAACTTGTAGAAGTATATTGAAATGTATCCGACAAAGCAAAGGGAGGCTAGAATCGCCATTGCTGGCTTATTAGGCGTCATCAACCAGTAATACCCAATTCCATTCCCGCTCCGTCATTTGGCAAGTCTGTAAACGTTAACTTCACCAAATTCCACCTGAAAAAACAGGTGGGGGTTGGGTGTATCGTAAAAAGTTGGACAGAATTATGTATAGATTTTTTACGCATAAAAATGCCCCTAATTTTTTGATAAAATAAAGTTTGCTAAACACACGTTCAGAAATAATGTGAAGTTATTGTATACGATAATGGTTTGAATCAAAATATCACAAGTACCATTTCTTATGCTGTTTTGCATACTACGTTGCTGTGTTTTCTGTAAACGCGCTACTGCTAATTTGGGATTATCCTTTTCTTCAGGAAAAGGCGGAACTGTTAGCCGCAAGCAGTCAGGAAGCTCAAGTTTTACAAAACGAGATCAGCTTATGTCGTCAGCGAGAGGCAGATATTCTGCTCGCCTACGAGGAACTTCGACACAGGGTCGACTCCATAGACAACATCATTCAGGAGGTTCGAAATATATTTCATATGATGCTACTTGATAATTATAAGTAGACATCATTTATAAACTTAAATTACTACCCGATAGGTTCCCTGGCTGGAACAACTGTTCAATTCCAACGAGCCGATCTCTGTCTGCGTGAAGAAACTGAAAGGTGGGTCACCTGTCGAGCGCAGGGTATCCACCACTGACACCACTCCTCACCTATCTCCAGCCCACCATCCACAGATGGCCCATCAACCAGCGGACTACCGCTGGTCACGCGACGGCGGTGAGGAGGAAAGACCAGTTCAGAAATTTCGGCGCTCCGGCAGCGACTCGCCCCTGAGCGATAGTGGCTGCACGTCCGAGAGCCACGATGAGCTCTCTCTGGCCTCCCTCACCTCCGCGCACAGCAGCCCCTACCTGCGTCTCAGTGTATGCGGCGACCAGACAGCCACCGCAAAAGAACCTGTCCCAGTATGGCGACCCACCAACCTGGCTCGCAGCAAATCCATCACTAGTCCCTTCAATTTGCACGCAGAGGCGACGACCCCCTGTGCCTGCCAGCAGGATGGCCAGAACTCCACCGCGGTGGTGCGGCTGCGGACCCAGCGGGAGCAACCGCCGCCCGAACGGCCGGCGACGACATTTTGCCGGATCACTGATTCCCTGCGCAAATCCATCAATAAGTTTGCGGACAAGTCAGAATGGAAGATGGAGGCAATCAAGGCACAGCATCGGGAGGCAAGAACATTGATCTTGCTGAATGAAACTCAAGCCGAGGTTAGTTTCTCAAGTAGATCCTCTTCTCATCGAGCAATGTGTTCGCGTAGTGAGCAGCTGACTTGGCGTTTTGCTTTTTTGTAACTAGTGCTTTAGGTATGGTTCTAAATAAGGAGCCAATAGGTTTATCGCTCAACGATGACCTTAGGCTTTCTGGCCATCCCGCTAGCTTTGTGGCTTAGATTCACATGGTCTGTCATACAGCTACTTCTAATCCCGGAATCGTTTCCAGCGGGAATGGAGAAAAGAAGCATTTCGGGGTGGTGCTTTACTGCGGAAAAGCAGTGGAATTTGTGCAAGAAAACGTTTAAAAAAGAGGAAATTTTCCCCAAATGCATTTTAGACCTATAAACTAGCAAATAAATTGATGGCAATATTTAAAAAAATGTACAAAAAGTGATTCTCGATCAATATCCGACATTTCAGTAATAAAAACCATAATAAATGGCCTTATATATGACGTTACAGGAATGTTGTATTTGTAAACAAGGGTTCTTTATCATAATGTTTGAGCATCCACTGCTTTTCTGCTCTTGCATTCTAATAGTTACGGAAAGTGGAGGCTCGATGTTGCGGCTTGAAACGTCAAAACGATCAACAGGAGGCTCGAATGACAGTCCGCGGAGAGGAGATTGAACGACTTACGGACACGGAGCGCCAGCTGCGTAGAGAATTACGCAATTGGCAACAGCGAGTATTTGAGCTGGAGGCAGAGGTTTGTTCAAGCAACTTAATCTGTCATTAAACCCACTTATCTCCGTGTTAGCGGGCCTCTAGTGTAGCTACCTTTACTACATATGCAACGTCTGGTAACGGTCCAAGTTAGGCGAAACATTTCAGTTCTACATGATCGTCTTGATGAAGCCACTTAAAAGTTCGTATTGCGACAGTCCGAGGGAGTCTACAAATGCGATTGGTTGCTCTATTTCTGGATAAATTCTCTAAATCGCCTGACCTTAGCTAGTCTCCGTGTGTTTACGCCTGTGATTTCTTATGGCAAAATATAATGACTGACAGACAGGGAGCAAAAAAGATGACCTTGATATTCTTTTGCAGTCCCTCATGGTGATCAGAACGTCAAACACTTTTGTAAAATTTGGACGGGAAACAATTTTCTCCGATGTTCTTATCTCATGTCTTCCGAAGACTTCTCATGCTACATTTTTTATACAGACTCAAGAAATAAAACGTAACAGCCAGATTGCAGAACTCGAGATGAAAAGCCGGCTGCTGGAAGCAAATATGCGGATTTCCCAGATGGAGCAACTGCTGCAGCAGAACTCAACTTTCTCCCAAATTATGCAAGGTTCGTCCTCGCTACTCTCCGCCGACAAGTCAGGTCTGGAAACTCCCCAGCTTGGCCGTTCGTTTACTGATTCTACTGAATCCTATAAGCCGCCTAAATCTGTTCGTCTGCTAGAACCGGGGCCCACTCTAGGCCATCGATTTGCTTCAGCCCTCAGCCTGAACGGTTCTGGAGACTTCGACCGACTGCAGCCGCGAACACGACAGGTTTGAACGGCACTTTATAAATATATGCTTACTTGTTATTTATAAGTAGGCGGTGTGTATATACATTATTATACATTTCTTTAGGCAATTGCGCGGCACGCGTCCAGCCAGCAAATTAATCGTCGTGGCGAACGGGGACGGACAGGGACATTCAATGAGGGTATTCCTCCTTCTGCAGCTCCCCTTAACTTACAAAGTATGTCCTTCGGATCCTTGAGTGAACTAGAGCTCAAGGCTGACGTCTAACCGGCTAAATCTGATTTTTTTTTCACAGACAGCATCCATTTATGGTTTCTGTCGATGTTCCGTCCCACAGCACTACCCAGCTTATGACATATCATTTTTGGGGTTTCCCATTACCGTGCCCATTGTTTGCCCTTTGGGTACTATTCCATTGCTGAACACACTTTTACCGCCTTTTAGCATAATTTCGTTATCTTCTTTGTCGATACCTATTTGTCGCCATAATTTGCCATTCAGATTTTTTTAGATGTCTGCAATACAAGTTACTATGTAATGCCCTCGAGCACAACGAAGTGCATTCTTATGCCATCATGGAAGTTATCTGTGTTTCTTTGTGCAATTTTGTTTT
>JAYGXS010000007.1:24841776-24856319 GCA_036362985.1 Ligula intestinalis
GCATCATAAAACTGAGTGACACGAGGGGCAAAACCGACGACAACCACACACTCTGACGGTTTTACGAGTGGGTAAATGTATCTAGATGTTTACGAAAATTCCCATGGAAAATTTCAAAAGATAAATAGGCGAACATACGTTTATTTCCGATAAATTCTCGTTAGGCCTTTACATTTATATGGTAATGAAATGAATAAACAATGCTGGTTGGTGGCCAGACGTAGTGTAATTGTTGTCATGGTCGGTAGGGGGGGGGGGGGGGGGAAGGGGGGTGCGGGAGGGTTGGGGAAGTTGCGGCCAGGGTGTCAATCCCTAGACGGACCGGCGTTCAAGACAGGTGATGAGGTGTGTGGGGTTGGATTCGGGACTTGTTGGTCTCGTTTCCGAGGCTAGTGATCCGCCGTGTGTGATCGTGTTAGCTAGTTTCGCCTATGCTAACTGCGTCGCCGCGACGAAATTCTTTTGGGCGCACAGGATTGGTCGGTGTAGCGTGATGGCGGCCGCCTCTGCCGTAGCTAACAATCGCTGTCATAGTGTCCTTTTTGATTATCCTTTCCATAACTTTACAAGAGATGCAAGTTAGGCCCCCTGGTCGATAGTTTCTCGCGCTGGTTCTGGATCCACCCTTGTAAATAGGGTATATCCTCGCAACTTTCCAATCGGATGGGAGAAGGCCTCGATATCGACCGATGCCCGCGAACCACGGGTTTTGGGTTCAAATCCCACTCGCGGCAGACGTTTTACACGTTGCGCTGTACGTTTAGTTTTGCTTCCCATCATAGATCGAAGTAAAGTTAAACGATATTAAAGCTCTATGCAATATGTAAAAAGTGATTAACTGTATGGAAAGGATATTGGAACGACTCAGCCGTTTGTAGATAGCTGGAATCCCTGAGAGTTGTTGACGGAAGGCGGTCACGGAGATGTTGCTCGTTTTAACTAATCCCTGCCGTGGCTTCTGAGTGTCCGCCAGAGTGCTAGCTGGTCCGAAATCCCGAAAATAGTATTTCCCACGGAGGACGAGAAATTTGAACCGCAACGAACTTCTTGCGCTTAATTAAGCTTAGTCTCCGGGTCCAGACAAAATACTAACAAAGGTACTGCAAGAGCTGGCTTCGGAACTTTCCAGACCGCTTATGTACATTTTTCAGTTTTTCCTTTGATCAAGGCTTCTCCCATCCGATTGGAAAGTTGCGGACATATACCCTATTCACAAGGGTGGATCCAGAACCAGCGCGAACAACTATCGACCAGTGAGCCTAACTAGCATCTGTTGTAAAGTTATGGAAAGGATCATCAAAAAGGCAATTTTGAAGTTCCTCGAAGAAGAAGACTTCTTTGATGGTACCCAGCACAGGTTTCGAGGAAACCACTCCTGCCTACCAATATGCTTTATTCTATGGAGCAGTGGTCCGAGTCATTAGACGAAAATACCCCCGTAGATTTTGTCTACATAGACTTTAAAAAAGCCTTCGATACTGTCCCTCACCAACAGCTACTCTACAAGGTTGGCGAATCCGGGATAAGGGGCAATTTACTAAATTGGGTATGAGATTTTCTCATAGGCCAATCGCAGTCCGTGTGCGTCGGAAACGCAAAATCCTCTTCAGTGCCAGTTGCGAGTGGAGTGCTTTAGGGCTCCGCTCTTGGGCCACTATTGTTCCTAATCTACGTCAACGACTGTAGGCATGGACTGGTCAGTAATGGAATCTTGTTTGCAGATGATTTAAAAGCTATGGCAACCCATCAGAAACGCTTATGATGAACAAACTCTGCAAGAAGGACTTGACCGCCTAGTCGAATGGTCCAAAAAATGGTTAATGCGGTTTAGCTTTGAGATGTGTTTCACATTGCGACTCAAGACGAAGAAGGTGAGCGCGACGGATGACTCACACAACTACATACTCGATGGAAGGTGCCTGTCGAACGTCAATGAACAAAAAGATCTGGGTATGGCTATTGTGCCATCCCTGAAGCCGTCTTTACAGTGTGCTAGGGCTGCCAAGAGGGCGAACAGTGTTGTGTTAGCCATTAAGCGAACTTTTGTCGACATAGACAAAAAACTATTCGGCAAAATCTATGGAACATTTATTCGCTCAAATCTGGAGTATGGCGTTCAGGCGTGGCGACAATGGATGCACAAAGATAACCAGATGCTGGAAAGAATTCAGCGAAGGGCAACGAAAATTGTGAAGGGCCTAAATTCTTCATCTTACGAATGAAAACTAGAAGCACTTAACGTTTTCCCCTTTGAGTATAGACAAATCCGCGGTGACCTCATACAGACGTACCACCTCGTGAGGAATGGGGAGTGTGCCCTGAAGTTTGATGACTTCTTCGCCTTCGCCACTTCAATCAACCTCCGTGGGAATTCCCTCAAACTGCGGGGAACCCTATCCCATCTAGAGGTCCGCAAGCAGTCGCTCTCACAACAAGTTATTGGTGCCTGGAATGGACTGCCCGAGGAGGTCGTAATGGTGAACTCCATAGATGCGTTTAAACGGAAACTGCATGAACATCTACTTAACAGTTACCATTCATATGTACAAGGAAGCAGGAATAATTTACGCCCCGGAAATACCTATAGATAAGACTTTAAATGTGTATATGCCACTCACTATTTGACAGAAACACATTTTATGTTGGATATATTATGTACACAAGAGACTATTCTGACTCCTCACACGCACACGTTAAAATTTGTACATGTATATATGTTACTCACTGTTTATAGTGATATATTTTATGTTGGATATTTAATGCATGCTGTTTTCAATAAGGTTTTCAAAGGAATTGCCTGCTACCCTAAATATACTGAACTATACTGAACTATCCTGCCACGCGAGTGGATGCCGACTGCTGAATTGGTGAATTCCTGACTAGCAGGGCAGATGCACTGGGTTTTAAGTTAAGTTTCTGCTTGGTTGCAAGGTGAAAAATGAACGTTTGTATGAAGTAAACGTGACAAGGACTAACAGTCAATCCTGCAGGCTGCACGCGAGATTCTGATTGATAACGTTGTGGAGCACTTAATCGAAGTTTGTGAGGTCAGCATTTCGAGTCAAAGCACAGATACTCTGACCACGTGTCGTTTGTTGCTTCTAAATCCAAAGCCTACCTAAATTAAGTAAGTACCACTCATATGTGCAATTATTATATTGAACACTAAACTGGTGTATATTCATTTTTCACAAACGGTAAGATAATATTTATTGAGAACATACAAAATTTGTTGGTGTTGTACGAAGGTGATATTTCCCATCTGCTCATATGCCCCAGTTAGCGCAAGTTGCACTAGTTGACTTTATGATGACGAAAGCGGTGAACTCAGACCTTGTCCAAGCGGGACACCGACGAGCTCAGGAGAGCAAACGAAGGACCTTGGGTGAAAAACTTCATTGTTGTCTTCAATTCATCTGATAGGTGGATACACGTTCGACGTTTGCTAATGAATCACATAGAGACGAATTTGAATTACTTTTCAGTTTTTATTCTAATTCGTGGGAATGGAGATGGATAAAAGGATTTTCAGATGCAATGGAAGTGTGCTGCTTCTTTCGCCTTCATTTATTGAAATTATTTTGCCATACTGTTTAAGCGAAGGTGGCTGGAATGGGAGATAAAGCTTGAATTTTTTATTGACGAATTCAAAATTACTTTCTGGGGCTTGTGGCCAACGGCCAATATTAATGTCTGACTTCCTTATTCACTGCCTACACGACAGTCTGACCATTTTGACGTCCAAACATGTGCTTCAAACAGGTCATGGAAGGCGACTAGCGCGGGGATTCATTTTAAGTGGATGTAGACGTTGCGGAGCGTCTACCGCCCTCTCCGCCTTCATCCACTTGCAGTCCATGCCAAGACAAAGTCAAGAAGACCGACGGGCATTGGTTGTCGGCTGCTTTTTCCAACGCAGGTCATGTTCACTGCCCAACGCCGCAGGGTCTTGGAACTTCGTGGCGAGTAGATTCCGACTCGCTGACCTGCACACACTTGATCAACTTCCAGTGGCGCACACATGTGCGTTCAAATAGCCGCGGCTGCCCAAAGGCCACTTGAACACGTCACCCCCCCCCTCGACGGACATAGAATGGGCCACTATGCACGACACCTTTTGGGTAATGCGACACACAAATTGGATACCATTTGAACTTGCTCCACAATCATATCAAAGTAGTTGCCACCGCTCTCTCTCTCTCTCTCGCAGAAGGATAGGAGAATAAATAGAAAGAGTGTTGACTCGCGGACTAGTGCACCCGTTCCCTATTCGTGTCGGTTCCGGAGTGGGGCTTGAAGGCAAACACCGCATTGTTGTCTTTGTCCCACGGATTGAGGCCAACCTACTAGATGAGGTCAGTCTGCTAAAATGAGAATCTCATCGGACAGATTGAGGTCAAGCCACTGTTGGTTGAGGCCACAATTGGGGAAACTTCGTGCGTGTGTTTGGGTGCGCGTCAGTTGCGTCTGGCAGCCGTGGCGGTCGCCCGTCCGATTGAGCATGCCTCGAGGCACACGGGAAAACTGCTTGCACGCGAGGTCCTAAGCTCTGAGCGACCTTGTCAGTGGCGTCAGGAATTAGAAGGGCGTTGGACAGACAGGACTACTACAAAGCTACGGAGTTACGCCAAAGGCCATGGCTTGGAAGCTTGCCAATTGACGGGATGACTCGGACTGCATAGTTAGTTTAGTCTGTGTTCGTGTGAAGTGGCTGAGTGGTGAACTGAAAGTCAAGCTACAATGAATCCTTCTTGATGCGGTCTTAATGACGCTCTCCCCGTGGGATCCGAACCAAGTGTGGCGGTATCGAAGACTGGGGTTAAGTAAGTTAAACCACCAGCCACAGCGTCGGAAGTAACGAGAGCGCAGGCTTTGTTTAGGAAATGGGGCACTCTGATTGGCTTGGGTTCCCACAGGAGCTAATGCCAAGACTCGCGGTAGTAGCTCGACCTTGAGATGGACGTAGGCGGTCGGCGCATGTGCACTCGATGGCAGCGGTGAGCCTTCACTGAGTGAGTCACCACAGCGGCACGCCTAAGGGCAGCTCCGAGAGTGTGAGCCACCTACGTCCTCTGACCCACCCTCTTCCGACCGGGCCCCGGTGGAGACAGGAGGGACAGAGTGCGGTAGTCGCAGTGCAATGCTCATCTCACTGTAATATTATTCACGCGCAGGCTATCGTGCCTGTAGCACCTTGCTGTGAGGCGCACGGTGAACCTCGGCAGATAAGACGGTCGGACTGTCGTATGGAAGGTGACTAGCTCACGGACTGAGAGTAAAGCTCAAGGGCTCCTTCTCAATATGGTCTCCCCAATCAGTTCGATTCAGATGCGACTCGAGTCACTATCTATTTCTGCTGAAACCTGCTCGTGTGTAGCCAACGTACGCGAAGTGTCCCACCTTTTGTGTCCCATGACATTCGATCTTGCTTCCGAACGTCCCTCCCTTCCTCTGCCTTGTTACGGTTACCAGGTTGATGAAGAAGGTGAGGGTGTGATCGATGCCGCTGAGGCCTGCTATCGCTAAAAGTAAGTTACGTGCATGTCGCTCTCATTCACACCCATGTTGCTAAGCGCATAGTGCGAAGCTCAAAACTGTCATGTGTCTCACAGCCATATGCTCTGAAAAGCCTGGAAATATTTGACCAGCGCTTCCTGAGAACCATCCTTCGAGTGTAGTACGATGACTTCGTTTAAAATGAGACAGTCTGCACTCGCTGTGACTGTAGGACAGCTCAGGCCAGCTCAGGCCAGCTCAGGCCATCCATGAAAGACGTTCAGACGGTTTGAGTAGGTTCGAAATCGTCTGCTTCACGAGCTCTCTTATACTGCCCTCGATCCGATGCCGCTGTCTACCTGGGGGCATCGAAGAAGAGGAATACTCAAGACTTGGCTTGATAGAGCTCCTCAAGACAAAAAAGTAGTTCTTGGACGTTCGGTATGCGGTCTTCGTAGCTGGATAAGAGAACGGGTTTAACTTTCCAGATCGGCTGCCGCAAATCGTCACGCCTGGCGAGGTGAAATGCGTGACATCACCGAAGCCAGCTGGATCAGGCGTGATCACAGGCGTATAAAGTACAAGTAAGCAGGCTTAGGGGCGGCTCCGACCATGCCAGACCCCTCCCACCTCCAGTCTTCTTGAATTGGTCATGACACTGGCCCCTGTGGGGGGAGGAGAGAGTGCAGTAGATGCTGCGCAAGTCTACTCTCACTATAAGCTAGAAGTCACCGTCCCTACGCCATCTCACTGTGGGTCGTACGTTAGACCTCGTCGAAACCACGGATCGGACTGTCAAGCACCGAAAAGCAAACGTCTCAGATAGTTAGAGGTCCACCAGTTCAATGTGTGGAATAGAAGACATGTGGGATAGCAGAGAACAAGTTTGCTGCAACACGCTCTGAATGTATACCGACTTATCAGAGTGTGTCTCGACATGTTCACGTATCCGTCAAATTCTCCCGTGTGCAGCCAATTGTCCGCGTGTCCAGCAACTTGTCTGCATGTGCGTCATGTCCTCTCCGTCAGCACCAAGTCCTCTCCGCGGACAGCAAGTCCGCCTTCTGTCAGCGGCATCGTATTTAAGGACAATCGGCCCTTTTCTGCTTTGCATCTTCTTATTGCTCCATCCGCGAGCGGCCTATTCGGGCAGCCTGGTGGCGCTGTTATGCCTACGTTTGTGTGTTGATGTTTATTTTTCATCCAAATCCCAGTAAAGTAAGATTTTTGCCTCATGTTCTGTGCCATCCTAACACCACAGGTCAACACACAAGGTCATAACAAGTGGCGACGCAGATGAACACATGAGATCATAAAATTAAATGTACCATGTGGTAAATTCCTTTCTTTAAATCATGACATACTGATTGCAAGACCCGCAGATCTGGGAGATTGACCCGAGGGTGACATGTGCTATCACTTACAACATTTTCCACAAGACACCCTAATCCCAGGCTGCAAACTGTGAGTACGCATTGCTGCTTCCTATTTGTCAAAAGTTTGGTTTTTTTAACTGCTTGCCCTGGATACAGGAGCAGCGATTTTTTGCTCTACGACCCAGTTGCTAACTTGCCTGGCCGAGGTTCGCTAGTGCCATCTGCGCTCGCAGAGAAGTCTCCGGGCGGGAAAAATTCTCGCTCTTTTTTGTTGTTGCCTGCGCCATGTGCTTACATGCATTTCCCCCCACCCCCCATAACCCCGGTCTGTGACAGCCACGCAGTCCATTGCCTGCCCTCTCTCTCTCGCTCGCTCGTTGATCGCGTTCGCGAAGGCGGGAGTCGGGTCGATACACGGCAGTTGTCCCCGCGTGTGGCCAGGCTGGCAAATCTCTGTCTTTCTGGCTCAGAGGATTATTCCGGTCCGCCCTGTCGAGCAAGGCCTGCTCGTGGGTGTGTGTGCGGGGAATACTGCAACCAACAGTGGGTCTTTCCATCGAGAGCAGTCAGTTGGCATTTTGTGAGTGCGAGGGATTGAGCCGAAGAGCAGATTTACAAATCACAAATGAGGTACTGGCAGCAATTGTCCTATACAGCCGTTGTTAGCCCCGGCTCACGCGCCGCCGGCCGCGGCCAATCGGTGAAAGCAAAAATATCGATCGATGTTGTGCTATCGGGAGTGGGACGAGGGCTGAGTCATGCGAGGCCTAGATCAGACACTATCACAGCCGTGTAAAGTACACTTAAACAGGCTTAGGGGCGGCTTCAGCAATGCCAGACCTCTCCCACCTTCGGTCTTCCTGACTTAGTCGTGATAGTGGACCCTGTGGGTGGAGGAGGAAGCTAGAAGTCACCGTCCATGCGCCATCGCACTGTGGGTCGTACGTTGGACCTCGTCGAAACTACGGGTGGGACTGTCAGGCACTGAAAAGCAAACATCTCAGATAGTTAAATGTTACGCCCCCCAATTGTATGTGTGGAATAAATACAGGATAGCGAAGAACAAGTTTACCGCAACAGTCTCTATGTGTACCTCAGCTTCTCAGTGTGTGCCTCAACTTGTTCGCGTGTCCGTCAAGTTGTTCCTGTGTGCAGCCAGTCCTCTGCGTGTCCAGCAACTTGTCTGCGTGTGCGTCACGTCCTCTTTATCAGCAGCCGGTCCTCTCCGTGGACAGCAAGTTCCGCCATCTGTCAGTGGCATCGTATTCAAGGACAACGGGCCGGTGTCCGCTTTGTCTCCTGCTATTGGTCCATCCGAGAGCGGCCTATCCCGGCAGCCATCGTGTGGTGTCGATCTCCTCAAGGTCACACAATCTGTCAGCGCTGTTGTACGTGCGCGTGGGCCTTTTGTGCTTGCCAACTTTTGCGTGTGGGGCTTTCTTTGTCACCCTGACGTCAGGACGACAAGAGTGTCAACTCTTGTTCTGTACCACAGGTGAACACACAAGATCATAACACTGAATGTACCGTGTGGTAAATCTCTTTCTTTAAATCGTGACACACTGCTTGCAAGACCTGCATATGTGGGAGACCTAGACGAGGGTGGCATGTGGTATCACTTACAATATTTCCGCAAGACACCCTAATTCCAGGCTGCAAACTGTGATTGCGCATTGCTGCTTCGCATTTGTCAAAAGCTTCTGTTTATTTGTTTACTATACCGCTTGCCCTGGATACAAGAGCAGCGATTTTTAGTTCTACGGACCAGTTGTTAACTGGCCTGGCCGACGTTTTTCTTATCTGCGCTCGCAGAGAAGTCTCCGGGCCTGTGCCATGTGCCTACATGCATTCCCCCCCACAACCCCGGTCTGCGACAACCACTCGGTTCATTGTCTGCCCTCTCTCGCTCGCTCGTTGATCGCGTTCGCCAAGGCGGGAGTCCGGTCGATACACGGCGGTTGTCCTCGCGCGTTGCCAGGCTGGCGAATCTCTGGCTCAGAGGATCATTCCGGCCCGCCCTGTCGACCAAAGCCTGCTCGTACGTGTGTGTACGGGGAATAATGCAAAGAACAGCGGGTCTTTCCATCGAGAGCAGTCAGTTGGCATTTTGTGAGTGCGAGTGATTCAGCCGAAATGCAGATTCACAAATCACAAACGAGGTACTGGCAGCAATTGCCCTCATCAGCCGTTGTTAGCCCCGGCTCACGCGCCGCCGGCTGCGATTAATCGCTGAAGCCAAACATATCGATCGATCGGTGTTGCGATATCGGGAGTGGGACGAGGGCTGAGTCATGCGAGACCCAGGCAGCCGAACGGCAAAAACGGCTCGATTGCTGTCGCTGTGCCGAGTGGTAGACCACTGAGGGACTAGTTCGAGGACATGTCTCCTCCTATTTCACATCTCCTAGGGCGGCATGGCCGCACAGGCAGCCTTTTTGATGCCCTACGCGTAGAGTAGCAGCCAAACGATTCAGCAAAAATCGGCTCCATTCACTGAGACCAGAAGATAAATTAACAAAGTACGCAAGGTTTACATAAGGCCACCTCCACTATGAAGACAGTTTCAATATCACTTTCTGTATTTCCATCTCTTTACTTATGAAGTAGTTTGCTGGCAATGGCGATACAGGATGATGACATGCCGATTTACGGTCAAACATAGGTCGTAAAGTGTCGTTCAATTATAATATCAACTAAAAAGGCATCAGACACTCGGGCAGCTGAAGCGAACATTCGAAGGATACGTTAAGAAATCGGCAAGTTTCTCTTAAACGAAGTTAAAAAGCATAACCGGAGAACAATTGCGCACTACAGAGAGAGTGCAGACATCTATAAATCGCCAGACTAGGGCTGGATGTATGTGATAGGAACGTAACCGATGGATATAATAAAGGAGATTAAGAATTTTAATGAAAAGGGTATAAATATCAAAGGAGAATGGAAGATTGTATGACAGAGTAATACTAAGGTACCGTGAAGAAGACGCCTTGTTGGGCAGAACGTACAGAATGTAGGAATGGCGGAGGATCGTAATCGGAAAACGAACTGGACTGATTTCTGATTATTTAGTAAAGGGCATTTGCCAACAACCGAGGTGAGACGTGGTCCAGCCCATCTTTCAGATGACCAACAGTCCTATCATCGGCATATTTAGCATTCTACACATCAATTTGGCGTATTTGAAAGAAGGATTGGAATCCTGCGTGCGCATGGCGAAACAGAAATGATCCTCTCTGATTGGCCGGAATATGCGAACACGTACACCTGTTTAGGCTTTTGCAAATATTTACTTAAATTTGATGACTTCTACTTGAAAAGGTATCAGAAATCTGCACTCTGCAGGGTTGCTGTTAACAAACGATCGTTCCCATAAGCGAAAGCGTCCGACACAAAGTATTTTAAAATGCCATTTCTGACAAATACCGTGAAAAATGGAATGAAGATTTTTATTTTATTAGCCATCATCAGCTACTCATACCTAAACACAGGGTTTGCACTTCCGGAATCTCGAGGACGCAGCTCGTTGGTAAGAAGTCCAAAACCTTAACCATTAAGCCACGGGCTCGCTATCCCATTCAGTCCACAAAATTTTAACCAAAATTCTGAACTATGTTTTGAATTTGAAGTAAAATACTCGAGTACGGTTGTAGTAATAAGTCGTGCGAAGCATAATCCCGATATATTTCAGTCACTTTAGGATGCCGGCCTTTGAACGACCTTCTTTTGGGTGATCTGCCTAAACTACACGTCATATACAAGGTCCCACTCATGCTATTTTCGCAATTAGTTTCGATGTCCTTTTTAGTTCAATTATATTTCAGAAGAGCAGTTAGTGAACGTACGTAAACTTTCGATAAATTCTCATCCGGCCGTTTCATTTATATCGTAACGGGGTACCTGTTAAAATATTAGGTCAGTAATGTTCATGTTTCCATACAAGTGGGTCATGGGAATAGTGTGGAGGGAGTTTGTGGAGTCAGTCCAGAGGGAGGGCGAGAGAGAACGCGGAAGAGTGTACAGGGTTAAGTGACCGCTGAACCCCTCAGGCGCGGGACTCGCAGAACATTCTGTGGTGACTCACTCCATACAGGCAAGCATGTCCGAAGGCCCACTGCTGATAACGCGTACGTCCGCACTGGATGCGGCCTCTGCAACAGCCAATCACAGATCCGCAAAGGCTGGTCTCTCTCGACGGCAAATAGGACGCATGCACGCCTTGATCTATGCAGTCTGTCCAGCCAATAACCTTTGAGGCAACCAGACAATGCCCGTTCTCGCTGCTGCTTGCATGCCTGCTGCTAAAACCGCACTTGGACTCAACTGGCTCTCCTGGCTGGCTGCATGCTGTCCAAGTTAAATATCTGTCCATCTATTCTCCCTTCCCTTGTGTACACAATATACTCTTCCCACTACTCTGGACTTTATCGACTTCTCTCCTCCATTGAGTAACCACGATCTGAAGATCGCAGTTGCTGGGTTTAACTCAGTTAACCCCCTGCGATAGTTCTTTTGATTAAATAAAACCGGCTTCTTCAACCCAACCGCGGTCGCTTCTGCTGTTGTTAGCAGGTGCTGACCTAACGACTTTGGACAGTTTGGTGAGTCATTATAAATCACCCTTAAGGCTTTGTTAGAGTCTACATCATGTCCGGAATCAATAATCTGGACGCGAATAGCGTTGGTTATGCTCCTGGCTTTATCTATTCTCAGGCACGCCGGAAGATGCTGACTTTTTCGTCTGGATAAACACCGACTAGCATGACGAATCTAACCTACTCCGTAGGAGCAGGTAAATACGTAGATGCACATTAAGGTGGTCTCAGCCGGCAACTTATCCCCACCTTCCCCTTCCCCGAGGATGCGAGTTTGTCCCATACGAAGGTGCGCCCTGTATCGAGGCTATGCATGGCCATTTGGGAGCAATGATCACGCCTCTTCAGTGCCAATTGATGTTCGCAAACTAACTGGCAATGAAGAGGTCTGGCCTTCTGTTTCAAGTGTCATGCATAGCCTCGATACAGGACGCACCTTCGTACTGGACAAAACTCGCCTCATCGAAGTTTTCTCCTCCGCAACAGGCTGAAGCTTTCTTGAAGCCCTTGGCTCATGCACTAATTGGCATATTAAGTTAGATGCCATATACTTAAACCTCAGGAAGAAGCAGGGGACGAGAGTCGATCGATACAGACTGACGCAAACGGCAGCCACTCAGTAGCGTTCACACAAAGTGACTACTGTTTTTTTTCCGCACGTTTTAAATTTGAATTGTTCTTCGCACATTACCTCAAGTCTGCCAAACATCGAACATTTATTGAATGAAGTTACCTTGTTTTCCCAAAGAAAGTATTTCCTTGAAATTAAACTTTTTAGGATGCCTGCTTTACAAATCCCATGTGAAGCTTATGATACCGTATACTGTGGTCAAACAGGAAGATCCGTCTCCACACACATTCACAAGCACCAATTGGCCGTGAAGAGACGTGACCATTTGTCCGAAGTGGCTATGCATTGCCTTGATGCAGGACACACCTTTGCATGACACAAAACACGCATCGTCAGAGTTTGCCCCTCAAAAAGGCTGAGAATTTCTTGAGGTCATGCACTCCGATGATCCATGCAGCAACCGACTATCGAGTTGGATGGAGTGTGTAAACATCTTAAAGAAAGACGGAAGAGACTACAGTCGATTACTACGGACCAACGCGCACTAAAATTAGTGCCCACACCGGATGACCCGTACTGACCGCGTACCGACATAAATTACAGTTGCCAATTAGCCATAACGCTATTACGACTAATAAATTTGTCCACCACGGAGTAAAAAAATTTGCAGCTATCAATTAGCGCCCACACTAGATGCCTATATACTTGTACCAGCCCTTTTAAAATGTTTATTGTTCGTTGCACAGTTTCTCAACTCTGACGACGACCTGGGGATCCAGTGTCGAAATTTTACCGAACAAAGTTTCCTCATTTTCCTAAAGAACATCTTTCCTTGAAATTACATTTCTTGGGATGCCTGCCTCCCAATAAAGATGGTAAAATTTGAGTTGACCCAATTGTGAAAAACCTCGAGGCGTTTGGCGGGATTTGAACCCGCGCATCAGAGAACGCCTTTGCCGGAGACCAATGCTCTAACCGCTAAGCTACAAACGCCCCGCCTCGCGTCATGAATTTAATCACACTTGGGTCGATAAAATTAGTAAGAAGTAGATGTGATCATCTATGAAAGAAACGCAAGCGATAATATTTTGGAGCGTGTTTCCTTGAGAAAATATTAAAAATTTATGAGGGTGTCGAAAATCACTAGAAAAAAATCATGTATACTACTTAAGTAGCCATTGTTAAATGGGTGTGAAATTCTTCGGCGGACGGGCACAACTTTAGCTGAAAGCTGGCATCCTGACATGTCTGAAATTTTGTGGGAGTAGCCCGCAAGATAATTTCTTATTCAATCTCATTTAATTTATATTTCTTCACATTTTAGAATAGGGAAGAAAACGGCGTGTCGATGAGCCTAATAATAATTTTATTTTTCTGAGCTTTAGAACTGCTGTGGGAGTCTATCATCAGAGGTAAAAGCGTCAGCAAGAAACAAGCAATGGTTATGTAGGGGTCTAAGCCGTGGTTGTGCCTAGATCACTACAATCATCAGGTCGAAGTCCCCAGGCAGAAGGTAAAAGGTAAGAGTCACCAGAAGGAGTGGTTTATTGTATACAGAACTCCTAGTTGCAGTCTCATGTGGCAGGCAGACAGGCAGGCAGGCAAGTAGCCCTTGGTGGATCCGGAACTCCGCCGGGTGGGCCTCAATCCCGGCGGTGAGGAGGAGGAGGAGGAGTAGCATAATCAGGAGAAGCTGCTCTGCCATAAAAAACAGATGGAGAGGAGAAGAGATGGATCCACCCTAGGGAGGTTTGGTGTAGCAGACCTTGGCCGCCCTGAGGGCGGGTGGGAACGCGGTCGAAGACGCGCCTACTGTGGTTCCCGTCTCATGTGGCAGTGGCCACTGGCAAAGCCAGGGCTGCTCCTGACTGCGTCCAGTCAGGCCTGAGAGTGTGGACTGTCTGAGGTGTGGGGTGATGACGGCTGCTTTAGTAGGATTGTGAGGCAAGTTCAAGTGGCCTGTGAGTGGTGCGTTGCAATTACCCGAGGGGGGTGTCGCCCGTAAAGGCCCCCTGCTGTGTGGCCACGGCTTCTTCTGTTCGAGTGGCACTTAACAAAGCGCGACTAGCTGGGCGTGCGTATACGTGAGTGCGCATGCATGCAAGTGTGGAACTGAAAAAGTAGAGTTCAACCGCCGGGTAACGCCGGGAGGACCGGGGACGCTGGTGCGGGCGGTTGTTCTCTGTTAGACAGAAGCAGCTGCGAGGTCAAGCCTCGGGGGCGGGGCCCCAGTGGAACAGTTGGTTGTATCGCGGAGGGTTAAGAGATAACCCAGACACTGCGATCTTCAGACCATGGTTCCTTAGTCGAGGAGAAGTGAGTGGAGGCCAGAATAGACGACACGACTATGGGGCAGCGAGCCCTGGAGAACGAAGAGGGGGGGGGGAGAATTATGGCACTCCGCCACAGCTAGGGGAGACAGGGGCTAATCAACCGTTGTAAGGGAGCGAACCCATTAATCACAAGTTTCTGCCGTGCTAAGACGCCTGTGGAGGACGATTTATGCCG
>JAYGXS010000007.1:24856329-24875562 GCA_036362985.1 Ligula intestinalis
CCTAACTTGCATTTATCACTCTGTTTGTTAAACTTCGCGCACTAACTGATGCGCGCGAGAACTCAACTGGTGTGCGTTATGGTATCAATGGCTGATATTTGATCCACTGCCTTTGTTCTACTCTGGTCAGCGCTAGGCACCTGGTTTGCTTATATCGGCCTTTGTACACCCTACGTCACGATGTTTTTCTTCATCTCGCGTGATCACTTTTTATCTCAGCTTAAATAACATGTGATAGCCCTTTAACAAGCCTTTTGATTGTCCACAACTTTTATTTCTACACACACTAATGCACTGATTCTATGCGTTAGGTATTTCCCTAAATTGCATTCATCTCACTGTTTGTTTAACTTCGCGTATTAATTGGTGTGCGCGAGAACTCAGCTGGTGTAAGTTACGGTATCGATGACGGATATTTGATCCGCTGCCTTTTTTCTTCTCTGGTCAGAGAAGGCAGTTGCTTTCGTTATATCGTGGCTATTTCGCTCGGCTTATCTTGACTTTTTCCTAGCTTGGGATCGCATTAGAGAGCGGTGATACTCGCTAAAAATGCAGTAACCTGGATACAATGAGTCCTGTTATGGTCCAACTATCCCAAGGTCAGAACTCCGAGACAAGATGCTAATGTTCATTCTCTTACTGTCGTACGGTGAAAATATGCCAGACTGTTTTTCTTTTCGACACTGACAAAGGAGTCCCTCTCCGGCAACGCCCACCCCCTCTAAATATAAATGTCCATATTTGGGATCAGTTATTGACATTTCGCGTCCGTGCGAGCAATGGGCTCAACAGTTAACTAACACTAGCGTGGTGCGGTGAACCTCTGACACCTCAGTGAACTTGATTAGTAAAGTATCGTCAATAGCGCGTCAAGGCAGGCTGCTAGGCCGCACCTTATGAGGATGATAGATTTTTGTCATACATTTAATTGTCCACAACATTGTTATATCTTTACTTCTACCGAACTTTCTGCGCTGATTCTATACGTTACGCATTTCCCTAACTTGCATTTATCTATCTATTTGTTTAACATCGCGCACTAATTTTTGCGCACGAGAACTAAACTGATGAGAGTTACGGCACTAAATAGCTGATATTTGACCCACTGTCATTTTTCTTCAGTGGTCGGTATAGACATTTAATTTCTTAATATCGTGGCTATCTTACTCGGCTTGTCTTGGCTTGTTCTTAGCGTGAGATTGCATTAGAGATCGCTCATACTCGCTAAATATCCATCAGAAAGCTCACTGATCAGTATTAGCCGTAACATCTATAACTAGTGACCCCGACGTGAGATGAACTCTCAACTCAACTTCTGATGTGGCTGAACTCAACGAAGCGATTCGGAGGTCCTCATCCGTTCACAGCCCATCGACTCCAGGCTCGGGTTCCTTCCCCATTCCACGCAGCTGTTCCCGCCTGAGTGCCAATACCTAGACCTTCTATCCAAATCCTGATCCTACTTCTACTGCCGACGGTAGTCCTTCATCCTCTCAGCGACCACTAACACCGAATACTGATTTGCCGTCGAAGTTCAACACAGCCAACCAGGCTCTCTCCCAAGTAGTCGAGATGACCAATATTCTACAATATACCGATGCACGCGTAGTCGAGAACTTTCCCCTTACTAGCACGCAGACCTAGTGGCCCACAGGGACGAGAAATGACCTTTCCTCCTCCTAAGCGGCACTGGTGGCACCAACTCGTCCCTAGCATGTTAGCCACTGTAGCTCACGCAGGTCACAACAGTCCCTTAAAACTGGCTCCCAAATGTCAGCCACACGAAAGCCAGCTGTTCGAACTCTACCGTTGGTACGTTCCTCCTTCCCAATCTTTCACTAATCTTCCTTCGTTCGATCTCTTTCTTCGAAAAACTGCGGTCCAGGAGGGGAGCACTTGTAGCGGCTCAACAGCCCACCTCCTTCAAACTCGAGACGCCACTGACGTATTCTCCCAGGGTAAATCTTGGTCACCCAGTCGCGCCTTTCCCAGCACGATGGGGCATGTCCACACCGACGCGTGACCTTTGCCCTCGCACGACCGAACGCATAGACGCGTCTCAAACTGGTCGATCTATCGGCGTACCAAAGCTTTCTTGGCCAATCAGCTCTGGCCAAGCGCTCTCAAGTCCTCTAGTCAATCCACGCACCGACGGGCAGTTGGGAATCCGCCTTCGCACCGCGCGGTCGCGGCGATGCCACCCTCTCCCACTGGCCTCACGGTCGGACGCCCTGCAAGACCTATTGACAACTTTCCCCTTAACTCTTCTGTAAACAATATACTGTCCCAAAGACTTCTCCCATTTCCTAAGGAACCGGGCCTGGAAGATTGTAGCTGTTAGGGTTAACAGTTTTGGCCGTAAAATCTATAACCACCACAGCTATCCTATGCAGCTGCAGAATAACAGTGAAGTGGAGTTGACCTAGTTCCTGTGCTCTCAGTATAGTGCGCTAAGATTCGGAGTCCAGATATACGGTAGCCTTCATCATTGCCGGAAGAGGACGAAGAAGTGGGGAGGGGAAAATTTCTGGGACCAAGGTTTGTTAAAACTGATGTTTTGAAAATATCCTCGTTCCCATCGGCAAACCGTGGGGTCTACTCTTCCGCTGGCCTCGGACGAATGTATCTCGCCGTCAACATCATGTTATGGCCATCTCTGATGCACGCGCGTCAATCGATTGCACCGATCGACTTCTGGTGGTCATTTGAATCATCCCCGCTCTCGCGGGCGACCCCGAGAGTAAGTACTGCACGAGTTCCGGAATATCAGCAATGTTGCAAATTTCGAAAAACAGCAGAACCGGATCTTATCCTCGGTGGTATCGTAATAGCGACAAAAGCGAATCGACCGATAACTAGACATAACAAATGCTTCTATTTCGAAAGTTTAAACGGCTGTTTCGGTAAATTTGGCGTATGGAACGCATGGAGCTGATCTTCATCGTATTTAAAAACTAAATTTTCTTTTTCCGTGTGTTTGCTGGCGAGCCTCGAAAGTGCCCAAGTTTTGTGAAGAACGTATCACAGGCGACTGCAAGAATCCTGAAACCATTCAGGATCGATGTGACTCACAAGCCGGAGTCGACCATCAGACAGCAAATCGTGAGGCCCAAAGACTCGCTAACATTGACAGAAAAATCTACAGCATAGCACGCCAAAACTGTGATGCAAGGTATGTTGGTGAAATGAACAAACGTCTTGGCACAGGGTTGCATGAGCATCAACTCGCAATCAAATGCAAGGATAAACTGTCTATGGTCTATGGCCACGTACAGCAGAAGAATCACAATTTCGCCTTTGAAAAAGCAAAGGTCATAGGCCAAGCAAATGATAAGATGACAAGATTGCTGATGGAAAGTTATTCATCGACTGGCACACTTAACTGAGCCACCGAAACCACCGAGGATAAACTCTGGGATCTGCTGTTCCAAATTTGGAGCACTGCGTATATCCTGGAACTCGTGCACATCTTACTCATGCAGGCCCCCTCGAGGATGGGAAAGATTCAAACGGCTACCGGCAATCGATCGGCGCACGTGCATCAAACAAGGTTATAACACGAGGCTAGCGGCGAGATGCATTCACCTGAGGCCATCGGAAGAGAAGGCATCACGCTCTGATGATGAGAACTAGCATACTTTCGAAACATCGGCTTCAAGGTGACTTGATCTCACGAAGCGCTCCCTCTTTTTCTTCCACTTCTGTAGATACTGAAGACGATATTTATTTGACATGCATCATGTCAATGTCATATTCGGATTTATTTGTTACTAACTGAGTGCTAGGACTTGGCCGAAGGATGTATCCTTAAACCCGTGTTCTTCCTCCCAACATGTGCCCACGAGCTTTGTCCCATGTCCTGACCCCTCGACCTCGTTGGTCGCCTTCCCATTTGTTGACACACCGCGATCTTTATTCTCGTGCTCTCATTCACCATTATTCATGGTCTTTGTTCCCCGCCCCCCCCCCTCATTATTTGATTCCTGCCTGTGTGCTTATTCCCTTGTAAACTGCCAGCAACGCGTCTGCATCATTCACACGACTGCTCGTCGAAGCACTTCAAATTTATGTCCATCCTCCCTTTGATTTCTACCTTGCATTTTCTACCTACGTGCACTGTTAATCTTACTGTTTATTACTATAGAACCACACCCCGCACCACAGAGTTATCCCGACTGTCTTTTGACATAGCTGCGGGATATGATGTGGTCCAAGCAGATAATAGACGAGGGAACGTATCTTAACATGTTTAAGCTAGTGGAATAGGATAAGGCGTGAAAAGCCAGATAAGTAGGAAGAGTGTATTGTGTACACAAAGGAAAGGAGAGTAGATGAGAGTAGATTGACTTGAGAGAGACACATCCGCTCAGTAGGTTGACCGGTCCAAAGTGAGATCTGAGAGTAGTCGGGCCGGAAGACAGCGCTTTCATTGGCTAGGTCGGCCTGTGATTGGTTGGACGACGTGTTGTTTGACACAGCTGTTGGACAACGTGGGTGGTCTGTGTCTCGCACCAGTAAGTCCGGCGAGCTTAACGACCTTGATGTCTACACGGATTGAGGCCACGGCCGGAAAGCCAGACATCGGGAAATGCACCTGTTAGAGTACAAGGTCGCTACATAGCTACTGATCTCGGGTGCGGCTACTCATGTTAGGAAACTAGCACTGCATTGCGAAAGGTAAAGCAACAGCATTGTATATGGTGGATCCGGACCTTTTAACCAGTTCCTATAGTAGTGAAAATATAAAGCTTCGAAATGTGCTCACACTTGGATAATTTACCATATTTCCAGCTGTATTCTAGAAGCCAAAATTATTTGTAATGTTTGGATGCGTAGTACGAACGAGGAAATTTTGAACCGCGTCAATTACACATCGCTTTAGGTAGAATAATAGCCGGCGCACAAAAAACACTGGCTCAGACGTGTAGTAGCCCCAAGCAGCCACTTGGAACCCAAGATCAGCCGCTGACGCATGGCGTCTTTTGACTGCAAGGCCTGCGCGCCCACCCGCTCTCGCCAACCTTCGCCCAGCTCAAGGTCATGTCACCACCGTTAGCCTATACATTAGCCGCATGATTGACTGCCGTAACAAAGTATGCACCGGTGACTCCCGACGCCCTAGTCACTTCGGACTATGCCACTCCAGCGAAAGGACGCGCTTTCAACAGTCAAACTACTTCCATTTATTCTCCGTTCTTCTGTATACAGATTAAACTATTCCTATCACTTTGGCTTTCCCAAGACTTCTCTCTTCTCCCCTAAGGTACCATGGTCTGAGGACTGCAGTTACTAGGGTTTAACTTACTTTACCCCTTGCGATAGGCGGTCAAAAATATGAAGCTATCCCTTTAATGTACTCTGGTCAGTGTAGGTAGTTGATTTCCTTATGTTGTGGCTGTCTTAATCGGCTTATCCTGACTTGTTCTCCGCTCGGGAACGCATTATCGGTCGAACGTACTCGCTCACAACACGGTAACCTGATGAAAGAGTGGCAGTTTAAATGCACTGAAATGTTCCCGAATAAATGAAAAAAGTTCGCATTTCAGGTATCTGCATGGATAAGAAAGAAGACTTGCCAAGCACCATGTCAGTCGGTTTATTGTCCTGAGCTTTCGAACTCTTACAGGAGTCCATCTTCAGTGATAAGAAGCAGCAACCAAAAAGAGGTGATTCTAGTGGCGATAGGCCAATCAACTGTCAGCGGTCATCAGGGCGTCAAGGGGTAAGAAACATTAACCAAAAAGGGATGGGGGTGGGGGGAGCAATTATATTGTTTATTGACTGTCAGTGAAGTCCTCCGTGTGGTTGCTGCTTCTTACCTCTGAAGATGGACTCCTGTAAGAGTTCGAAAGCTCAGGACAATCAAACAATTGATCCGGTGCTCGACAAGTCCTCTTTCTTATCCATGCTCCCTGACGCTTCCGCGTGGAGCCCCTTTTATTTCCTGGATCAGAATCCTCGCGAAGTTAAACCTTCGCAACTGTGATCTTCAGACCACGGTTACTTAGTAGAGAAGAAGAAGTCGGTAGAAATAGTTTATTGTGTACACAGAGGAAGGAAGAATAGAAGGAATTAGATTGACTACGGGGAGCCCGACCACCCGCTGGGGTGGCATGATCCGAAGTGCCGCATAGTTGCAGGAAATCTCAGCGGCCCAGAGAGCAAGCGTTCACGTGTGCAGGCTTGCTATTCGTCGCAGGTCCAGAAGGCAGATGTGTTGCAACTGTGATTGGCTGTTCGCAGACGTCACGAACCGCAGTCGTGAGATTCCGGTGGAATTCACTTCAACGCGAGCTATTCACTACAGGTTTTCCTTCGAACCTTGTGTCATATCAGTCAAGCGCAGCCTGCAGGTCTACAAGGAGGCACCGTTGTCGGTAACAGTTCAATTTAGGTCAGAAAACAGCTTACTTAAATAACCGAGTATTTGCGCGCGCGCAACAATTAAAATAGCCCAAAAGTGCCCAACCGGACGCAATCGTCGACTCTATATGTTAGCTGCATACAGATGTGGTAAGGAGCCAAAACAACCGATGTACTCACGGTCGTCAGCGAAAAGAACAGGCCAGCTGGGCCAAGTCCGCAGCCAAGCCGCCCACGCCGTGCTTCGAGCAACCGTGACGACCGTCCACTCAGCGTGGGAGGGGACCGCAGTCTCTAGAAGTTTCCAGAATACCCGCTCGCACACCATCCGCAACGAATCTTCTAGAATAGCCAAAACCACATAAATACGCCAGTGTTGTGACTAGCTCGCGTCGAAGTGCACTTTACCAAAGGGCCACCGATGCGGTTTTCGACGTCTCCGAACAGCCAATCACAGATGGCGAAGCGATGGAGAGCAAGCCTGCACGCGTGAATTGCTCTCTGTATCTGCCTGACCAAAAACCTCAAGGCCGACCCAGCCAATGAACGTCCTCTCTCTGTCCACTGGTCTGTCTGCTGTCAAACCAGCACTTAGATCACGGCTGGCATTCTGGCTAGTCGTGTTCTCCCAAGTCAGACTTCTTCCATCTACTCTCAGTTCCTCTGTGTACACATTATACTGTTCCAACTCCTCTGGCCTTCCCAAGACTTCTCTCATCTACGAAGTAACCATAGTCTGAAAATCGCAGTTGCTAGGGTTTACCTTACTTAGCCCCCTGTGATAGAACCCGCTGTCTTTATGCTGTGTTACACCGCTCTCTGGTCTTCCCCTACCTACTAGTCGGTTTAAAACGACTGGACTGTAATATGCTTATACAGAGATGACATAGAGTCGACTATTGTGTCCATTTGGGCACTATTGGACCATTTTAACTATCGCGCGCAAATATTTGGTTATTTAAATAGTTATTCAAGTTTTATGGGCTACACTTTTTAAAGTACTTTTCCTTTCTCCTGATATGTCCCACCCATTCAAACTTTAGTTCCATTTATCCCGTACTACTGTTTGGCGACGTAACTTGAACTGCTACCACGTTGTCTTCACGCCTTAAATTAACTTTTGCCAACAGAAAAATAATTGAATAGTTCAGTGAAGAGTGGCTAAGAATTAAACCCAGCAAATGCAATTTCGTTACATAGATTACTGCTTGGAATACAATGGCCATTTCTACTGTATTTTCATCATAAATCAGCCAACTGGGGAAGGGGGGATTCGGCATGCCTGAGCTGTAAAAACGGGTAACCTGCTCATCTAACACCCTTAACCTTCATCTACGTACTCATATCCCATCGCAGTGAAGAGTTGAATTCCCACGTGAGGGACGTTCACCGATCCACCTTGAATGCAATGAGTCCTGCCAAGCTTTGACCTCCGAGACAACATGCTAATGTCCAGTGTCGTACTGTTACTTAAATATATCGTTGAAATTACACCAGACTGTTTTTGTTTTTGAACCTGCCAAGGGAGTCTCCCGCCGACAACGCCCATTCCCTCTAAGTAAGCATGGGCATATCTGGACTCTATTATTGACAGTTCGCTTTCCTGCGAACATTGGGCTCAACAGTTAACTAAAACTAACGTGGTGTGGTGAACCTCTGACGCCTCAGTTAACTCGACAATTAAAGCCCCATCAATAGCGCATCAATGAAGGTCAGTAGGCTACATCATATATACATGGTGGTCTTTTGTAATGACAGTCACCTAGCAATATAGATGGAGAGACTACTCTAACGATGGGTAAGTGCGTGATTTAACCTCCTGCTTGCGATACCATCACACCGATCGATATTTTTGTTTTCCTCGATTGGTCGAAGCCGGCCACACTTTGCACCTATGCCCTCTCTACCTCATGAAAGGTTTGTAGTGACCTTCCCTGTACGCCACACATTAGGTCACGTGATTGTAATTCTCCGTGTTTGGCAGTAGGCAGGTCCTGCCTTCCTTCAGGATTCACAAAGCTGTCAGGTTTGCCCGCAAGTGATCAGAGCTGACGCCCAGGTCTTGGAAGGCTCGTTCATAGTTTTTTATTACCAGCTGGACAGCTGCCAGCCATATGCGGACAGCGATCCCCAGCACAGAAGGCCGGGGTTATTTTATATCTGTCTACCTGTCAGACGTGGATGCGAAGAATTTCGCCAGTTCGGGTGTGACTACGTCTATAAGTGTTAAGACTAAGACGGCTAACCTTAACAGCTACGATCTTCCAGGCCCGATTCCTAAGGAGATAGAAGAAATTTTGGGAAGGCCAGAGTAGAAGGAAGAATGTATTGTGTACACAACAGTCAGGAGAAAGTGGCCAATCGGTCAGGCATGGCCGTGAGAGCCGCGTGAGTGCGCGGCCTCACACGCGTCTCGCTCCGAGCGGATTCTTAAGTGTCAGCCAGTGTAAGAATTGACCGACGACTGGGGAGCGCTTCACGGAAGCTGATTGGCCACGAGCGCTTCGGGACGCTGATAAGTCGACCAGTTTGGGGCGCGTCTATGCGCCTCGGTCATGTGAGGGCAAAGGTCGCGCGTCGGTGCGGACATGTGCCATAGCCCTGGGAAAGGCGCTGCTGGGCAACCAAGATTGTCCCTGCCAGAGCACGTCAGTGGCGTCTCTAATTTGTAGAAAGTGGGCTGCAGAACCGCTACACATCCATTCATATCTTAATCTTTTTATTTGGTTAACCAGATGCCTGCAAAAGGACAATGTGAAGACCCTACTTCGAATTGGTAGTGTAAGTGCGCTGAGATTTTCCAGTTCAAGTTTCTAATCATCTAGTGAGGTTGCCTGTCCAGATGCACTTAACCAGCATGTTGTTCAGTTCAGAATAACATAAGCCCCCTAGTGCAGTAGAGAGGGCGTTGCTTAGGGGTGCACTGAATTGGTGTTTAAAACTCTGGTATTCAGTCCGCGAGCAGACAGTATGGGACCAATCTCCTGAAACGGAACTTGAGACGATCAAGTATGTACATCCTGACTCGCTCTGTTATTTTGCTATCCGTGTCCGCGAACAGAAACCAGTTCCCTACAAGCGTACAGGCTGCCACGTCAAGGTCACACGCCGTAACTCTGGGCCATGCGCAGGAGACACATGATAAGATAGTGTGCGAATGAACGCGGCGTAGAGATGGACCAATCACAAGTGCTATACCCCTTCCCCTACCAACCCCAATCACGCGTAGCCAACGCTTGACGTTTTCTCATTTTATCTGACGATGGCTTCTCGTGTGGAGCCGAAAGCTCAGGACAATAAATTAATTGATCCAGTGCTCGACTCATCTCCTTCCTTATCCAAGCAGATACCTGGAACGCGAACTTTCTCATTCATTCGGGAACGCCTAAAACGGCCTGAGGTGAGGAGTGGCATACTGGCTTACAGAGCTACTGACGGGCGGGCTTTTCAAACTGAGCCACCGTTTTTTCCTTATCTCTATTCGCAGTGATATTTTCTTATGCATACGTTGGTTGGCCTAATTCGCCCATAACAGAGTGACTTTTATCGCTGTTTTTTTATTTGAACTGCACTGAGGTCGTCATTGCCCCGACGCTAGCGCCATTTTGAAAACATTCCAATTTGGCCTATATTTCATGATTTTTCACAGGACACTTATCCAAGATGTCGATGATTGCAGTCATTGAACTATTATAAATTGCCTTTTAATGTCCCGATGTATTGAGTTTGTGCGCCTAATTTTATTCGCTGTAAATGGAGGATGTTTTTTTTGGAATGATATTTTCAAAATAAAGTCTGTCACTTTCTCTGTCTACCTCTGCATTAGAAGTTACGCGCCAAAAATATGGAAACCTATGGGAGCCTGCCGCTGTGCTGATTCGTGCTACCTTCCTATGTCAGGCTAGCTATATCATCGCACGTGACAAACTCCCCCGATGTGAACCGCTGCGAGAGGCTGCGATCTCCTAGTGGCCCTATGCGTCCACCAGTCTGCTCGCAGCTCAAGGTGCCAGCCAATTGACGTGCGCCTGCCCACCTGGCTGGCTACCCGGTTCACTAATAATGTCCCGCAGGCAAGGCTAGATAGCAGCCAACACAATTTCGCACATTGACCCGGCCTATATACCTCAGCCTTTGTGCTGTCTATTCTCCCGCAGTAAACTTCTGTCCAGCGGCACCGTCTTGCTTGACTTGTGATTTGGGGGAACCTCTGTTTTCGACATTACTACTGGCGACAATTGGTGACCCCGACGTGATAGCTAGCGTGACAAAGGAAGGCAGCGTGAATCAGCACAGCAGCAGAATCCCACAAAACGACCCGACGGTTAGTTCGTCCAATCGAAAACTTCTGGTCCTCAAAAAAGTTTGTTCACTATCTCCCTGCATTTATTCCTAGATTTATGATAAGAAGTGAATGGAAGCAGTGTTTGCCCTAACAACATGCGCTTCCACCTGTATGCCAAGAACTTTACCCCCAAAGTGAGTTTCAGCAGAAAAAAAGGCTATGAGACTGAACGCAATACATAAATTTTGCCTCGTTTTTTGTTCACTTGACTAGACCGAACTTGCTATGGTGTACTAATGCAACAATAGACCTCACCTCAGGTGTAAGGTACTGTAACTAGTCCGGGAAGGCCTGTGAACCCAGACGATAACGCAGCTCTAGACAGGTCTTGGACTGTTGCTGTTATCATTTTAACGAGAAAAGGGATGCAGAACAGTCAGTTTGCTGTCAACATGATACTCCTGCCTATTGTCTGTGGCGACCAAGAACCATGGCGATGACGTAAACAGGCTGAAGGCTGCCCTAGACAGGATTTACTAGGGCTTATTTTCAGAGGATAACATGCAGCTTCCTTCCTGCCAACGTTAGAGCCAATGAGAGGGTCTGTTGTTCCGCTAGGGGAGCACAGTAAACACAAAACCTCCGTCACGCCATCAGCAGGGTACATTTAAAGTATCTTTCGGCAGAAGTTCTCACACCGGACACCAATTGTGTCCGAGAAAACGGACAATCACACTTTTCTCCTAGTAGTAGTAGTAGTAAATACTAATGCTACTGTTGTTGCTATTGCTGTTACCACTGTTCACTCATTCGGTACATCTGGTACTGCTACCGCGGCTGCTGAACACTATTTTTTCCTAAGATATTTAACGTACAGTCGATTAGCTATCTCAGGAAATGTGAAGATCAAAATTTAAATGCAGGTTTTAACACATATCTCAGGTTGTTTATTTTATTCATTGAATAGACTAACACAGGGGGTTAAGTGAGTTAAACCTAAGTAACCGCGATCATTAGACCATGGTTACTTAGTAGAGGAAAAGTCAGTGGAGGCCAGATAAGAAGGAATAGCTTTTTGTGTACACAGAGGAAGGAAGAAAAGATGGAAAGAGATTTGACTTGGAGAGCATACAACCGGCTAGGAGAGCCAGTCGTGTCCAAGTTGTGGTTTGACAGCAGTCAGACCAGTAGACAGAGAGCGTTCATTGGCTGGGTCGGTCTGTGATTTGTTGGACAGCATGTGGGTAAAAATCGATTTGGGCGGCCGTGTATCGTGCGCCAGTAAGTCGGGCGGCCGCCGCGACCTTGAGGTCTAGACGAATTGAGGTCACGATAGGAAGACCAGGCAGCGGGCGGGCAGCGCCCACTACAAGACTTGAGGCGCAAAATGTGGTTTACTAGGAAAGAGTCCAGTTCAGATGAGTATAATGAAGAAAAGAGTTGATCCGATTGAGCCAAACCCGACGTTTCTCTGTATGCAACTAATCTTCTATGTTAATAATTGCTGGAGATCCAAACTTCTTGTTTGTAGGTGTTATACGATAAAGATGATATTAACAAAGCTCAGAAAATTTTAAATATATTTGTTTGGAAAACATAATATCTTGTTTTGCGTTCATGAAATTGGCTTGTAAGCAAATATAAGATAACGCATTGTTGTCGGGAAATGAGGGTGGATTCAGTTTACAAAATATATTTTGCGAATCTTCTATGCTTTGTGCCATACAATTAAGCAATAAACTTATAAAGCTGTAAATTGTTAAACCACACCGAAAATAACGACCGTAAACAAGCATATAAATGAACACCCGAGACGTGCAGATACTTGTTTTTCTGTAAAGCATTGTGCAGAATATGTCTAAAAGTTCAGTATGAACGAATAGGGAAAGGACCGAAGAGTCTCCATTTTCGCAAAATCGTAGAAGAAATATTCTGCCACTCCATCGTGCTTTTACAACCTTAGAAGGAAGTATACTGAAAACTGCTCCGATATGCACAGAAAAGCGAGTCCTTTCATTTTCAACATAGGCTTTACTCCATCATGCTCAGAGAAGTCAAAAAGCCAGTCAAACTTCTCCATTTTTATCTCCGAAAAAGGTGAATTGCGCAGATACTTCAAGAGATACCTTATTACAGAAAGCTTTTTAATTGACCTCAGGAGATATGTAGTGGCTCCTAGCAGCCACTTGGAACCCAAGGTCAGTCGCTGACGCATGGCGCCTTTGGCCTGCAAGGCCTGTTCGCCCACTGCCCCCTTCGCCCATCTCAAGGTCGCGCAAGTCTAGGCATTAGCCGCGTGATTGGCTGCTGTAACCAAGCATGCACCAGCGATTCCCGACGCTCTCGTCACTTCAGACCACGCCGCTCCAGCAGAAGAACGTGCTCTCCGTAGTCAAACTTCTTCCTGTTATTCTCTATTCCTTTATTTACCGAATAAACTAATCTTACTATTTTGTTCTCCACCGACGTCTTCTCTCCTAAGGAAGCTGGGCCTGAAAGATCGCAGTTGCTAGGGTTTAACTCTCTTATCCCCTGCGAGAGATATTACTATGTGACTTTTGCTACCGACCTTCAGTTTCCTTGGTAACTAGTTGACCTGGTTGGGTGATTCTAAAACCATAATCTGAACAGACAGGTGTGTTATAAAGAATGCCCAAAACTCACTATTTAGGTAAATGCATTCAAGTAATATCTAGTTTTGAACGTTTTGCTAAACACATAGAACATAATCCTTATGTATAGGCCATCGACTGAAACCACTGAAAATTGTTAAGTGCTAACCACCATTTCAAGAACGATTTGAACACCATCGTAATCGAAATCACGAAGTACTCACAAAGACAGTTGACGCAAAGAAATTTATCATAGTTGGCACAAAATGATACATTTAAGATTGCACCCGACAATTCCATTTTAATTTATTACGCACTGACCGGCATTTTCGCACGTGAGTTCAGGAAATATCTTACGCCTATGACCTTCCAATGAGCGTGTTCAGGCGAAAATCTGGTTCCCTTCATACGCCGTATCACCAACATTTATCAGCTGAAGAAACGACTAGCAGTACTCATGAAACCATGTCGCAATGCTTACTCGAACTTTGGGCTGTTCGGTAACAGCCATGTGTTACATTGCGCGCAATATGGAAGTGTATGTGCCCGAAAGTTTTACAACAGAATTACTTTTAGATGAAATTCTCCTTGTGCTGTTTTATTCACTCTCTTTTATATGAATTAAAAACTTAAATTTACCTAGTAGACCCGATTTTCACAATTTTTCGGAATTTTCCGCTTTTTAAAAAAGCTGGTATTTTTTACCAACGTAATATTACTCGATCAACCACAATATTCGAATGAACTGGAAAACACGCATCTCAAGAAATTTAATTTGAAGAAAATAAGTGTTATTTGGGATATAAATGTAACTTTAGTAGGTGAACTTCCGAGACTGGTTCTCAAGCTTGTCTTCGGACTAACAATAAATGTGCAAAGAAAAAAAATACAATTTCAAACATGCGGAAAAAATCAATAGTTATATGGTTATGGTAGTTGTGGTCTCTGTCAGTCTGTGTTGTGTAACCCTCGTCTCTCCCATCGTTCTATGAGGTGGTTATAGATACCATCTAACTCTATGTGGGGGTTGATGCATGAGTCATCGGAGTGCATGGCCTCTAGAAATTATCGGCCCTTGTTGGAGGGGCAAACTGCAACGATGCGTGTTTCGTCCCATGCAAAGCTGTTTCCTGTATTAAGGATGTGCATAGCCACTTCGGATAAACCACAATATGTCTTATTTCGAAGAATGACCATTAATTTACTGCTGTAAGACTATGGGTAACGCTACGTGAGCTGCGTTTGCGTAACAGGGATGTTCTTGTTAAAGTCCTTGGACTTCAACAGCATAGGAATAGTTGCATGCATACATCTATAAGTGTTAAAGCAATGGTAGGTTAACCCTAACAGCTACAATCTTCCAGTCCCTGTTCCTTAGGAGATGGGAGAAGTCTTGCGAAAGCCAGAGTAGAAGAGTTTATTGTGTACACAATGGAACGGAGCACAGATGGAAAGAGTGTTGAATTGTGGAGTAGTGCGTCCGTTCCCTATTCGGGTCGGCTCCGGAGTGATGAGGACATCGGGCGTCGCCGGCGCATGCTTTGTTCCGACGACCAATGAGGCGGATGCTGTCTAGACTAGCGTGGGCGCGCGAACTTGAGATAGACTGGGACTGGCTAGCGTGAGCGCGCGGTCACGCTGAGGCGCATGTGCGCGTTGGTCAAGGACAGTTACCGCCTAGCCCCAGGAGGCAGTGGGCACGCAGGCAGACAGGCTAGAGGCGTCATGCGTCAGCGGCTGGTCTTGGGTTCCAAGTGGCTGCAAAAGGGTCACTACACATCTGCCACACTCCCTCTTCTTTTCATCCGGCGCAGATAGCTGGCGCGGCCGAAGCCATCCTTATACGTGCCACCACGTCCCCATGTTCGGCATTTATTATGGGGGCACAACCCGAATAACGTCTGCCGTTCCCTTATATGACCCCAATGTATTTCCTGCGCGGCCCATTTAGACAAAAGAAACCGGAATGACCATTTCTGGCTTATTAGCCGCCATTAGCCAAGATTTACGGAAACCTGACTCACGTTCTTTTGTTTATCAAGCAGCGCTCTAACCCTTACAGACCTGTAACTTCAAGCAGACTTGCTAAAATTTGTCGAGGATGGTCATTAATGATGTCCCCCCTTCAAATGCTCGCGCTACGTCAGCGCCATGTGTTCGCAGGCGGTTGTTTTTCCCCTCGCTAACCTGAAGCCCACTTGACCGCTATTCAGTTCCAGACTTACACACGCACACACGCACGTTATAGGCATGCCCAGCTAGTCGCGGTTTCTCAACTGCCACACAAAAACGACAAGCCGCGGCCACGCGGCAGGGGGCCTTTGCAGGCGACATCCTCCTCGGGCAATTGCAACACACTAATAACAGAACAGTTGAACCTGCTCCGCAATCCTACTTAAACAGCTGCCACCACTGTCCCGGGCTCTCTTAGGTCTGCCTGGACGCAGCCCTGGCTTCGCTAGTGATCATTGCTGCCTGCAGAAGACGCGTCTCCGTCGCGTTCCCACCCGCCCTCACGGCGGCCAAGGTCTGCTACACCAAACCTCCCCACAGTGGATCTATCTCTCCTACTCTACATCGGTGTTTTTGATGACAAAGCAGCCCCTCCCGACCATGCTGCTCCGAATCCTCCTCCTCCTCACCGCCGGGATTGAGGCCCACCCGGCGGGGCTCCAGATCCAACAAGGGCTACTAGCCAGCCGGCTGTTTGCGACTGCAACTAGAAGTTCTGTATACAATAAATCCCGCTGACAGGTGACTTCTCCCTTTTACCTTTAACTTGGGGATTCGGCCTGATGATTGTATTGATCCGATTACAACCACGACTTAGACCGCTAAACATTTCACAGCACATAAGGCGACTGACAGGGAAACATATAAATTGCGTGCACACGGCTTTTCCGCGGCTCATTGTGAGCATGGCTCCTGTGCTGTATGTGTGATCCGCCGAGCCGAAAACTGGCACAGTGCTATAAACCCTATGTGTTATCTTACTCTGAACGATTTTTAGGAATTCTCCAGTGAAATTCTGTTTGATCTACATACGATTGTTCCTTTCTTCCAGAAGCTGTTCCATCCCCCCTCCCCTCCCACGCTAAATCCCTTCCCCCAAGAATGCTGGCCATCCTCCCCTTTTGTTCAAGGCTCCCTGTCTCAAGCTCAAGCTGTCTGCGTCTGACCTACTGACTTGAAAACTCTTGACCCATTTCCGCTTGAATAAGCATGTGTGTCTAAAACAGGCACGGCTGCAAGAGTGCCACTTGAATACCCTCCTCCCAATGCTGGCGCACACGACACTCCCTTCAGGGCAATGGTTCACACCAATCCGGTGCCACACTAACTGACCCCAAAGCCACATGAAAGCAGCGGTCGTACCGTCTCACACTATACACGCTCTTCGAAGTCTGGATTCGCCCTGGGTATGTGTGGCTTTATTGGACGTGTGTCGTTCCTTTGTCAGGCAATATTTGGCCGACTCTCTTGTTCCTGACTACGTTTATCCATTGTTAAGCCCTGTAATACATTTATTGTTTTTATCATTGTGGTTTAAGCTATGCGTTACTATTTTATACGGAGTCGGAGGATGCAAGAAACTCGAAACACTGTAGCTCGGAGAGTTAGCCAACTGAGGATTGAAGTCAAACGTCACAATCAGCCTAGTGCCTGTTAAGGGTGGAGTGGCCGGCTGGGATTCAAACAGCAGTGGCTTCTTCTTACCATGGCTTCCACAGCACACTATGACTCCGTAAGATCCCAGCTGCATACACCCCTTTGGGTGTAATATTGAGGCCTGAGGTTTCTGCTAATGTCTGTGATGATGAATCCACGACGTATGTCGAAACGTCAGACGAAGAAAAGTATTGTTCCAGCGATCGAGTCATCTTCTTCTCATTGAGGTGTGGGATACGATGTGGTCCGGTCATATAATAGGCGATTGAACGTATCCCAACATTTATAAGCTATTGGATATGATAAGGCGTGGAAGGCCAGATTGTTATGGATAATTTAATGTAGTATAACAAGCGTAGAATGTAAGAAACATGCAAATGACTCCCAGACAAGTGCAGTCCAGCCATGAGTGGGCTGGAGTCCAGAGGCGCAGTCCGGCAAGTAGATCACCGGGTCCGGAGGTCTCTAACCGAACAGTAGATCGTCAGGTCCGGGAGGGACTGAGCGTAAACAACTCCCCCGCATCTTGTGCACTGGTCTCGCCTTGAGAAGTGATTGGCTAGTGAAGCCAGACAAGTCCCGACCTTGAGTGGGCCGGAGTCCGTGGGCCAGACAGAGAGTGACCTTGTCCCCGCGGCGTCCGAGGAAAGCATGGCTAAGAATAGGGGGTCGCTACAGAGGTTTGTGTTTTGGGGGGTGGGCAGGGTACGTGGTACGCGCAAACGGTGTCATTAGGTATGTCAGTCAGTTCGCTCATTCCGTTTGGGGGGTTGGTCGTGCATGTGGAATACGCAAAGGAGACCATCGGGTATGGTAGTAGCTGCGCCTATTGCCGCACTTGTTAACTGGTCAGCTTGGATAGTGACTGGAACCTGGGAATGGGACACAAGTGAATGAGTGAAGTCAGCAGTTCAGCGCAAATTCCTTACTATAAATGCTCTGACGCGTTTTAAGCTGTCCCCGTGGACTAAAAGCATTGGCTTCAAGGGTTGCCAACTGACTCAAGCCTCGCAGGCAGCTCAGCGTTCGCTTGTGTGGACCGAGTGTCAGGCTGTAGTGGCTCCTTCCTAATCTGACCTCTATACGACGCACTCTGTGGGACCTGAGCCAAGTGCGGTTGCATGCCCAGAGGGTCGGCTCTGGTCGCGCCAGCCACCTACGTCATGAAATCGAGCCCAACTGAGGAAGGGGGAGAGAGTGCACTAGCTGTTGCGCAAATCAATAACGACCCGACAACTTGACAGTCGATTTCGACGATGTCCATCGTATGCTCAACAAGGGATTGGCACGGAGGCGGGGTTATGCGCGTGAATTAGTTTTAAGTGATAGTAGACTTGCATAGCATCTACTACACTTTCTCTTCTCTCACCAACCTGTGCCTGGTGTCAGGACAGTGTCAATAAGACACAGATGGCTGGTGCTACCGCGCCTCCCCCCGTTCCGCCCTATGTCCGACGTTTGTTATGAGAACGCAACCTGAATAACATCTGCTGTACCCTTATCTGACCCCCGTCTTGGTTCAGCACATCTACCACCGCGCGGCACTACCACTACAAAAAACTGAATCACGCACAGACCGCTGTCCCTGCGCCACCTTGCTGTGGGTCAGAGGGTGGACCTTCTGGAAACTCGTTGATGAACGCTCAACTGAGCGGTAACGAAACGCATCTGTCCCACTTTGACTTGACTCTCGACAGACGTCCTAACAGCCGTAACATCTGGTAGTATAGGCAGATAGTATTACCGGAAAAGACAGGGGAGACTGGAGTGGCCACTTCTGGCTTGTCTTGTCTTTGCCAGCAATAATATTTGCCTATACGGCCAGTTGTTACGGCTATCAGGGCTTCTGTCGAGGCAAAAGGCAGAGCGGGACAGATGACATCCATAAGCGTTTAGGTGAACGTTCATCAACGAGTATTAATATCGCTTGACCTAAACCGGCGAGACAACGAGCTCGTGGCTCACTGATTAGAGCGTTTGACTCTGATCAAAAAAGGTCGCGAGTTCGAGGCTGGGGTGGAACACCAATTGGGTCTGCGTATGACTGGCTGACGTCGGCTAATAATCCATAAATGGCCGTTCCAGTCTTTGCCGGCAACAATAACCGCCTTCTGAAAACGGACGGCTGCAAGCGTCCGAGGAGTAGATGCCCTGATGACGATAAAAAAAAAGACTTAAATTTTATTAGAACCTGCTTGAGCAGAAGAAAACTGTATTGCTACTAGTGACGCCACTGTCGTTGGCGTTTCTGATATATATATTCCCTCAGAAATGTGCGAACACCGATCGAATAGGCTTCCGAAC
>JAYGXS010000007.1:24875662-24888594 GCA_036362985.1 Ligula intestinalis
TGTTTCGGGCTTATTAGCCTTCATCAGCCAACCATAACCCTGAACACCAGCTGGTCGGACTACACAAACAAACGCACTCACAGACGGCGCAGTTGGTCCACCACTGGTGTCTATCAGATGGGTCATAAGCACTTCATCGAACCGCAGTTCATCAGCGCCTCGCCACCTGCCATTTGCTGTCACTTCTCATCGGGTATATATTCACTCAGAAATGTGCGAACACCGATCGAATAGGCTTCCGAACTAAACAAAGTTCATGTGGAGGTCAGAGGTCCCCAACGGGTGACCGCCTGCCAGGCCGATTCCGGCCAAGTCATAATATCAGTAAGGGGGGAATATATATATATGCATATGTAAGGGCCAGGCAGCAACATTTGTGGTACAAGTCGTAAGAGACGACAGAAAAAACAAGAGAATTGAATTGGTGGCTTGACAGGATAATGCAACAAATCTAGAGAGGGAAGGAGAGGAGACATGGCGTGGGCGAGTACGTAGAGGTCTAATTTGAGACAACAAGTCTGAGCAGATAGGACTAGCGAGAAAATGAGGGTTTGGTGTAGAAGTTACCAAAGTTGACACACACACACACATACACAAGCAGACAAAAGGACAGAGCAGTATGCGTACAGGGAACGCGACTGGAATAGGCAAAAAATTGAGCTCTCTCTTTGTGTGTGATGAAGACTGCTAAGTAAATGCATGTATGTGAGCACGAGGCGTATATGGGGCTATCAAAAGACTCAGGAGACGAGGGGAAACTATATGCCCATGCACACCTGCATGCATATTTTACAGGGGGACTTGAATGCACGCGCGACTTCGGGGGGGGGGGGGGGGGGGGGAAACGCCGGGGGGAGGGGCGGTCTACCATCTCGGTGACCGTATCTTCAGTCGACAAACAGTTCAAACTCAAACGGTTCATGAATCACATTGACTGCGTTCGTGAGCCAACACTCCACCAGAATCAGCATGTGACGAGTCGGGTTGAGGAATTGTACTGCAACTAGAGGCGACGCGTAGCCCTTCTGGCCAATGAAGGGGAAGTAGATGCTGTCGAATTTTCCGCTGGAAAGGTGAAAGAGGCAGAATGAAGGTTAATCAACTCTGAAGGGAAGAAAAGTAATGGGGGCATGAAAACGTAAGCGGCCTCATCGTCGCTGGCCACGCTCCAACAACGGGCCAGGAGGTTGCTGTTACTTTTAGTCGTAACTTTTGGTGGTCTTTTTCTCACGTACTCAACTGTCGTCGCCTAATTGTTGGACTGGAAGGTGTGGGTTGTGGCCCTTGTTGGATCAAGAGTCCCCGCCGGAGTCCAAACTGCTTGCAATTGGAAGATAGATAAAAGCCGAGACCTTGGCTGGCCTGAGCCAAAGGTCCGCGGGGGTGAGTTGATGCCTGGCCGGAAACTGCAGGCGAAAAGATGCTAGCAGTCATGCGGAGAGACGCCGTAATCGAGACAGCTGTCGGGGGTTGACGTGCCGAGCCGGCTGGCTGGCTAGTAACCCTTGTTGGATCAGGAGCCCCGCCGGGTGGGCCCCAATCCCGGCGGCGAGGAGGAGCATGGTTGGGAGGGGCTCCTCCGTCATCAAAAACACACATGGAGAGGAGGGGAGATAGATCCACCGTAGGGAGGTTTGGTGTAGCAGACCTTGGCCGCCGCCGAGCCGGCGTTGGTACTGGCGAAGGAGCATTGGGCAGCTGCTACGTAGATGAGCCAAGGTACATCGAGTGACTCTCGGAAGTTGTTGTTCAGAGGCTGCATTCGAGGGTGGATAGCCGCCCAAAAGGACCGCAGGGGGTGGTAACCTCGTTTATCCGCGACAAAGCTCTCTGTTGAAGACACTGGAAGCCTGTCTTGGTGGCAGAGCCATCAAAGGGTAGATCCGATAGACACGAGGCGAAAGCTTCCTTATAGAGAGCTCTAATAGACGACCAAACGCTGCGGCTAGATTCATTAGCGTGGAAGGTGGACGTGCTCAGTGCACCAAACTAAAAGTTCAGGGTACGAAATTTAAATAGGAAGCCCCTTGCCAGGCTTGCACTAAATTCCAGTTAGAGTTGCCATTTTTGCGTTCCCACCCTAACCCTGGCATCAAGTAGTGCCCAAACCCTAAGCCCCCTGGAATTGGGCGCAAGGCCATGAGCAGTACGGAGGTAGGAGGGATTCTTGATTCCACATCTGACATACTCCGGAATGGCCCCGGACGTGTGACGCCTTAGTTAACGGCGTGCTGTATTCAGTGTCGTAATTCCCTTGTAGCGGTGGTCAAAGACCTCCAGTCTTCGCTCATCTTCAGCACGCACATCTCAGCATTCACATAAATAGAGGAGGAATGACCGGATGGATACTCGATATACACGAATCTTTATGGCAATGGAGATGTCGCGTCGGATCCATAGGCGCTTTCGAAGGATCGAAAAAAACTCAGCGAGCAGCATCGATACGGGAGACGATGTCATCCTTGCTCTGCCCATTCGGTATCAGCCTCGCCCCGAGGTATTGAAAGCTACTTACTTCTGCGACTACGCCCTTCCTCTGTCCGTAACATGTGATAAGAGCACAACCCGAATAACGCTTACAGTGCCCTAATCTGCCCCCCGTGTTAGCCCTGTGCATTTACCAGAAACACACACGTATGCGTATACACAGATGGAACCTATCAGATAGATCAGAAGCAGTTATTTGAACCGTACTTTGCCAGCGGGCATTTTGGTTGCTACAGATGGGGAATTTATTCGTAAAGGAATGAGATAACATCGATCGCCTGACCATCCTGGTCTTTGTTCTCGATCTACGTCATCCATTCAGAACTAGTTTACGTTGGGACGCCCAATGGGGTAGATAGGAACGAATCGGGGGTAGAGAGGACATCAACTTACTATTCGGTCCCATTCAATGTTGCACTGGGGAAGAACTTCAATGGACCCAGGTTGACCTTGTCTTCGGGGTTCTGCAAAAAATGAAGGATAGGAGAGAATACAGCTTAAGATGCTAGAATTTTATGAAGATGGCGGCTTTAGAAATAAAACGACATTGCAGACGTGGCGGTGCTAATTCGTGACCCTTGCAACCAATGGGACATTGGCCGTGGTTCAGAAGAAGGAGGCAAAATCACCGGAACAAGAATTGTGCTGGCTGATGATGCGTTTGGGATAGAATCCAAAACATTCGGCTAATACACTTCTTGTTCCTGCAATATTGCCTCTTCTCTAAAACCCGCTTTGTTGAACTCGCCTGTTCGTTTCTATCGGCAAGTCGTTGTGGTTTAACTATTAAACTAGATTTCGCACTATTTCGCCTCCAGTCTTCTTGACTTGGTAGTGAGATCGGACCCAAGCGGCGGTGAGGGAGAGTGCGCTAGATACTACGCAAGGCTATTAGGAGTAAAACTAATACAATTGTAAGTCACTGCGTTTACCTTCAAAGTCGATAGTTGAACTGGCATCAAGCTAGGTTTTAATAAAGACTGGCTGATTAAAACTCATTGGGTGCTTCCGTCGACACGAATTATGAGTACGATGAAGTCGACAAAACGACCTTTGAAGTCGCTGTCGACAAACTTAACTGTTAAAAATGGAAAAAATGAACATGAAACGGGTAAGTATCACTTTCATGGGGTACTCTGCAAGTTTGTGGTACATTCAAAGACACAACAACTGTCAGTATGGTACCGCTCAAGGTTGTTTCGTCTTTCACTTCAACCATTTTAAATTTTAACTGCAGTCCAACAGTGATAAGTGAACCCTTAAGATGCCCGGCCACGATAGCCACACCGCTGCACCAAATAGTTGCGGCTTGGCAGATTGTCGACTGGCGAGATAATTCGGTCCTCAGTCGGATTGAGGGTCAATTTACTTTGCTTCTTTCCTTCACCGGGAAACCCGATCCCCCTCCCCCTCCTCTACCTCCCTATGTGGTATGATTCTAGGGTGCAGGGACGGGGGCATTGGTGGCAGGCCTACGCGTGAATTTCCCTTCGTCAGTTACGACGCCAAAAGGCCATTTACAGTCGTCTCATCTCTGCCCCTCACAACAGGGTTGGCGTGGGGGAAAGGGGGAGGGGAAGGGAATAAGGCGGATGCTGTGTGCGTGCATTTTCCTACCCTCCATCCCCCCGCTCCCAGTTCACATGCATGTTATGACTGAATCCCTCGTCGCGCACGATGGACGAATTTCCTCCGTGACTAGAAAGGAGAGGAGGAGGAGGGCCAACCGGCCCGGCGACGATAAACACACCGGTGTACGCCCATTTTAGTGAAGATAACGATTTGTTTGAGGCTTCAAACTAGCATGCATCATTTTCCTGCGAAGTCACATCTTTGAGTTGGCGGAGTGAGGAAAATACAGGCCCTCAGTGCGCGCGCGCACCTAGAAGAAGGCCCTTTTGACTGGCTAATTGGACACCTTAATTAGGCACGAGGATGGGGAGGGACAATGGTGTGGTCAAGTGTCGCAATGACGGGCAACGGTCAAAACATATGCCAACCGGATACCTTATGTGCGTCTAAATTGGTGAAACATGGACTGAACTCTTGCAATATGCCCTCGATTGCATGAGATGAATGAGGTACTACAGTAGTCGCCGGTTATTAAGCCCACGGTTAATATGGCTACAAAGTCCAGTTTGCCAACAGGATAGAGGGAGATTCTCATTTCTCTGTGTGCACAACGCGGTCTACAGGCATCAGATTTCACAAAATTCGACGATTTCTGGTGTCTGGAGAAGGACATCAAAGAGCACTTGCGAGTGAAGTTTCCTCCGAAACGACTGACACGAGACCGCCTTTTTTAAACGTGTCGCAAATCATTTTTGCTTTTTTATTACGTAAAATACAGACAAACAGCATTCTTTTCTTGTACATAACCAAGCTCTACACATAATACAGTACGTATGTAATGTATAGTGCCTACCCTGCGTTTGCTAATCAAGAACAAGGACTCTCCGGTTATTGCGCCCACCGCTTATTAAGCCTAATTTGGTCTGGGCCCGAGGTGGGCTTAATAGCCGGCGACTACTCTAGTAATATTAGTTTGGTATACGACTCCCTTCGCTCTTGACTTTGTGTATCCATTGTTGAGATTTGTACATTGTTTGTCATTTCCTATTTTTGCTTAATAGTTGTTAGCATTGGGTGTGAAGTACGCGTGACTGCTGGATACAGAGTCAGAGCATTCAAGAAAGACGAAACAGTAGACTGTCTACTCCCTGATCTTAGAGTTGGCAGGTGTTTCCCGATGAAGCTGAACATGCGACAGTCATCCGAGCAAGGCTGGGAGAAATGCCTGCGGTGCAGGTGTCGACGGCTAGCGCCCAGGACGCGCCTTGTCCTCACTATATGTGTGCTGACCTGCTGACCTCACAACCTAACGACGATAAATCTCGGTGCGACGCGCGTCGGCAAACAGCAACCACCACGTCCATCCTGCCCCCCTGCAGTGTGGCCGTCGCTAACCTTACCTCACCTGTTTATGCCAGCCTCCTCTCTACGACCGGGGAAAAAAGTGTCAGTCATCGCGCGGGGAGACTGGTGCAGGCTACTAAAGTCAAATTTCCAATGAGGGGAATGACATTCGCTAAGACAGGCAAAATCTCGTGGCTAAAAGAGGTGAGCGGAAGAGATTACCTGAGTTAGGCTGCCCTACAGACAGCAAAAAACTCACGACAAGATGAACGCCAAAAGCCCTCCGGGCGAAGACAAATTGATGGCTTCTAGAAGACTCCGTATCTCGAAAAAAGGTCGACACAAATTCTGAAAGGTGATACCGACTCAAAGAGTACTTAAGCAGTTTTAATACTGACTGTGGTGCAGAGGTGTGGCGATATAGTTTTTGCTTAAATTCCGTCGTTCTCAAGTTTCCAATTGGGAAAAGGACAGACTCCCTAGGACAGGCAAGATCAAAGCGAAAATCGGAGTTAAAATAGGCAAAGATGCCGCAAGAGGAAGAGATTACCTTGGTTCGGTTGCACTACTGACAAACAGGCAGCAAAAAATCGCGCCAAAAAGACCTTTCCATGCAAAGACAAATTGAATAAAGTGCAAGGCTTACAGTAGGCTCCCTATTTCATGGCACGTCAACCGAAATTCTCAAAATTTGTTTCCGATATTCAATAATGCTTAAGTAGGGTTCTAATACTGATTATCGTGCAACCGTGTACTAATATATATCTTTTGCTGAAATAGCGCCGTCGCGTCAGGATGGCCGAGCGGTCCAAGGCGCTGCGTTCAGGTCGCAGTCCACTCTGTGGGCGTGGGTTCGAATCCCACTCCTGACACATATTTTTACGCCACGACTTGCATATGTGGGCACCCCTGTCATGCCGTAGGAAGGCATGTGTTGTCCCAAATTGAGTTTTTTGCTTCATCGAACCTTCTGCAGGTCCATGCAGGCAGGCACCTAGGATGCTAGTTCAATTTCTGCCGAGTAATCATTAAATCTCAAGATATTTCAGTTTCGTCAAAGAAGCTCGTTAACGAGCATCTTTCTGACCACCTGCAATAAGCATACGCTGTGTAAAAAAATACACTACTTAAGTAGCATGCAAGTTTCCCATTGATTTCCAATGCGCTTATAAATTCAAATATAGCTTATAGAAAACATGCACAAAAATATTCCTTCTTGTTACTCGCTTGGTAGCAAATCAAGCCTTCTTCAAATTTTATACCTGAGCAAAGGGTATCGTTTAGTTTTAAAGACTTTCTGAATTGCCGAATAATTTTTAACTCTACCGGCCATTACACTTGATTTCAAAGTTTGTAAACTTCATACTGCATGCATTGTCTGAGGAAAATCTCACATTATTTTTAAACAGTGAGGAGTAGACCACATAAGTCTCATAACCTTTGCACTGGACATGGATCAGGTTGTATTTCTTCTAGGTAACTTTAGTAAAGCGATGGATACGACGTACTAAACTGAATGAACATTTCAGGGTCTTAAAAAATCTCATACTCGCAGACTACTTCCAAACCGAAAGATACTCAGTGTTAAGGTATAAAATTGGAAAAAGGTGTAATTTGCTACCCAACGAGTACAACAACGGATATTTTCGCGCAGGTTTTCTGCAAACTATATTTGAATTTATGAGGGGACCAAAATCAACGAGAAAAGGCATGCTACTTAAGTAGCCATGTTTCATAGAGTATTATTTTTGCAGGCGATCAGAAAGAAGGTCGTTCAACAGCCGACATCCCGATGTGCCTGAAATACCTTGGGATTAAACTGCGTGATATAATAAAACCCTATTTAAATACTTTATTCTGAATCGACAACGCATTTCAGAAGTTCAGCGGACAGTTCATGGGGCAGAGAAGCTACTCTATGTGTTTACCTTTCTCCAATCGCTTGTCACACAATAAGCCAGGAACCGCTATTCCAGTCCATGCTGTCTTTGTCACTAATGCTAGTCCCCCTAGGATACTATACTGTAGGCTATAGTTGCTCCGTAGCTGCTTGCGAGGACTTGAGATAGAGCCCTCGGGCACAACGAGATGGAGTAGATTACGGGATGATATCGGTGAGCCACCCTTTATAATTTTTAAAACACCCAACCGCGACCAACAGGGCAAAAAGCCCGTGGCTCCATGGTTACGGGGACGGAACTTCTAATTAACAAGTCGCGGGTTCGAGTCGGAAGGTTTCCAAACCCTGGGGTTGGAAATGGCAAGCTAATGATGGTCAATAAGCCAGAAGTGATCATTTCAGTCTCCTTTGCCTTTGTCGATAAGATTATGCAGCAGTTGTTTTGGGGGAGAAAGTCGTCGCCGTACTCCAGCCCGCATGTTATAGTTTAAAGAACATTTACAGACGTGTGCGTTTGTTGTTATAGACCTCGAGAGCATGTTCGTCGTACTCATTTTCTTTAAGTACAGCTGTTCAACCGGCGTTTAGCTACCTACCCGGAAAAAGTTATCTGCGAAAGTACGCCCATCTAACTTATTTACTTGGTGTGTGTGTCGTATGCCATAAGACCACACAAAAAGAATCTGCTGTGAAGTCAAACAACTAAGTCGTCGAGATGGCAACAAAGGTAGGGCTTTCTTGTGAGACCACCTGATTTGAAATAGGCTTTCTTCATTAGCCAATAGACCACCTAACGGACAAAGGGGTTGCTCCTCTAGTTTTATTGGTCTACATGTGTCTTTTATTAACCAATCGGATTGCTCTAAGTTATTTGATCTACAGGCTTCCTTTTTAATTATCGTTTTATTTAAGTAAAGCAATTACACGTGGCCTTAATTTATTTTCCACTGTGCACTCCGCGCATTAAACACGCATTGCCTGTTCATAAATCAAGCATTCAAACTTTAGGCACGAATTCCCTAAGACACCCACCTGCACGGGGGAATTAATTTTTGGACAGCCTCACGAGAAGGCCTAACCTTAACGGGAATATATGGGCAAGCTTCAATGCCTAAGAAATTCTGTGATAAACGTGTTAATATGAATAGTAATGGCGATAATGTGCTGGGTGTTGTCATTTTGAGGATATACAGCATCATTTTGAGATTTGGTGAAAAACTTGGCATTGATTACAGTCTAACCAAAAGTACATGAAATGGCCAGGAACAATGGGGTAGTCCCGTCTAATAACACCAATTTAGACACGTGAGTTCACGCTAGAGTTTCACTGTCGTATGGAGAAGCAGCCCTAATCGACAGAAAAAAAGAGCTAGGCAAAACCGGGTGGAAATCGTTCTTCCGCCGTCATGGACACCGGGCGAACCAGTCGAACCAGCGCAAACAAATGGCCTTCCTCCGAGCCAAAACTCAAACTCAGGCGTTACACTCTCAAGGACCGAGGAGAATATTGCCGCATTCTGTTCAGATGCAGGGCTGCAAGTGACGGAGCCAACTTGTTGCTTTTGAGCGGGCAGGCAAGGCAGCAGAATAAAACCTAACGGCCAACGGCAGCAACAGACAGAGCGTCGGCGACAAAAGCGCCTACGTTAACCACACACACACACAGCCCCATAGACACGGGAATACCCACACCCCAGAGAAAGCCCGCCGCCCGCTACCCGCCTGCCTGGGTCTCGCAACGGCCGCGGCGAGCATCATGCTCGCGCCATACTTTCCTGAAAGCTGATTGGCCAGCGGGTGGTGGCTTTTGATTGGTCGCCTCGCCCATGCGCGTGGGCAAAAAAGGAGCCTAAAAGCAGGGCTATTTAGGCCGGCGGGGTGGGCAGCAAATAGCAGCACTGTGCAGACAAAACACAACAAGCCTCCAATTGGGAAAACGCGTAGTTATCGAACCACCCCTCTAGGTGGCCGGTTTGCTTGCTTGCCTGTCGGGAGAGAAGGTTCAGAGAAGGACCTAACGCCAAGGCCAAGCAGGTTTTGGTCAAAACAAGTAGGATTCGTGTCGTAATGAAGGAAGAGAGGCGATGGCCGAAGAGTTAACTGTGGTGACACCGCTGCTAACAGCAGCAACCGCAAGAATAGCAGTAGTCGTAGCAGCAGTAATAGTGAAAGTAGCAATGGGACTATTGGAAGTGGCAGCAGGTGAAGTAATGAGGCCAGTAGATAAGTTGGAGGCGATAGTACTGACGGGAGAATCAGTAGTACTAATGAATACAGCAGAAGTAAGAGTCACATTTTAAGTGGTAAGGGCAGTAGCGTTCGCAGTTTTGGCAGCAACAGCCTAAATTCGTGATACTGGCAAACACACCCTTTAGCACTCGTGACCTTAGGAGCAGTGTTAGTGGCTCTGTTGGTTAAAGTAGTAGTGGGGCTATTACAAACAGCAGTAAAATCAGTTGTAACAAAGGCGGTTCAGGGACAAATCTAACTACAAATGCTAAAACCAAGCAGGTTTTGGTCAAAACTAGTAGGATTTTCATCATACTGAAGACAAAGGGGAGGGAGGGAGGCGATGGCCGAACCACTGTCAACCGCAGCAACCGAAAGGATATCAGTCGTAGTAGTAGTTGTAGTAGCGGTAACAGTGAAAGTAGTAATGGGACTATTCGAAATAGCAGTAGACGCGTAGTAAAACTTGTAGGTAAATTGAAGATGATAGTACTGACGGGAAAATGAGTAGTATTAATAACTGCAGCAGAAGTACGAGCCATGGTACAGGCAGCAGCACCTTAGACAGAAGTAGGACTGAAAGTGGCGGTGTTGTTGAAGCCTACCTCCACCCCACAAGAGCGAGAGTTTTCTCCGAAAAAATCCGAAGTTTTTTCACTGACTGCTCATTTTAAAAAAACTATGCACCACCTCATGGCTTAAGACAATTGGCCTCGGCAACAAACTAAGATAAAGTTTTTCTGCTACCAGGACATATATGTACAAATAGGGAACTCAAAGGCAATTTACCTACATATCGCTCAAATAAACTGATACTGGATACACATTGAGCACTTGTGGACTTGCTAACGGTCTTACTAAATTCATTTGTGAAAGTAGTAGTGGGGCTATGAGAAACAGCAGTAAAATAAGTTGTACCAGGGGGCGGTAGCTAAAAGAAAAAGTATCGGCAGCGAGTACTCACCACCGTCCTGCACCTACCATGCGTACTAGAATCATGCAGATGGGAGACCGGCTGGACGCAGGCGGGCAATGGAGCGCAGATTATCGAATCCCATGCCGTGACTACTCTTACTATTCTGCAAGCTAGACAGAATGACGAATCAATTTGCGAATACTGGAGCAGACGACTGAAGAGACGACCCATTGTTTCAAGTCGCTACGCACACACCAGGGGGAGGTCCTAAGTTCGACTTCGTGACAATGCGGATACTGACATGAGCCGACAAATAGGGGAAAAATTGCTCAGGGCGTCGGCAGCTGAGATGAACTCCACCTATCTCTTTGTTACTACGCGTTCCATCCACACACAGCAAGGTGGCGCAGCCAAATTCCTGGTCAAGGCCGCACGTCGTCACCACATTGTGAGACTCCACAGAGCTGGGCTACGACACATACCCCACCGAGTAAGGCAGCGAGAACTCGTCTCAGTCACGGACACGACCCGCCCTCCCCCATCTCTTCTCGTATTGTTCGAAGACAAAAGTGCTCACTTATTGTTTTACACACACAGTCTTTGACTTACAGACCTGTACTAGTGATCGCGCCTTCGCCTTCTCTGCATGAATATTACTATTTAGAGTATAAGTAGCATTAAATGTTGAAGCAGTATTAGTAGTAGTAGTAGTAGTAGTAGCAAGAATCGAAGTAGTAGCGGTGGTGGCACCGGCCGCAGTAGAAAGAGTAGCTATTAGGAAAGTTTGGCAGATTTGAATAATTCAGCTGACCCAATTGTGAAAAAACTCGCAGCTTTTGCGGGAGTCGAACCCGGACAGCAGGGAAGACTTTTATGCAGTTAACGCCTTACCCTTGAGCTACGCGGCCCACCATGAGCAGTGAATTTGATCGCACTCGGGTCGATTTACCCGTCCAAACTACTGCTAGTATGGAATCCACTATTACGGATACAGTAGGCTGATTGTCTATCTAGAATCCACCAGAATGACTACTGGGATCACTTAGTAGTATTTGTGGTGGTTAAAGTTGTAGCACTGACAGTTAAAGCAGCAATAATAGCAGGATCAATGGCTAAATTAGCAGCACAGGTTGTAGTAGCGAGAGCATTAGTATTAGTAGAAACGTTGTTTGTGGTAATATTACCACTGACAGAAGCGGAGATGCAAGTTCCAAGGAGCAGTTCAGAAGATAAGGTCACGGGAACAAGAAAGTCCTGTTCTTGCCGAAAATTAAGCTCTAGTAGTTTGATCACATGAGTCACAAACTGACCAAGCCAAGGTTTTCCGACCCTGTGTAAATCAACAAGCGCAACGAATTCCCCAGACAGAGAGAAAGAGCACGGAATTTAACAGCAAATGCAGACAAAAATAACCGAAGCCAGTTGACTGGGCTTGATGGGAGATTTTTGTCTAGTCATTTAGTCCCTTTAAAAGAGATGATTAAAATGCCCGCATTTGGAAATTATGACAAAAGTTCGGCACATCATGGAAGCATTTAACCCTAAAGCTGCGAATCAGGAAGATGTTATTTAACTTTAAAGCGCATACCATAGAAACCACCGAAGATACATCTTTGAATAAGTGCTATTAGAATTACGTCCGACGATACACCTTGGCTGTAACAAGGCATTGAAGCTTCCCATTTTGTCTCGGGCTCCGGGTCTAGCATTGAGAAGTCAAGTACTTGTACTTGCTACGGCTGCGATCGTGACTGACCTAGCCAGGAAGGCGGGTTACCTGTAAGCCTAGCTGCTGGCTACCCGGCGCGTCTACAGATGGCGGATAGTGGAACGACCTTCAGTGAAGGTTAGCTGTGAAATAAGCATACTCGGGTCTGACGAATAAGTAGTCGCAGACGCAGCAGCGTCAGTGCTACCAGGGCGCGGCGGGCCGAGGCCTGGCAAGCCAAAAGCCTATAAAGTGTGGCAAAGCCTGATGACGGCGCTGTAACATGGCGAGCGTGAACCGCCATTAAATAACTTCGCTTGCCACCGCTGCCTTGTAGTTAGGCTATTGATCCAAAGTGCTAGAGTAGACAACCTCGAACAAACAATCCATGCGGCTGTTGGGGGCCCGCTCGTACTCAAAATTCCCAAGTCACCTCAACGAATTTCATGTTCTATAACTGAGAAGTCAAGTGTCAAAAACAGAGACTAAAGACACTGGAATAGCTATTCATGGCTTGTCAATTCAACATCAAACTGTCACACGCCAATCCTAGGTGCCGGAAAACCGGAAGTCTGAACCCAGATGCATTCAAGTTAAATACCCTATTCACTTGAGCTGTCAGATTCACTAACTGTGAGGATGAGCGGATAAGATACGAGGTTATAAAGAAGCAGTGTTCGTCAATCTGTGGCACTAGTGGTATGCAAGTATCGCATCAAGTAATAAGACCGCACAAGCAGATGACTGTCTTAGCGCCGTATTTCAGTCCTTCCTTC
>JAYGXS010000007.1:24900987-24924431 GCA_036362985.1 Ligula intestinalis
TACAATCGTCATGTTTAGAACCATACGCAATTCAGTTGTTTTAATCGTAAATGAATTTCAGAATTCTGGGTGACGTTTTATGAGATAGAGAATCTACTGTAATTTCTCACCCATAAAACCGTTTAAAATCTGTTTTCGTAGAACAACATGCTGTGAGTAGGGGTATATGAGGAGGAGTACATAAGCTCCTTTTGCCCACTTATCTTAATACAATAACCACCTCTTCCATTATTTTTATTATTATTACTATAACTACTACTACTACTACTACTACTACTACTACTACTACTAATACTACTACTACTACTACTACTACTACCACTGTTACTGCTGCTACTGTCATCATGACAACCATTTCTACTGCGTCCACTGCTATAGGTACTGATACTTGTCGTTTTTTCCCTTTTTTTGTAACCTTGGCATCCATGGTTGTTCTAAGTGTGGACAGGACTCAGATTGTTACAAAATTTGCATGCGAACATGCAAATATTTAAGTATATGCACAATGCAGTAGTCCTTCCCCTTATCTTATGAAGTATCCTTCCGATGTAATCCTGTGACCAACGCCTTGCATGAATACCTTGGCAACGGTTAACAATGGGACGACTGTTACATCAGACGCACCAAATAAACAGCAATTTTTATCTAAAATGGCTGTCACGAGGGTTTTGGTGCATTTGACCAGTGGATTGACGAGCAGATGGGTGAAGCCCCAGCAGGCGACGATGGTAGGGAGCGAAATGGTGAGTCCAGTTAGGCCTCTATCATTGTCAACGGAAGCCTAGGTTTAATTCAAACACACATGTAATTGCAATGCTAGTTAAGATCTATAATTGGAACAAGAGATTTGTATCCACCAGATGCTTAAGACACTGAAGGAAACGAAGGGGCCTGACACGGAGGGTTGTTTTTCTTAATGCAGTGGACGAAAATAACTGCTTAAACCCCTCTTAGTAGATTCCCTGTCTTGCGAAATACCTACAGAACTTCTGAAAACCATGCTTGATCCGAACAAATTACTTAAACGAGGTCGTTAAATTCATAATATTTCAGCCTAATCTCAAGATGGTTCAGTGTTTTCAGGTTGTTGAGCTTAGAAAAAGTTTCTTTCTGACCGCCAGCGCAAAACATGCTTCGTAAAAGTGGTAACTTAAGTAGCATACATTTTTCTCATTAAATTTTTAATGACCTTAAAAGTTCAGATGTCTCATAAAACATTAAAAATATTCTGCTCCATACTCGTTTGGGAGCAGCTTAAACCTTCTTCATTATTGAAATTTGAAGAGATTTATCTTTCGGTTATAAGTGACATTTATATTTATGAGCTTTTTTTACGATGATGAATTATTCAATTATAATATACCGTATCCGTCAATTCAGCAACGTTGCTTTTGAAGTATAATAAATGGTCCACAAACATGGAAAGCTTTAATGAGGACTATGCGTCCTGTTTTTTCGAAGCGTAGAAGATATGTAACTTACCTTAGAGTTCATACGAAATGTAGTTTTAAATCCTTGAATACAATTTTGACGGTCTTAAAAAAATTTCAGAACTAAACATTTTTTAAATGAGCAGATAGTTCAAGTTCGAAGTTTAAGAAGGAGTTATCAGTTCTAAATTGGATATAATAAAAAATATTTTCACTTTTTTCTCTAGGACGTATCTGGATTTCTAATGCTTTCGAAATTCAAAGGAAACATTAATAATAATGTGGCAGTTATTTTTAAAAAGGACGTTTCGAATGGCGTCCGGAAATATGCTCGTTTGAGACAGTGGCATCCCAAAATGGCTAGAATATCTTGGGGGCATGTTGCATGATAATAAATATAATGTGTAATATATAAGCATATAATATTCGAAGTGAAATTAAACTGCAGAATTCCAGTCAACATTTTACGAGATAGCAGGTTTTGTGTATACAGTGTGTAAAACAAGATGATGCCATCTGTCATTGTCAGCATTTGTTGCGCACAAGCTGACTGGTGTTTTTAAAATTGAGAATTTGGAAAATAATTTCCATCCTTTGCTATCCACGGTTTTGTTGAACTGAATCATGCTCACCGACTCGGTAGGCTGATCAGAAGTGATCGATGTTTGTCGAATACGGGTCCAAAAGATCACCAAAAGTGACTCTAGCAAAGGGCCTGTAGAGTCCAAGTCCCTCAGAACGCGAAGACAGGGAACAAAGGTGGGACTCTGGGGAAAAATCCCTCCCCTACATAGAGGGTGTCCCAAAAATTTTTTACACATTTTAAATGATTGAAATTCGGTGTTTATCATAATTTTATTTCAAAAATTTACAAACGTTAACAAGCATCCCTTTATTGTTTTTTTGCTGAATGTTCTCAAACTGACGTCCATTTTGATCCAGACACTGCTGACGACGCGAAGCAATGGAATCGTACACAGCATGAAGCAATTCACTTGCTATTTGGATGCATTCATGGTTAATAGCTTCTCTCAATTAAATTTTTTAAAATATAATCAAAATGCCGCTGAAAAACAATAAAATGATACTGATAAATCTTTTTGGCAATTTTGAAATAATAAACTTATAATAATAATCAAGTTTATAATTATCTTAAATGTGTATAAATGTTTTCGGAACAACCTTAATATTACTAGAGTAGGCTTGTAATAGCAGTTAGCTTACAGCATAAGGTTAAGATATTTAATTAATTTCAGGATGCCGGCGCCTAAACGAACCCCTCTTCGACTCCCTGCATAAACTGCGTTATATATGAAAATATCCTTATAAATTAAAATATATTTTATCGAGAATATGTATACACAAAAGTGTTCTTTGAACTCCACCTGGTGTTACACAGGAATTCATTCCGTGTACGGAAACCGATTTTTACACTCTACAAGCAGCACTTATATGTACAAAGATGCGATGCTTTATGAATGGGTATTTCACGGACCCAAAAATCTCATAATGAGAAGACATTCAAAAACCGGAAGCTACCCCCTTTTTGAGTGTAAAAATTATAGACTAGAAGTTCTATAAAATGAATACCAGAGGAAATATGGTTGTGCATATTTTCTGTGAAATAGATTTGAATTAATAAGGCAATTTTAAACCAATAGGGAAACTACATATCACCTAAGTATCTTATTTGAAAGCTGCCATCCTGATACGAAGGATAAGACTGCACGACAACAAAGATTACAACTACACTGTGGCAAGAAAATCAAACCGAAAACAAACTTTAGAATTTTGGTTGAAATTTAACGAGCTTAACAGTCTCCTATAAGCAAGCTTTTCGAATGGAAAACACCTTTTGGAATTTTAATCATAGATGGGACTCTGGTAAAGAATGTCTTGCTATATGCATCACAAATAGGTATTTTGCTGAGAGTGCAACCGGCCAAACACAGTCAGCTGTTTCACGATTGTTACCCGTCCTCAGTGCACCATGGGTCTTACGTAGCGAGTTGTATAGACAAGTCTGTTAAATGCTCTGTCCACACTGCTGTAGTTAGAATCCTTGCTTGATCCATTTTTGTCCATCCACCAGGTGGCTCCTGGCCGTAACAAACGTTGCGTCTGCAGTCACATGCTACCGTGGAATCGATTTTTTTCATTTTGCTCACCTGCGAGGCATATCATGACAGCGAGAGTAACGCACTCATTGGACTTGAGTATATCCAGTAAATTCTCCATTTCATGAAATGTCGGACGAAATTCTGAAAAACGCTTTCGATCTAAAAAAAAGTTGCTCAAGCATGGTTCGAAATACTAATTAGCATATAGCGTAGTCTCAATATATTTCAGTCACGTCAGGATACCAAACTTGGAAAGAACCTCTTTCTGATCGCCTACAAAAAGTTAATATAATAAAAATGGCTACATCTAAATTTTTAAACTATTAACTTTTCTGATGAAATGGCTCCAACAAAGCAAAGGGAGACCAAAATAGCCATTCATGGCTTATTAGCCATCATCAGCCAGTCATACCCAATCTCAGGGGTGGGAAACCCCGAGATTTGAACCCGAAACCTTTGGTCATTAAGTTCTATACACTACCACTAGTCCACAGGTTCCTGGCTTTGTCGGTTGAGATCAGGAATATCATGAATGTATGTGTTTCGCCGATCTAGTAGAGGAACAATTAAGTTCCGCCTTGCCCAGGAGCTCACAACGTAAATCCGCCAGACCATCACATAGGGACTAGGATGATATGATGAAAGGGATCTGACCAAAGCAAAGGTACCGGGTTCAAATCTCGGGGGTTCCAAACCTTTAGATTGGGTATGACTGGCTGATGACGGCTTATAAGCCAGAAATGCTCATTCCGGTCTTCTTTGCTTTGCTGGATCCATTTCAACATATTTTTATGTTAATTGCGCAAAGATTTGAGGTCCAGATATCTTATCGTTTTCATCATACCCAAAGAAGACAAAGAAGAAGGTTCAAGGACGTGGACCAAGTTATATTGTAACTGACGTTTCGGACACTCGCTTGGTTCCATCGTCCCAGTAACGTGGTGGTTATTCCTGACAAGATGGCCATGCCCGCCTCCCTTTGCTATGTCGGATCCATTTCATCACATCATCCAAGTCACTATGTGACAGTCTGGCGGGTTTACGTTGTGAGCTCCTGGGCAAAGCTGAACTTAATTGTTCCTTTATTAGATCGGCGAAACACATACAGTCACCATTTACTATTCTTCATACGCCCTCCTTCTATTTCCACCACCCCCGTGTTACATGAGTCTGTGGTTATTGCATGTGAGGTGGCATAACCGTTGCCTCTTTTTCTCTCATTTGCTACAAACGTCTTTCATCCTCCTCCCCACCGCAGATGTAGCCACGCAACTAGCCTACAAAACTAAAAACAATAGAAGAAACGGGTAATACATGCTCAGGAAGTTGCAGTATTTACAGGCCATGACCACCGCTAAGATTATTATTATAAATGCATTATGCTACTAATAATAAGCGAGTAGTCAAATTTTATTACTATATTTACTACCCCGAAACCTGCTGTCTTCCATTCCCCTCCCTCCACGCCCTCATGGTGCGTCGCCGCCGCACCCCGCAGATGCAGCCATGCAGCTAGCCTCGACCAAATCCACCGACCTCACGATGAACATGCTGAAGGAGGTCTCCAAGTCAGTGCTGTCAGCACCCACAGCCAGCGGCAGCAATGTGGGTGCAGGGGAGCAACCCAGCGGTTCAACCACCGCTGCTACCGCACCTAACGCGCCTGCTGCCACTGCCGTGGCTGAGCTGCCCATCCTCTACACGCCCACGCCCAGTAAAAAGTATGCCTGTTGCGTGTGCGAGAACACCGTGCGGCGTCCCCTGCTGTTTGAAGTGTGTGGACACAGCTGCTGCTCCAAGTGTTTCACCGAATTGATGGCGTGAGTCAGAAACTGCCAGTTTGAACTTAAATCGTACATACCTCTCAAAATACACAGTAATGCCGGTACTGCCTAATATAGAATAAATTCTACTGAAACATCGCAAGTAACATATACTTAGTCATGTGGCAACGGTTGTAAGATTCGCATCCACCCATTGCAGCTCAAGGGCATCAAGAATCAGGGTAGGTGTGGCCTGTAGGTGATCGGTGTACACGTATGTACGAATGTATAATCCCGATCAACAACCGGCAAAAGGTCGGGCTCGATAGCTCAATGGTTAAGGTATTTGCCTCTGACCGGAGGGATGCGGGTTCGAAACTCAAATGTGACGACAATTTTCGTGGTTACAGGGGAGTTAGTACTTGCAGTTGAAGATGTCTAGTGAGACAGAAATATGTATCCTGTAAGTCCCAATGTTTGCCGGTAATGCCTAATATAAAATAAATGTTACTGAAACATAGTAAGCAACATACAATTAGTCATGTGGCAACGGATTCGAGGTGGCAGCTCAAGGGCATCAAAAACCAGGGTCAGTGTGTCCTGAATATGATCGGTGTACATATGTGTACTACTTAAGTATTATATAGGCAGTACCGGCAAAGACAGGCACGCTAGGATAGCTATTTCTGGCTTATTAGCCGTCGTCAGCAAGCGATAGCCAGTTCTACTGTAGCCGCTGAAATTGCTGCCACACTTGAGGTTCGAATTCGCGTCTCGCCGGTCAGAGGCAAACATCCTTACTATTGAGCCAAGAGCTCGCTGTGTTGCCGGTTGCTAATCGAGAGTATATAGTAGTGGTAATCGTACACCGAGCTGACGACGGCTAATAAGCCAGAAATAGATATCCCAGTGTTCCTGTCGTTACCGGTAATTCCTATAAAATATATACGCTACTTAAACTTAATAAGTAACATTTTTATTCAGCCGTCTGGTGGGCAAGCTCGCAAAGGGCATCAGCCAGGATGGGCACGCCCTGAAACAGATCGGTGTGCGATTACCACTACTAATACAGTATTGCAGTAGAAAGATTGATAACCTCTCGCAAACTGGCATTACCACGTGTACAAAAACCTGAAAATAATGATGAGTGACCTAAGATATATTTTTTACTTGAGAGAAATATCAGAAGTACTAATTGTGTGTTAAGAAAAATGAAAATGACAATGAAAATGGAGATTTTGCCAAGTATTTAAAATTTTCCTGAAGATAAATCATTCAATTTGGCTGCGAATGAAAGAACTCACTTTTATCTTGATATTGGAGTGTTTTCCGCCACAGGGGATTTCATTCCGCTTTTATTCTTAGTGTGTACAAAAGAAGTAGATTTCTACATGAGTTAGATTTAATAAGATCTGCTTTCATCTTAACCATCATGACAGGTTAGTTACGTCCAAAAAACTCGATACGGTCAAAAACCTTTTTGTTACTGCATTTTAGTGGCCAAATATTTACCAGGTTAGCGAAAACATTTTCAAAACTAAAATTGCCCCATGTTTCTGAAAATTAATGCACTCCTTAAACTTGGCTAAACTTGCATTTGAGAAAATTTAGACTACATGGTCCGCTTCTGGAAGGAATATGTTTCAAAATTTTTTCGAAAATACCTTGTGCCTGGTGACCGGAATGCACCAAAATTTTACTGCAATGACTTCTGTTAGGAGTCAAGCCTGACAAAATGCTAGCAAACTTGCAGGCTCTCCTGAGGCGTCATGCCTGCCGCCGACTGCGACAATGACTCCTTTGTCAACAGAGGACTGCCGCAATGTCTTTGTGTCTTCGTGATGACTGTTTACATACGATGACCATAACCAGTGGAGAGGACACAGACGCACGCAAACCTACGCGCGTGCCCACTGGTCGCAATTCCTCAAGGGCCAATTAGGTTCGCCATGGCAGGTGACCTTATTCCAACGCGGTTAACAATCAGTTATAAGCCACTATCACCTCTCAGCCAGTGAGTTGCACATGGACTGCGATGACACTGCCGGTCCGAGGCTTAACCCTGACACGGGACAACAGCGCGCTGGAGATCAGCCAACGGCAAGCACCACCCGAGAAAGCAATTCCGGGTTTTGTGCACAATAAACCCTCCTCTGGGTGGATTCCAAAGTTACGCCCTACTTAATGTGTTCTTCCTTGAGATTCCAAAGGCCGTAATTCGATGGTGACATCACAAAGTGCCATCGTTACAACAAGTTAAAATGGATACCCTCACTTGGTCGTATTCGGTCTGTTATATGGTTCTTTCATATGATGTGTGCAGTTGTAGTCTCGACCGCGCTTCATTCTGTTTCCGGCTGAGCACCTTTTCTGTACACATCAACCTAAACACATCCGATTCAAGCCTATATTCGCTTAAGGACACACTCCAAGTAAACCTGCTCGTCCTTAATGAACCCGTGAACTTTAACGGGGATCTGAAGTTTTAATGCGATCTCGTCAAGTCAGCTGTATTTTTGCTTCACCTGCTACTAGTGCCAGTAGGAACGAACTACGGGGAGAGTGGACGCGAACTTCCTAATTTTGTTTCATTTTCTTCCGCGTAGGTCATCAAAAAAAGCAACTAAGGAAAAATTAGAGTTAACTGAATAAACTGCCTGTAAGTACATCAGAACCAGTCAGTAGCCAATGGGAAATACAACCAGTAAGAAACATGAAATGTGAAACTGAAACAGCCCTAGAATGGCCACAATTATTTGAGTGGTATGGGGGCCTTGTTACCTAGTTTGCATGTGGCCAGTGCCAATGGGAACGAACTAGAGAGTGGCCTGGAACTTTCTAATTTGGCCTCATTCACTCTCTCATTTGCAGATCGACAGGACGCTGTCCGGTGGACGGTGCAGCGCTGGAGCGCAGCAAAGTCACCGTGGACAAGCAGATGCAGCGTGAACTGGATCATCTGGGCGTGAAGTGCAACTACTTTGAGCAGGGCTGCACTTGGACCGGCCTGGCTAGTGAGTTGAGCGAACATCTGGAGGACTGTCAGTGTCGACTGGTTCGCTGTATCTACGACTGTGGTCTGGAATTTGAGGTCAGTCTTCTGATTCATTTCTTTCTTTCTTTCATTCCTTCATTCTTTATTCCATCCATTTCTCTTCCTCCCCTCTCATTTCAACATCTCTCTCATTTCCACGACTTTCTATTATTTGCTTTCCGAGTGCGTCCAAAGGACTGATAGAAGCGAAAAAGCGAGCTATGTGCAACAGTTCAGAAAAAAAGATGTGATTGCCTGAACAGCAAGTCTTAAATGCACACTTGAATCCATTATTGGATGCACTCACAACTGAGGGCAGATTAGAGTTTTTATAGGGTTAAGTTGTCATTCGACCACATGCGTTCTATCGCTAGTAACTCCCGCAACCACTGCTAGTTATAGTTCTCGAGTCGGTACTTGCCGAGGTTTCATTACCCGCATTGGATGATAACACGATACTCGTCGATGGACGTTCACCGATCGCTAACGGAACTCACTAGTCTCGCTGTACCTTGGCTCTCATTAGCGAGCTCCGCTAGCTGCCGCAGAGCGGCTAGACAGAGTGCTACTGGACTAGCCGTTTCTGTCTCATTAGCCTCCATCAGCCGTTATACCCAACTCTAAGTTGCACACCACCCGAGGCTTGAACTCGCAACCTTTTCGAACACAGTAACCACTAAGCCACAAGCTCCTTTTTATGTCACTTTAGACTGGGAGATGTCGGCATCTGTTACTTGACGTTCATAGATTGCTAACAAAACTCACTGGTTCTGTTCTTCCTTGGGGCCCATTCTCAACTGGAGTCATCCTCTTCTTCCGCTGACATAATTGCTTTATCAGCACCTGCATTAGATCCACTATTTTGATTAGGCCAATAAAGTTCAAGTGTCCAGCTAATCGACTCATAATATATTTTTTCAGCAAACCATGATCAGACCAAAACATTTGCAGGGTAGCAAAACTGTACAGTTAGACAGGGTTAAATAGTATGATTAGATTACACTATTTAACCCTGTCCAACTGTACGATTTTTATTACCCAGCAAAAGTTTTGGCCTTATTAAAATTTGCTGAGAAACATGTTAGCCAATTTGACTTCTTAAATTAAGCATGGGAATATTTGCAGAACGACTTAATATACTTGTAAATATGCTGATGGTTTAATCGGCGTCAAACAGGGGCTACTTATACAGACTTCGGAACACGTGACGCCCTCAAAAATCTCGTTCGGTTGCAAAACATGTGAATTGAAAATCAAACAAAGAAATTATGCGTTGAAAATTTAGTTCTAGTAAAAAGAAGTAATTTGTAACAGCAATATGCCTCAGTACTGATTGAAAACACTGCTTCCTATGGGATAATTGTATTTGCTGAAAGAGGATTTAAAATTTAGTGTAGTTACCTGCAACCAACAACACCATCAGATTTTTCCTCCGTAAGTATTAAATATGCTGATTTTGATCTCTAAAGCCTCCTTCAAATGCATACATGCAAAAGCTGAAAGGTAGATTACGAATCCCTTCCGTCTTTTGGACTAGAACAGCGGCAAAATCCTCTCGATTAATTCACACTTTCGTTCTCCGATGCACGGCTCCCAAGTGTACGGTAGGGACATTTTATGCATTGAAGTCGATATGACAACGTAAAAACTAGGGTAAGGTAATACACATCTAGGTTGTGTTTCTGTTCATCCCTATTCTTCCTTCATCAACACCAAGAATAGTATTACTGCTAACACCACTACTTTCGTTAAAAATATATCTGAATTGATGAGAGCATTGATAATCAATAAGAAAAATCTATCCTGTCTACTTAACCATTGTTTTTGTACAGTATACCTTTTGCAGGCTGTCAAAAAGGAGCTCGCTTACAAGGCGGTAGTCTTATGTCACTGAGATACTATGAGATCAAACTGTGCAATAATTAGTCTTAAGATCCTGTCCGAATTTAAAACACATCTAACAATGCCGGTTGATGTTTCATGAAGTATGGCATCCACAGTAAGTTTTAAGGCCTAATTTTGAATTAAATGAGATATGAGACCGCATTCTGCGTTGGTCACCGGGTTTGCTCATACCTACAACTAACGCTGATATCTTTTTTGTTGACACATGTTAACTCTGATCCTCCGGGAGGATTGCGCTATAAACCCACCCACAACAATAATTTGTCTACATTTGAATATACTGCTTGAAAGTTCAAAGTAATGCATACACTTTAAGTTAAACAATTTTGCATACAGTTGTTAACAGGGTCTTCAAAGGCCATGCCTATGACCCCTATATATACTGAACTATCTAACTGCCCGGTCCTCCTCCATCTGTCCCGTGTAGTTGCGTTTCTTGGAGCAACACGTCTCCTCGGACTGTCCACGTCGCCCCGTCTTCTGTCAGTTCTGCCAGGAGAAGATTGAAATGCAAGAACAACCTGAACACACGGAGACCTGCCGACGCTTTCCCATCGCTTGTCCCAACGGCTGCAAGCGCAGTGAACTGCCCAGGGAGGAGTTGGCCGAACATCTGGCCCTGCACTGTCCCCTGCAACTCAACAACTGTCCCTTCACGGAGTATGGTTGCACTTTTCGGGGCAAAAAGAAGGCCATTAAGGCGCACCTGGCCGAGGAGCTACTATTACACATGTTGTTGATGCGGGACGCCCTACACGAGTTTCGCAATCTCCTGGATATGCAGGTATGTCCGCCACCTCCCCCCATAGAGAGCTGGTGTTTCAGAGAGGACTGACAATGTAGAGTTCCTCATTGTCTGGTAAACTTAAAAGGATAGTGTTACTGGCAGGAAAGGGACTACACTGAACATGATGTTTGGACTGTGACGTGCGGCTGACTTCGCACTAAAAGATCTTAGTCGTGGTGTGCCTCTGAAGTTGGTTTTAAGTTAATGGAATCCCTGTGTATAGTTCCGACAAAATTTTGAACGTTCGAACAGAAAAGAATGTTTTTTCAGGGCTTAAGTCACGGTTGACTAGCTAATATGCGTTCGCAGGTATGAATACTACCATGACTTTGGACGTACCTTGTCCTTTTGAGGGTTAGACAAACGGCCTATTGTGCAGGTGGTGCGAAGAGATCAGAATGAATACTAAAGGCCGATAGGTAATGCAGTTCACTGTCTCTTATGTCGCTAGCCTCACTGGAAAGCAGTTTTTTTCAGCCTGTCGATATTAGACCTCGGAATACGTGGGTTCATATTTTGTGGGATTGTCTACTTGATCCATTCTGAAGTATTCGTACAGCAAACTAAACTTGATATCGGTTAAAAATACAATCGACTTGATCTATCGGGTCCTGATAGGGGTTTCTTTGTTCGTTGGACAGCAGGCTCCGAATATGTCCATTAATATGTAGATGTTTGTCTTCATAGGCATATTAAGGTGCTTTGCTGACTAACGGCATGTTGCCATGACTTTAAACACATTAAAGGTCTCAGAGATTTTTCATTTATTCTACAAGGAGTTAATATTTTAAGGGTACTAGAAATGTTCCAGGAAAGTATACAGTGCGACGCAAAAGTCGTATTAAATGCCCAGGTGTGTGAAATATTAATAATCACTTGCACACCGACATAAACGTATGCACGAAAACTTAGAAATAATAAAGAAAAAATAAGAAGTAGTAATTGTTTGTAAAAAATTTTTCTCTATAACACTCATGTTCCTCAGACATGGGAGGTTAATTCTTCCTTGCTCATTAATTACCTAGGTAATTTGAATCAAACACTTTAACAGCTAATAAGGGGAGTCCATTGTATTACTTTTGTTAGTCCATCTGCTCATGCTAAGATGACGTCTGCCCCCGAAATTAGCAATTTTCAATGGCCAAATGTCTTCAGGGAGGGGAGGAGGCTGTTCAATTTTTCCGTCGTCATTGTGACACCTTTTCACTTAATTGAAAGCTGTATGCATGTATGAGAAAAACCGTCTGCCTTTTCGTTTCCTGTCCATTGTGTCCAGCATTTGAAAACCCACCCCTTTTTTGAATGTTGCGTGGGCGTACGCAAAAGTACACATCAGAGTGCACACCAAATGTAGCGCGCTTTGCCAGAAAAAGACAGAATTAAAAGAGGGCCGCAAACACAGTACTGACTTGCAGCAGTCCAGAGTTTCAGAGGAAGTAAAGCGCGAGATTTCTCTCAACAGACTGGGCGATTCATCCTGTGACAAAGTTTTTATCTGACAACACAACGCTGTCGGAAAGGACATGGAGGACCTGGCTGTACTTACAATCACACCGTAATTTTCTGCTCGAGAATGGGTAATTCTCATTCTTAGAGTTTGACCTATAAACGAGTTGGAAAATGGATTATTGGGGCAGCTCATTACCCATTTATTGGGTTAAAAAATATCCTGCCAACTTAATCTGCAAAGTTTATTCGCCTACATTACTCGCAGGGGGTTGAGTATGTTAAACTCTAGCAACTTCCACCTTCAGACCATGGTTACTTAGTAGAGAAAAAGTCAGAAGAGTCCAGAGTAGTAGGAACAGTGTATTGTGTACACAGAGAAAAGGAAAATAGATGGAAGAAATCTGACTTGGGAGCACACGACCAGCCAGGAAAGCCAACCACGTCCAAGTGCTGGTTTGATTACAGTCAGGCCAATGGGCAGAGGAGCAATTTACGCGTGCAGGATTGCTATTCGTTGCCGGCCCAAGGGCATTTATGCAGACACTGTGATTGGCTGTTCCCAGACGTCGAGAATTGCAGTCGTGAGATTCTAGTAAAATTCACTTCGACGTGAGCTAGTCGCAACATACTACTAGCCGCTGTGCGGCTGCTGGTGGGGCTCGAGAGTGAGCCCCAAGGCAGAGCGGGACAAGTGAGTTCCATAAGCGGTCAGTGAACATTAATCAACGAGTGTGGATGTCTACCGATCTAATCCGGCAAGACAACGAGCGCGTGGTTCAATGATTAGAGTGGTAGAATCCTGATCAAACTGTCACAGATTCGAGCCCCAGCTGGAACGTTACTTGGGGTCGGTATGCCTGACTAATGACGGCTAATGAGCCAGAAATGGCTATTCCAGGCGTCATTAAGTTCTGCTCAACTCGTGATCTTTGCCTTGCGCAAATTTCTTCCAGGAAATAAATTTTTCAAAGAAATTGGTCTTATCCTAGGCATCACAGTCACGTCAGCTAGCGAGGCCATTGTCTGCCGGTGTTCCTCAAACCTGAGGGCAGGTATCTTTGTGACCTCTTGCGGTTTAATGGGTTTCAGTGTACGAAATTGAGGATTGTGCAGTTAAGCGTGCCCAGGGAGGGCTACTCCATCACCGACATATTTATATACCGAAAAGATCGCAAGTTTGAACTTCGGGTGATACACCACTTTGGGCTGGGTATGACTGGCTGACGGTGGTTAATGAGCCAGAAATAACCATTCCGTTCTCCCTTATCTTTGTCGGATCCAACGCTCTCATCGACTGCTGGCTGTCTGATGATGGCTAGTTAGCCCAAAAACGGTAATTCTAGACTCTTGTCTTTGCTAATAATGTCATTTTGCCAATTTCCAGCCTCTGATAGTCAAAATCGGAGACGAAAGAAGTCGAAAATAAGGGATCCGTCTCCCCGCCTTCTTCATGTTAGTAAATCTGACGCTCTTAACATCATGACTGAGAAGGTTGCTAACTGACAAGCATAACCGAGGCCTTTTCAGGACTGAGAATCAGACCGCAAGGAGACTCCTTTTAAATGTGGTTTCTTTGGCTTTCTCATGCAGGCGAGGTACCAATCACCTTTGTTAATGTCTGGTTTCTTCTGTTGTAACGGTGGCCAAGGCTACAATATTCGCCGTCTAACTATGCCTCGTGTGAGCCCCCAAGGAAGGACATAGCAAGAAGCGCACAGAAAGCAGAAGTCCTCGAGAAACCTAGTACAGCATACTTTAAAGCAAGAGAATGCGTATATACCAGGTTGGAACATTTAGATGGTGGTCACATGAAAGCCCTGACTTCATTGGCTGGGTGAGTCATAAGAGTTGGCGTGTTAGTCTACCACTTGGCGGCAGCTGGGCTTAGCGTCAGACAATGCAATTTGTGTGTGTGTGGGCAGAACGGTTGTTTGGCTTGGGTTGGAGTCTTGCGCCGGCCTCGCTGTGCGCGTCCTTACATGCACTCTGCGTGGGTGGACCGGCGGTCTCGCGTGGTAAGGCCTCGTTAGAGTGGCGTGCTCTTTGAGTTATGTTGGACCCTAACATCTACCCTCAACGCTACGTCGTGTGTGGCACGCGTATATGGACTATTTATATTAACCCTTCGTTAGGCTCAAACCCACCTCCAGTCATTTTACTGTTGCTCAATTAAAGACTACTCTTTACGCGAGTGGGCTTTGCTGAGCCTACTCTATGGGTCATATATTGGGCGGGTAGCGATCTAGGTCGTGATTGAGCCAAGGTCACTGCGATCATTAGGTCGAATCCCAAGTTGTAGGTAAAAGACAGGCATCACCAGAATGGGAGGGTTTTTTGAGAAAAAACCCTGAGTTTTACTGTCTCAGGTAACAGTGGCCACTGGCTAGGCCAGAGGCTAGTGTTAACTACGTCCAGTCGTGCCTGATAATGTCTGACTGCCAGAGTGTGAGAGGTGATGATGGCAGTTGCGTTTACAGGATTGTGAATCAAGCTCAAGGGGTGCATGATTGGTGTGTTACATTGCACGAAGCAGGTGAGATCAATCAAGGGTACAACCAGTGATGACACAGGAAAACACTAGGTTGCAACAGTGGCGACGCAAGCAATCACTCCAAACGCGGGTGAAGACAAAAGATCATTAAAAGGACTACACAAAATGATCAGTTTCGAATAGATGAAGATGATGTTGGGGGAACGACAAGCCAATTTCACCGCTCTCCTCGCAGTGCTACAGGAAGATGGGAAACAGACCGGCCGTGATGAGAGAACAAAGTGGGAGGACAGGATCAAAGAAGCTGCAACAGAGGCCATTGTAGCAACAACAGCAGTAGTCACAGCAATCACCAATGCATCAGCAGTAAAAGAAGCAGCAACGGAGGTAGCAGCAGCCACAGAAGCGGACAAGACCGCGCCGCAGATGAGACAGAGCTGCAGACAAGCCCGAGATGCGGACAACACCGAGCTACAGAAAAGACCAAGCTGCGGACAAGACCGAGCCGCAGACAAAACCAAACTGCAGACAAGACTCAGCTGTAGTAAAAGAGCAGCAGCAACAGATGCAACAGCAACAGAGGTAACAGAGTCAGTTGCGTCAGAGGAAACAACAGCAGGAGCAACAGAGGCAATAGACCGAGATGCAGACATAACCGAGCTGCAGACAGGACTCTGGTGCATAGACTACCGAGCTGCAGACAAGAACTAGGTGCAGTACAAGAAGATCAACGGCACTGAATGGCGCTGTAGAAAACGGTATTTCCTCCTACCGACGGTGAAGGAGAAGATTCAGCCAGTAATACCTGCTCCAAGATCACCGACCAGAGAAGAAAGGCAGTACAGTCAGGTAGACGATTACCAGGGTTGCTGGAGACCAACTAGGACTAAACGTCCGCCGGACAAGTCATCCTTCTAACAGCGGGAGGTGTTGGAATGGCTCGGACGCGACTTATCCCTCGGGCAATGCCGAGACTGCCAGAAAGACGGAACCTGAGTGATGGCCGGTTCATGCAGTTACAAGCGACCTTCAAAGGGCGAACATTAGGCCAGGACAAAGAAGGCATGCAAAGTCAGACTGCCCCAGGGGCCGAGTGCTGCTATAAGTGAGGTCACGCTGAGGACAGATGCCAGACGTGTCTAAGCGAGCGTGCGCACAATGAAAATGGACAGCCAGTGGGGATCAATGACGACAGCCCCTTAAAGACGGAAGTCTCTTAAAAAAATCCCTTCTGGAACTAGAAAATGGGACCTTAATTCAGACGCCAAAAATGATACAAATTCGATTTGCAGCACGTGGCAAAATGCTTATTGTATAGTATAGTTTTCGCTTAAATTAAAATAGGTAAATTTTCGCGTATCTTTAAATGGAATGGACAGAAAGTTAGCATTTTCAGAAAAATCTTCACATGTATTTGGCCACTCTCTCGTGCATTTCAATAGTGAAATGGGTCACAGATGTAATCAAATATAGCGAACAATGTTTCAGTATAAAGAAAAAATTGATTTCTTTTACTTTCAGCAGATAGTTTATCAATACCTTTCAGTAAGACCAACGTACCGATCAAAGTTCCTCTTTTTTACTTTGATATGCCTTTGAAAAGGGGTAAGTTACGCAGATATTTTTATAGCCGAATATCTAATTAAAGGTCATCCTTTAAGAGATAACTTACTCCAGAAATTTAGTTAGTAATATTAGGCATGTAAGGATCAATAGGGCGCTCGGTTTTCCTCGAAAAAGACCTGGAAAGGGCAATATCTACACTTCATGAGCTTCGTGCCAATTCAGTGGAAGCGTAATCTGGTACATAACCTTTTTCAACGAGCAAGGAATATTTGCTCTAGTGAGACGCTACCAGAAGAGCTTTCTCGTCTTAACTCAGCCCTACTCAACATTGGCTACCCGGCACACTTTATTTAAAAGTACAGCAATCCCCTACGGCCAAAAATTCTGGAACAGTCAGTTCCAAAAAAGCCCGTCATGATATCCTTACCATTCAAAGGTGACGACATTTCCAACACAATCAAGCGACGATTACGCTGTACTATAGAAAGGACCTACAACGCAGCAAAATTAGTCTTCTTAAGTTCTACCAAAAGTATTCCATTAAAACGGGCAAAGGATGTTTTGCCATTGCACGCCACCTCCAATTGTGTTTACGAATTCACATGTAATTTCGGATGCAAATACATTGGGCGCACGCAAAGGCAACTCGCAGCCAGGGCCGCTGAGCACTTGCCTAATTGGCTTTTGAAGCAAGAAGACAAAATACCAAGGTCCTCCATTGCCAAGCATCTATTAGACAGCAGTCATTCTGTTGACGTTAAAACAGCGTTTCGAGTACTTGTTCGGGCCCGAACAAACCGAACTATGCGCTATTTAGAAGCTGCATACATATGGTGGGAGAAACCTGACCCATGCAAGCAGCTTGATCATGTCGTCAACCTCCAACTGCCCTGGTGATTGGCCATTTTATTTAATTTCCCACGTGTTTTTCGTTAACTTCTCCCATCCACTACTCCCCATATGCTGACTTAACGTTCCCGTCCTTTATCGATTAATTTTTAAACGGACTCAGGTTCCTTGCTGTTACCAGTAATTCTGTGAGATTCACCACTCCTGTATGTGTCTTCGTTAACATTCTTATGCAACGCCAAGAAGCAGCTGATGAGCTGTCTCGAAATTTGGTGATATCAATGGATTCTGCTGTTTTCGCCTGTTTTAAATTTGTACCGGGGAAAAACACCTTCAAATTGCGAAAGTTTATTTTTCTTTGCAACAGGTTTTCGTGTTTGGGTGAATCTACAGATATATTCCATATAACCAGCTTCATAAGAACTCATATCTAAAAACGGTCCCTTTCGATTAACTCTTCAAAAAACGCTTTTATTTCGAGGATTTTGATGAAAACATAGAGCAGCGTATGAAATTAATGGGGAGAGGTTTAGAAACATGGAAAATGATGTAGATTTTACCGGAATTTTAAGGAATATGTGAAACTGGCTGTGACACTTATTAATCACTATGACACTGACTTTTTAAGTTCGGGGAATAAAAGTGCTTTTTTTTAAAAAAAACACATATTTTTCAACAAAGAAATAGTCCTCTTTACATTTTCCTCAAATTTAAAATTCACCTTATTTGTTTATTACTAGTTCAAAGTTTTTGTATCTGCGTTATTGCCGGTTAGCGAGTGATGATCAACCTTTCAAAAATTTCGATATTTTTCATGAGATGAGTTGTCTACTGTAAATTCGGGAGTGACCAGAAATGGTAATGTGATAGTGAAACCGGTAACCTGGTTCAACATAGGCAGAGGGGATTTTAGTTTGACATCGAGCGAGGCTTTTTTGGAAAGAGGGTTGTGGTAATCTACTAGCGCTCAGTGTCCGAGCTCCATTGCTGACATGCAGACGGGATAGCATGTATGGACAGCGTGAGCTTCCACGTATCGAGGAGCGTGGATCATGGTTTGTCACAAAGCAGACAGCAAATAATATTTAAATTTGCGGACCAATCAAGTAGACAGTATCTCTAAGGGCGCTGATTGGTTCTCTTACAGGTGCAGGCCGTCCAAGAAAGCCAAGCAACAGTCAAAAAATTGCAGGCCAAGTTACGACGAAGCGAAGCCTACTTCGAGCCCTCTTTTGTCTGGCGCATCGAGGGCTACCACCAGAAGTTTGAAGACGCCCAGCAAGGCAAGCGGACGGCACTTTTTAGTCAACCCTTCTACAGGTAAGAATAAGAAATATATAATTTGATGAAATTGACTAGACGGAGCAAAAGGGGACCAGAGTGGCTATTTCTGGCTTATGATGAGTCATACCTAATCCCAGACGTAGATCATGTGAGATTTGAACCCCGGATCTTTGGTCATTGGGTTTACCATTCTACCATTGCACCGTGGGCTCGTTGCTTTGTCGGTTGTGATCGGCAATTAACAGTAGAGGTACTAGCTGACGGTAGGGTAAATTAGAGCAAAAAGTTTTACTAATGTCTGTCTGTCGGCAGCATGTGTATATTACGCGGTTATTCCACAGTTACTGATGGAGCTTGGTCCAAACTTATACATATACATAGATCGAGCATATAAATTCAGCTCTAAGGAGAGTAAAAAGCTTAAATAAACACAGCTCTCATCTAGCGTACTGAGGATTACCCTCAGAAGTTTTAAGAAACCCAGCAGGACGAAAATATAGTACGCTTTAGTCAATGTAAGAACCAGCTACCTTTCTGCTCGGCTGACCTGCCATGGAAAGTGGGAACGGTTGCCTGCTTTCACCGCCGAAAATGCGACTTCTTGTTCCAACGATCGAATCTTCTCCTTCGTATTCACTTATTCGATAACATTTATTGCGGTAATGAAATGCATCACAAAGGACTAAAATATATTTTTGAGTTGCTGTGCCATACTATATGCCTGTAGGATTGAGTAAGTCGATGTTTGATGTCACAGGAATACAATAGCAATTGTTACCTCCATCAAAACTGGCATAGGGACTTCAAGACAGAGGGAGGCATTATGATCATCATATCTCAAGATGACAAGGTCAAAGAAAAGAAATATTGTAGCTGCAGCTGTTGATCTTTCGGCCACACTTGACCTTTTGCCTAAACACCTGCAGCTGTCTCTGATGATGCGTTCGAGCGAGAATCCAAAACGTCAGACCCATTAACATCTTATTCCGGCGATCGCATCTCCTAATTCCACACTGCTTCTTGGAACTCACACGTTCGCTTTTATCGGCGTAGACTCAACTCTAACCGTACCACTAAACCAAGTACACTGGAAACTAGCATAAGGCCCGGAACAGGAAGGGGTTCCCAGCCTCATGTCCGGTCACATAGGATATCGAGTGACACCAAGCCGCACAGTACTCCGAAATAAAAACGAGTGTCCAAGCAACGCCCTATTAGACCTTAAATTCAGAAAATTGTTCAGTATTGTTTCTAATTGTTTGTTGGTCGTAACTGCAACCCTTAAAAGTTCAACCTTAAAAATTGTCCTGATTATGCGCCTTCTCAATGCTCCTCAAAGGCTTTAAGAAAAAAATGCATCGTTTCAACTTAAAAGGCAACAGCCGCAGTCCCACTCTTTGAACATCCCCTAAAAACGTGGCCTAGTATGTCTTCTAAAGAGACATTTTTATTTGTTAACAAAGAATTAGCATAGATCTTTTAAGTCTGTACAGACGTCATTGGCTCTAAATATGTCGTCTTCAACACCCTTTCAGTCATCGCCATGGATACCGCGTATGTCTCTCGATCTGCCCATATGGAGAACAGCGTTATCGCGGAAAATACTTGTCTGTTTTCATCTGTCTCTGCCGTGGCGAGTACGATGCCCTCCTCAGCTGGCCATTTTCATTTCCAGTACGATTTAAATAAAATGGTTTACTAACGTAATATTAGTAGGCTGTTTTGCTTGCCTTTACATAATTGCATACTCTTCATTTGCAGATAACTGTAAAATTGCTGGACCAGGCTATAGATCCGAGCCTGAGAAAGGATCACACCGTCCTAATCAGACCCAACCCTATACCAAGCAACAACGCCTATCTAAAACGACCGACAAGCGAACGCAACCAGTGCTTTGGATCTCCGCGATTTATCGAACTGGAGCAAATGAATGCCCGGGAGTTCGTAGTGGACAACACCCTCTACTTGAAAGCCCTATTTGAGATTGAGAGTTAGATAGCAGCACAATATTTTCGCATGCAAGAATTCATGGTATTTTGAGGCATCGATCTCCTGTCTCACCTACATTTATGTGTACTCACCGACCCGCAAAGAGCAACACTATCAAAAACCTATCCTATCTATATGCATCGTTCCTCTCTACTATTGTTTCGTTTCCATTTTCTTAAATTAAATCACATGCTGACCTCAATTGAACCGCGTTCAGGTCTTCTACTTATCAAGTGAAACAACAGAAGTCAATGTTAAAAGTATGTCCCGTATTGCCATGGATGAAAAACTCAAAAACGCTGGGCGGCTGGAATAGGAAATGCTAGCAGCAAGTGGGTCCAAAAATACCCTATAATTTTGTTGGTTGAATAAGGCTTAACGGGCGTTACGCATACGGCTCAGTTAATTTCGAAGACGGTCACCAAGAAGGCAATGCAAACTCAAACGAGGGCTACAACTGGGATCAGAGAAAAATAGAGGAGGAGCCGACCAGAAACCACGTGACCACAGTGGAACACTACCTCACCGCCACGCTCAGGAGATTGAACTTACCTCACGCGGGCAGCAAGAACTAATTAGTCCGTCGGTCAACGAGGGGCAGGCCAGTCAGTAGGCTGACTTACGACCGCCATAAAGAGGAGCAAAGGGCACACAAACCCACCAGGGGTCAAACTCAGGTCAGTCAGCAGTGAAAAGGTAGGTCATAGTTCTTGCGTCGAGCTGGATATAATACCAGGTATACGGAAGTCTGAAACAGTCCCGGCAAAAAGGAACAGTAATCTAGATACTCTAACGATGGAACCGAGTGAGCGTCCTAAACGTCAGTCTCAATATAATTAAATCCAAGTGTGATTAAACTCATGGCGTGAAGCGGGCGTTTGTAGCTTAGCCGTAGAGCATTAGCCTCCGGCAAAGGCTTTCTCTGATGCGCGGGTTCAAATCCCGCCAAACGCATAGAGTTTTTCACACTTGGGTCAACTCAAATTAAGCAAATCTGCCAAACCAACTTAATAATTAAGTCAGCCTAGCAGTAATTCTGGTGGATTCTAGATGATTGCTTAGGAAATCCTGCTTGGGCAGTCAACTTTCTCCCGTATTGGTGGATTCCATATGAGCGAAAAGTTGAGTGGGTAATATCGATTCAAGTGTGATTAAACTCATGGCGTGAAGCGGGCGTTTGTAGCTTAGCCGTAGAGCATTAGCCTCCGGCAAAGGCTTTCTCTGATGTGCGGGTTCAAATCCCGCCAAACGCCTAGAGTTTTTCACACTTGGGTCAACTCAAATTAAGCAAATCTGTCAAACCAACTTAATAAATCCATGTCCTTTTAACTTCTTCTTCCTCTCCTTTGGAGAGTGCTGAAAATTATAAGATATCTGTACCTCAAATCTTCACGCAGACTAATTGCTCCAATATGTGGGATTTTACTCGTAGGTTGCTTTTATGATCACGAAATGTAAGCAAAATCTTTGGGTTGCCTTCCCGATATCGTCTGATATAAATGAATTTGCTTACATTTAAGTCGGCATGGCCATGCTTATATCGTCTGTTCAAAGTTTTCTGCAAAATGCCTTAACAAATACTTTAACCTGGGAATCACAGGCTGATACCTGTGAGCTCGAGCAACTGATATTCATTGATGGATATAAGGAAATATTGAATTTTTTTCCTTGGTAGGGTCCGTGAAAAAAGACTTATATGCTAAACCATTTTGTAATAGTGACAGTATTTTCTGGTTGAAGTCTGATTCGTCCGAAATCATAGTTGGGCCTCCTTTGTCTGCAGTGAGAATGATTATGTTTTGATCAGTTTTTAGCTTCGTTTTAAATTTCCTTTTCTCAGGTGAAAAATATGGAAAATTATTACGATCTGTTAAGTCTTTAGCACAGCTGTTTTGGATTGTACATTACTAATCTCCTGCGAGGTTAAGTGCTGAGATGATTGACTTTAAGCCTTCAAGGAAGTCCAAGTAATTCGAACCTGAATGTCTTTATTTCTGACTTTTGTTGTCGTAAAGAGTATGGATGTATGAGCTTATATGGAGACAACGTGTTTGCATTAGCTAACTGAGGAATAGTCATCCATTATCCATCTTTTTTCCAGTTGGGTCCTGATACGGCAAACACCTAAAACAGTCGGTTTTCTGGACAGTTAATAGAGCGCATAGTAAGTTGAGTGTATACGAACTGCCTCCGTTAAGTTACCTCCTTTCAACAAAATGCAGCTGCGTTCGAGCGCAAATTCTGCGACGGTCAAGTAACTATTATTTTTGGCTTTTGCAGCGAAGCATAGCAAGTGGCATCAGAGTACCGAAGCTGGCGGTTTTTCAATGTTTTGCGATAATATTAATGTAGACCTTGATGAAGTCGAAGTCCACAAGCATATCTTTTCCCATCAGTCATCATTCTGAGGCCCTGTAAGTCAAAATAGTACTTTGTCATGTCAAAAATACAAGCAATGAACGACGGTTGTGGAAGTGGGGTGTGTAAGTTTGCCGCACTACGTTGGGTAGGGGAGGCGGTTCGGGACGCATTCTGAAGTCAGAGAACGAGGAGGGCATGTCACAGAGATGTGAATTTTTTATCGTGCTAGCGTACAGAGTACCACGCATAATGCAGACTTCCACCAGAGGCCCCAATGATGGACACTGCAGAACATGCGATTGACAAACTTGAAGTATTCTTATTTCGGTAAATATTCCCATTTTTAAAATTAAAAGTCAAATTGTTAGGCAAAGTATACTTTTCGGCACCTCTTCTTCACGGCCTTAACATTGAAA